>CM044447.1:69091163-69106858 GCA_024363595.1 Xenopus borealis | reverse complement strand
TTTTTTTTTTGTTTTTTTTTTTCAGACAAGCTGACGCCTGCTTATTAAACAGTACTGTGCCGAAATTATTTCCTACATGGAGCGGCCAGCTGTTTAGGGTTGTGAGGTTTACTTCATAAAAACCTAACCAAAAATATACACTGTTCATAATCAAAGCTTTTACTTAATGTGCATCCCTCATAATATAAAAACAAACATGTTATGAGCTCGGAACATTTTGATTGTACAGCTCTCTGATGCATTTCTTATTTTAAATTGTTCCCCACTAGATGGTGATGTTCTGATCATTTCAGCAGAGAATGCCTTTCCACAGAGACAGCGTTGTGGATACGACAATTACATGTATATATGTATGGTGGACAAATTATATACAATCAGAATGCCACAAAAACATATTGTAAAAAAAAAAAAAAAATTACCAAAAATTGTGTCAAATTTTTTTGAGATTTATTTTAGAGTCCTTTTATGAAACCATAAACAAGTCATACAGATGTCCAGCATTGGTGTTGACATTGTGAGGCTCAAATGGAAGTCAACTTTAAATGGTTACAAACATTTGAATGCATACAATATTTATTTTTCACTTTTGGCTTGGACTGTACACATGTAAATTGTATTGGAGAGTGCTCCATTTATAACCGTTCTTGCTGGATTTATATATTATTTTTTATTGGCTTAAAACAAGGTTACAGACATATAGAAAATATCCATTTGGCACTAGTTTCAAGAATATCTAGGATATAAAATACATTTTCACCCAACAGCTCTCTAAGTGACCTTCAAGATGGACTTTCAGGTGGAGTTAATAGGCCTTCCTCTGAAATTTTACTCTAAGGGGCATATTTGGAGACAAACATCCTCAGTGATGTTGCCCATAGCAACCAATCAGATCTTTGCTTTAGTTTTTCTAAATTGTAGAGGTATGTTCAAATCAAATTGCTGATTTGGTCTCCAGTGTTAATAAATACATCCATAACTATCCATCAAATAAAGTCACTGTGCCAAGAGCAGCCAGGAAGGCCAGCAACACAGTTTTGGAACTGCTGATCTAAAGTTTCACAAGTTTATATGTTTGCAAATAGATTTGGTCCGAATTTAAAGTGACCATATTTAATGGAGAATTCAACCCCTTATTAAAAAGCCCCTACTCCACCACCCTACATAAACCCCCTCCCTCCTCCCCTCCAGCCTAGCTGCTACCCCGGGCAAATGCCCAGAAGTCTTTACTCAAACCTCGGTGCAGATTTAGGGATCAGTGTTCACAGCAGCTATCTTCCGGGTCTTTGGTAACCTGGTGCTTCAACAATTTCCATCAATTGGAATCACAACATGTAAATTGCTCGAACTGCACATGCGCCAACGCGCTGCTCAAATTCTCAGATTACAGAGGACCTGGAAGATGGCTGCCGTGAACTCTGATCCCTGAATCTGCACCGAGGAGCAAGTAAAAACTTAGATGTATTTGCCCAGGGTAGCAGCTAGGCTGGGGGGGGGGGGGTCTATGTAGGTTAGGGTTTTCTTTTCCTTTAGAGTTTAGTTCTCTTTGGTGCATATAGAATATATAGCATTCCTCTCTGCTGCTTTGAAATAATGAAAACGGTTATGGAAAAGCACAACATGCTGCTACAATCTAATCTCAAAACCAAATCTTAATACCACAACCCTGCAAATGCTGCCTTTATGTACAGGTATGGGATCAGTTATCTGGAAACTCATTATCCAGAAAGCTCAAAATTACAGAAAGGTCCTCTCCCACAGACTTCATTTTATCCAAATAATCAAAATTTTTTAAATGATTTCCTTTTTCTCTGTAATAAAACTGTACCTTGTACTTGATCCAAACTAAGATATCATTATTGACCCATTTAATTTGCCTAAACAATTGAACCAACCTGCATGGAGCAACTTCCATTCTAAATCAAACATGCAATTCTGATGTATTCTGTGACCACAAAAGCATTGTAGAGATGCCAGGTGTGTGAAAAAAATCACTAATGTCCCATCTAACCATCTTTTATCACCTGCAACAGACCGGTTATCAACTTCTTGCTCTCCTTCTGAAATCTTTAAATATTAAAATGGGACATGTGACACAGAGTGCAGCTAGGGTTGTTTATTATTAGGTTATTTCTGCTACTGTGCACTGTCAGGCAGTCACAAGAGAAAAAACATCATTTGTGGTCTCCTCTAGGCCCACAGCATAAAAAATTTAGGGAAATCAGACATTTTAAGCCATTTTCACTGAAAAGCAGAAACAACAGAAATTGACTTATGCCAAATGCATATCACTAAAAATGATGTGATTGTGTGCTTGACGTTAGACACATTCAAATTATTTATACAATGTCAATTTTGGTTCCAGAAAACACATTCCTAGGAGTATTTGCATTCTCTGGCTATATTCTCAAAGGATCCGCTCTGGTTCTATTTACTAAACAACCTGGAAAAACAGAGAAGCCGAAGTAAAATTAACCCATGGATCTTAGCACAGAAAGTGGGGAAACATGATGGAATCACAAGATTTTTAACAAGGTCAAGCGGTAAGAATTTAAGTATCTGTTTAACATATGAAAAAGCTACCGGTGCTTTCTTATCTCAAATAAATATGTATGTAAAAAATGCATTCACCATTAACCTCCCAGATTTTTTTGGTCTATACAGCCATAGTGTTGCTTGGAACGGACGGAAGAAAAAGATTGAAACACCACGGAAGACAGAAAATTATTTAAAGGAGAAGGAAAGCTACAGAGGCATTTTATTGCCAATAGATGCAAGCTAGAATGCTACATTTATTCTGTAGAATGTTTTACCATACCTGAGTAAAAAGCTCTAGAAACTCTGTTTGTTTAGGACAGCAGTTGCCATATTAGCTTGGTGTGACATTGCTTCCTGTCAGAGTCTCTCCCTGCTCACGTATAGCTCTGGGCTCAAATTACAGCAAGGGAGGGGGAAGAGAAGCAAACTGAGCATGTTCACACCCGGGGGACCCTGCGGGGGTGCGGGCCCTGGCCCAGTTGCACCTCCTGCTCCTAGTTACGCCACTGGGAGGAAAGAAATGCAGTGTTTCTTGTGAGGACTCAGAGCAGTACTACTATGAGGGTTTACTGGTATATTAAGGTGGACCTTTCTGATAAGGCATACTTAGTTTTAACCTTTCCTTGGGTAAAAAAAAATCTGATATCCATGGCCTTGGAGAAGGATCCTCCTTTTGTTGCATACGATATGCATGTCTAATCCTTCACATACACAATGTACTGCAGAATACTATGCCACAAATCTGATATGCCGCCTATTATATAAAGATACGTATTCTAAATCATGCTAAGCCATATACTACCATAGCTATTTCCTACATCACCAGCATTAATCTAACAAACCCGGAGGCTTTATTTCATTATCACACCCTTTAGTCCTTGCTTTACTACAAAAGGTGGAAAATTCCTTATCACACCTCTTACTCTTTTCTTTACTATCGAAGGTGGAAAAATCTGTCCTAAATCAGCATACGCCATTTTAGAAAGAAAAAAATATCAAGGAATGTATTAAGAACTTGAAAAACCTATCCTTTAGATGAACAGTTATTAATAAACAGTGCTATTGTCAGGATCTTCTATATTGTGAACACACAAAAAAATGCTAATTCAAACAATTTCAAGTCAGTGCCTTTCCAGTTTGCAAACAATTTAAAAAAAAGTAAATCCAGTGAAACAAGAAATTATTCTTGTAATTGTAACCTAAGGGCAGTGGCTGACGAGATTTGTCACTCGCGATTATTTATGCACGAGTGGGGGCGACAAATCGCCCAAAAATTCTTCTCCACTAGAAATAATTGCTGGTGGTAAAAGCCAACATGTTGCAAAGTCGCCCATTCCTCCCGCGGCAACTTCAGGCGACTACGGAAGGACAAAGCAATGCATTGGTTGTATCGCTGGTGATTTCAATTATTTGCAATGAAGACACATTTTCAGGAGATTTGTTGAATGCACTTGTACATTTTTAAATGACAGGTGACAAATCTCCCCGTCGGCTACTGACCTTAAGTTGTATTGTTAGCTCTCAGAACACAGAGAAATTATATTTTATTGTTTTTTTGAGCCCTCTGTACAATTAACTCAGCTATGGGGTTTTATTTTCCCTTACAAAAGATAGGCAGTTGGATGTTACCAGTTTAAACCATAAATCAATCGAAGTTCATTAATGACCATAGACGTAAAGATTTTTGAAAGATCCAATTGTTATCGTGAGACCACGATTGTCTCAAAACGATCGTTTAAAAGCCTGATGTGTCCATCAACTAAAAAGACCATTTCAGGCAATATTACCTGCAAAACTGAAGGATCGCAGCCTGCTTTGCCCTGCAAACATAGGTAGATTGCATGGGGACCGATAAAGATTTTCTAACCTGGCCGATCAATCGTCAGACCAATGTCGGACAAAAAATCGTAGGAAGAACGATCGTTTGTATCCCACTAACCGCACGATAATTTGGCAGGGAAATATCGTTTCGTCTATGGGGAGCTTTAGGGGAGGGTGTTGTAAGTTATTTATCAGTGTTTGCAGATGACACAAAACTATCCAGCCCAATTAATTCCATCCAGGATGTGGCATCCTTGCAACAGGATCTTGACAAACTGGCAATCTGGGCAGCTAAGTGGCAAATGAGATTCAATATTGATAAATGTAAAGTCATGCACACGGGATGTAAAAATATTCAAGCCACTTATACCCTTAATGGGACTGCACTAGGCAAATCCATTATGGAAAAGGACCTTGGAGTCCTTGTAGATGATAAACTTGGCTGTAGCAAGCAGTGCCAGTCAGCAGCATCAAGGGCCAATAAGGTCTTGAGCTGTATTAAAAGGGGCATTGAGTCACGGGAGGAGGGGGTCATTCTTCCACTTTATAGAGCACTTGTAAGGCTGGGGAAGTTCCCACTGGAGAAAAGGCGCTTAAGGGGTGATATAACTATGTATAAATTTATATGGGGATCATATAATAATCTCTCTAATGCTTTATTCACCAGTAGGTCTTTCCAGCTGACACGAGGTCACCCATTTCGTTTAGAAGAAAAGAGGTTCCGCCTAAATATTCGGAAGGGGTTTTTTACAGTGAGAGCTGTGAAGATGTGGAATTCTCTCCCTGAAACTGTTGTACAGGCTGATACATTAGATAGCTTTAAGAAGGGGTTGGATGGCTTTTTAGCAAGTGAGGGAATACAGGGTTATGGAAGATAGCTCATTATACAAGTTGATCCAGGGACTAGTCCGATTGCCTTTTTGGAGTCAGGAAGGATTTTTTTCCCACTCTGAGGCAAATTGGAGAGGCTTAGGATGGGGTTTTTTGCCTTCCTCTGGATCAACTAGCAGTTAGGCAGTTGAACTTGATGGATGAGAGTCTTTTTTCAGCCTAACTTACTATGTTACTATGTATGTTACAATTAGCTCATTAAGAGAATGAACATGAATCACTACAGTCTCAGAAGTTCTTTGGATGTCTCTAAACAAATCGATTAATACTTTGTCAGACTCAAAACAAATGGGGACGTGGAAAGAAGAATGTATATTTTGATTCAATAGAGGACATCACATTCAGTGTCTTGGTGAGAAATCATAACATATTCTGTTCGGCAAATCTAATATTATGTAAATGCCGATCAGGACTTTTACCAAACCTGTCCCTGTGCTCCAGCACATGATGTTTAGCAAGATACATAATGATAGGCTATTTTGAGAAGAAAAGCAAACTTGCACAATAATGCATTGCGATCATTTTATCATATCTATTATTTTACATTACAATGGAAGTGACATGTTCCAACAAGACACCTCAGCAGTATTTTAAAGCAGTAAGCCATTGAAGCCAATTTCTGGAGATTCTGAGTTTTTCTAATCCACTCTCCCTGTGGCTGAGCAAAATCGAATTGCCTCTCACATTTGCAGACAGCTCTGTGAAGGTGATAATAGAGCTGCGCCCTGCTGTCACGAGGCAGGAAATAGGAAAATGGCATATGGGGCTAAAAAAGAAATTAAAAAAAAAAAAAGGAAGAAGAAAGAGGGAGGAAATCCAAACAATAACAAAAGACATTTAAACAAAGGACAACTACAAACCAATATGCTTGCAAGTCTTTTTCTTTTCAAATGCATTTGGCATACATTACCATTCGCCGGCTTCATCTAACAAAATTTGAATGGCTGAGAAACTTAAATGACTTATATTTAAGAGCACAAAGCAGCTTAAAGTAAACGGAGAGCCAGATGTTCAGAACAGCTAAATGTGGTGGATAATGACCGTTAAAGCTTGGCAGTGATCTAATGATGTAGATCACATCAATGCCCAAATAACAAAGCAACAGTCAGTTCAGGCTGTATGTAAAATATATATCACATATCCTAAAAGTCAATAATTGGTTATTCCGCAGCATGTTTATTGAATTTGATAAAATTCACATTTTAAACACAGCCACACAGAAAACAAATCATGGTTAAACAATAGATACAGCATTATTAGAACAAATTCCCAAGACAGGCATTTCACTCATAACAATAATATGCAAATATGAAAAAAAAAAAAAAGAAAATCTTTAATCGTACCTTTCCTTTAACGCTCTGGATAGGATCCACTACTACAGCTACTGCTCTTTCCGAAAGGGCTTCGAAGCTCTGCTGGGTATTAATGTCAACGCCGGAAAGCCAGCAGCCAAAGCCAGGGTGGCTGTGATACCAACCGACCACCATTTCGGGCCTGAAAGCAGAGAATCTTTTAGAATCCAAACAGGACAAGCAATATCATTGTATGATATGAAAAGAAACACTAAACGAACAGGGTATAAATTAAGAAGATGAACAGGGAAACTCAGCAGTGTGAAAAAGCCACCATTAGGAACATTCACCATACTATCATTGTGAACGCATGAAAATGGATATGTGTGACAAAGAAGTGCTATCATTAAGGGATGCACATTAGCAATAGTAGATTGTGCTTTCAGTATTTCACCCTGTTACCACACCTTCCCCGAGCCAGTTTTTACCCTTTCAGCACTTGAGTAAATATCTTCTCTTTAAATATCAATTAAACCAGCAGTACAACTAGGAACTCGGTCAAAAAGCAATTTGCACTGTTCCGCTCAGCTGCTGAGCCTTTTGCTAACATTAATTTTTATGTTTTTGTCACAGTAAAAGAATGTAGAGCAGGCACATGACAACTGTTGAGAGGTAAAGAACAAAACTGCATAAAAAGCAAGAGTACAGCTCTGTTGTAACATGTAATGGTTTATCAATAAAACAATTGACGACACAGGCGACCAATCTACAGTATAAGATCTTGTTTCTGTTGAAAAGGTTACCTTCATGTAAGGTAAATTGTTTTTTTTTTATAGCCTTGAAACATGCTAGAAAGAGACAAAGTAAGAAGGGCAGACAAACTATACCATGTACTTTATTAATTGAAGATGCTCAATAAATATCTGGCTGATTTTTAGCCAGATATTGGCTGGGCAGGCTGTAAGAATGGCTCCACACAGGGACATATAAACTGTCGGCCTAGTCTAGTCTGAATATGCAGATGGCACTCCACTGCTCAATAATGTCAATAATGTACAGTCATATAGATATGACCAGCAACCCCTTGTTTCATATAATATGTACATACATATTCCATATGATATGTACAAATCTTGGGAGAAAGTTAATCTTTTAATATGCCAAATACCAGTCCAAAGTAACATTAAAGAGGCTTGGTCACAAAAAAGGTAAACGTCTTACAATGGCCCAATCAAAGCCTTCATCTTACAGGGGTGGTTCATTTTTACGTTAATTTTTAGTATGTTATAGAATGGGTGATTTTAAGAAACTTTTTAAATCAGTTTTAATTATTTATTTTCTAAACCTTTTTAAATTATTTGCCAATTCTTTCCAGCTTTCAAATGGGGGTCACTGAGCAAACCCAAAAGTAAGTTTACAAATGTATTCTTATTGCTACTTTATATCACTCACCTTTCCTTCCAGGCCCTCTCCTATTCATATTCCAGTCTCTTATTCAAATCAATGCATGGTAGCTAGGGTGATTTGGAGCCTAGTGCTGCTGAATAAAATCTAAACTCAAAACCACAAATAATATTAAACTAAAAACCAATAGCAAACTGTCTCAGAATATCACTCTCTACATCATGGTAAAAGTTAGCTCAAAAGGTAAACGACTTGTTTGATCCAGTAGAGACCTGTGACATTATTAAAAAAACTGAGGTGCACGAGCATCATCCAACTAAGATGAACAACATGGAGAAAATCTGCCTGGAAGATTGGGCCAGAATACAAAAATCTGATATAGGCTTAATCCAAAAGATTGCAGCCAAAAGTGATCTTACTGGACTCAGGAGGCAACTAACTGTTTTTTTTTTAATTAATGTCACAATTAGAAAAAAATATTTGACACCTTTGAACAGTTAAGTATGTTGTTCAAATTAAATTGTGAAAATCCAGTTAAATGCATTTTAATTCAAGATTGCAACATAAAATGCAAAAAAGTCCAAGGGTGGGGGCTAATATTTATGCAAGGCACTGTATACATAATCATAGTGGAATTCCTCTGCATGAAGTGGCTGTTTGATATATGTGACCAGTTTGCGCCATTACCCGCAGCTTAAGCATTCAACCAGATGATCTTAGGTAGGTGCAGAGAGAAGCAGCAAGCGAGACAAACACATGGAGCATGTCAACTGCATGCAATTCTATATGAAGGAGTTCAGCATCAACTTGTTTTTAACAAGGTGCAGCACAGCTGCTTATTGGGTTTTAGCATGGGTAATGTAAAACAAAATTTTCTAACAGTCTGTCAAGATCGACTTAATTAAGGAAAAACAAGAACAGCTTCTCTGAGCTTTATATCCTGCAAAATGTCTACCCACACCAACGCCATATTTGTCCCTGGTACAAGCTCTGCCTTCTGTGCAGTTACTCATCTGAATTTTGCTTATATTACCATTGGACGGGCAGTTATTGCAACGATAACATGGGTAGCACGTGGCAGGCCAAGCCTTAAGGAAAGTCCAGATGAAAAATGCCTCACCATATACAGAAGACATAGCATAAGAGAACATTGCAAATTCCATGGACCCAGAAAATAAGATGAACTTGGTGTCAGGACTCAAATTCTAGGGGCAGATTTATCACCACAATAAAACCCACTCATGTTATACTCATTAGTATGGGAATTTTTAAAAACATATTTATCAAATGGTGAACTCTACTGATAAATACGATTCTAAAAATCCCATAGGAATAAATATAAAGTGAGTGAGTGTCTGTGGTAAATTCTAATCTCACATTTTTATAAATCTACCCCATAATGGTCTTTAGATTATGTATGTTTTTAACCTATACACCAATGATAGGGATTTTACTATATGGGGACTCTTCCTGCTCAAGAGTTCACAGCACTGTGTAAGTGCCTAGGGCCACCTGAAAGTTTTAATGTTTAAAAAAACAAAAAAAACAAACAGTAATATTTGTGAGGTAGCGGTAAATGTGCTGATCTTATGCATGTACAGTTGTTACATTATATTCATTTATAATGGATATCAGCACTACAAGTGATAAGATACTATGTAGGGGTGGAATACAAAAGAATTATGAAAATTACAAGATCTTTAAGAATTCTACGAAGAGAAGCCAAACTTAATGTGTGGAAAAGCCATTCCTAGCTTAACAGAAAACAATTTCCTCATATCTTTAGCTGAAACTTGGACTACACCAGGACCTTGTGTGGGTGTTAGGTGGGTGGGGGTTAAGTTAGTAAATAATGTTTACCAGGTGGGACAGCATACATGAAACATATGGTTAAAGCTAGGAGCACAGAAGCTTTGTAATAACAGACAGTAAACCTACTGCATAAACCCTATTAAGATCAGCTGTAGGTAAAGCTTTTAGTTCTTTGCCTTGTGACGTATTAGACATCTGGCATCAGACTTGACTTCTGCCTGCCCTACCACTGGCCTGTTATTGGACTTGCCTACCTTTTTACCTACTGCTGAGACTATTTCAATAACTCCCGTGGTCCATAACAGGGATAGTCGGTTATAATCAAATTTTCCAGCAGATAGACTCTGGCTTGCCAGTTCCAAAACTACAGATACTCGGATACTCAGAGCAACTGCAGTAGAATTATCAAAGCTAACTGGTTGCAATAGTCTAAAGTTTGTCCTGAGTTGGTAAACAGCACCAAGGCCTATGGCACAGGGACATTCTACAGCAGCATGTTATAGTGTGGGGAGGTCTGTTAGTATTTTTTTAGATAATATACCACATGGACATAGAACTGTAAGTGATAAAAAAAAAAGTGTTCTAAAAGACCCCAATATGATCTAGTTTTCTATGAAAGTTCTATTTTTAGAAGGTGCACAGAGGAAGAAAACGGTAATTCAGAAACAGTAAGATAAAACAACAGCCAATGGACCAAAAATTCTTACCTTCCGGTCTGTTTTAACATATCCAACATTTTAGCCTGGAAAACTGGATCCACAGCCTCCACACTAACACCCTAAAAAACAAACATGTATTATGGAAACTTGACTTTTCCATCCAGTGTCTACTTTGCAAAATACAAAAAAAAAACCCAGTAATTTCCATCTCTTCAAATCTAGCATGCTACATTATGTGTGGTTTATTTCAATATTTTCAGCATGAAATGCAAGTTGCAAACCAAGCTGTTCAGATAGCTAAAAGTAAAGGGTTATTGCTGTTACAAAACAAGGCACAAAACTGTTAAAAGAAGCAGTGTTTTTCTTCTAGAATCAAGTTAATTAGCAAATGGAGCAATTTGTGACAAACATGACAGTTTCAGAAAAAGCCTACACAGTTATGAGTAAGGCCAATCCAAACACTGCGGTACGGATAATGCTTTCAGAGCTGCACAAAATCTATCAAGTGTTTCAGGTGTACAGGAACACCAAGCAACCTTTGTGTGGTTAATTGCAAATGTTAACAGGGTCGAATATCAGCTTGTTACATTACAGCAAGTATCATGTGGGCACAGTGCCATCTTTTATAGCTGCCTCTGTTGAAGAGCACAAACCTTAACATCCAGGGTTGTTTACAGAAGAGGAGTGGCAGCCCAAGGTAGTAGGATAGTGATTAGAGGCACTGGGGGGTGACTAAAATGTCCCACCCACACTCTTGGCTAAAACACAGTCAGGCAACAAAATAGAAATGCTGCATATATATTGCAGGAACTTATGCACTATATGTGTGATTACAAATTATTACTATAGAGATAGTTGCACCTCGTTTCCCCATGCTTATATGTTTTGCGCGGTCATATGTGTACAAATGCTCCAGTTCTTTCAGATCTTTGTTAAAATATAAATGAGTGGTGCATGTTTAATAGTAATGTTGACAGGACTTACAGTTCCAGACTGCGGCATAGCAAAAACATCAATGACCCGGACTGTGTAATCATCCACAAACTCTCCCAGCATCAGTCCCATGACTTCCATTGGGACGCCAGCTCGCCCGTGTTTTAGCATCTAGAAATAAGCACGGAAAAAAATGTATAATTCAGGATGAAGATTAGCTTAGATACTTTTAAAAAATAGATATTAGTGTGATGTAGACAGCTGTATTCTGCAAGATAGAAGATGAATAGTAGAAGAGCTGAACAAAAATATAGCCAAAAAAATAAGAATAATGGTAAACCTGAAGTCTCTCAGACTTTTTTTGATTGGTGGGGTTAGTTACTCCTGTCATTAGCAATTTTAGTTGCAAGCTGTAAAAGAGGTAGACTAGGAAGGCTAATAATAATTTGAAAGGCATAAAAATACAACACAAATCATAAAAAAGGTGCTTAGAATTCTTCCATATATTCAGTTTTTAAAAGTTAAATTTTTCCCTTTTATTTTGAGATGTATAAACCATTTTAGTGAAACATTCCGTAAACCAAGTTCAGTTGAATTATTGTTTTCTTCATTAAAAGAGAGCAACAAATAAAAGCATAAACAGAGTGCAATAAATAGATGCAAAAGCAATACCACTGCTTACTGCATAGATTATGGAAATATATAATATAACAGTAAACTGGTTTTAACCAAACTTTAGCGATTAGAAGTGTAATTCTGCTATAGTAGCAATTATTCATAATTTTGAATCTATTTCTAAAAGCTTTCAAAAAGCTAAAAGCTTAAACACTGGCATATCTATATAGCTTAAGCACAAAGAAACCTTCCTTTGCAATGGCCCTTGGTATTACCATCTTACTGATACAAAAGGGATTAAAGACTAAATTAAGGACTTTTTTTAAAGATTGAAAAAAAAAAATTACCTTAAGCAAAGCCAGGGAGGAGATATACACTTGTTCAGCGGTATCCACTGCAGGAGCATCAGTTGGCGGGCCCTGAAATACAATTGGACAACTTAATAAATATAATAAGTGCCTACAGATGGCAACATCTGTAAATAAATATGGTTTAATAGCACCAACTCAAATAGGTCTAATAAATAAATAATATAAATAAATTTAAATTAAAAAAATCTACTGTTGACAAGTCTGCTCAGCACTGAGCACCCTACAGACATGGTAAGTTAAGAGGAATACTGTTGGAGGATGCAGGTTACATACATCAAGGTCAAGCTTTGTGCACCAAATATATTGAACAGAAATGAGAAGCATTTGTCATTTTACCACTGCACATAATGGTAATTTCAGTAAGGACAATGCATGTTTTCCCTTAGATCAACTATGGGACTTAAATCAAGTCACTCCTTTGAGTTCTGCTTGAAACAACATATTCAGGTGAATAATCTTCCTAGTCCTGTAGCTTTGAAAAAACTGTTGTACAACATATGGTAAGGGGCTATACCCTAAAACAGGGATCCCCAACCTTTTGAGGCCGTGAGCAACATTCAGAAGAAAAAGGAGTTGGGGAGCAACACTAGCATGAAAATTGTTCTTGGGGTGCCAAACAAGTGCTGTAATTTGCCCTTTGGTAGCCCCGGATTGGCAACCTGTATTGATGCTCTGTTTAACAGTAAACCTGGTTCTTATACAACCAACACTTTCCTCCAAGTCTGGAAATCAAAAATAAACTCCTGCATTGAGGCCACTGGGAGCAACATCCAAGGGGTTGGAGAGCAACATGTTGCTCACGAGCTACTGGTTGGGGATCACTGCCCTAAAACAAGGCTGAAGATTTATGAAAACAATGGTTATGACAACCACTTGATTATACAAATCATCTAGTACAAATTGAAGCTCATCCACTATATCACCATTTGGTACTCAGCTTTGCTCTTAGGAATATCTGGGAGAGCACAGGTCTGTTGCAGACTGTTCTTTTTACTGCCGTTTCAAAATGGCAATATCATTGGATGCCATCTTTTCCAGCAAGGGCTGCCGCAATTAACTGTAAATAAAGTATGGCATTCAGACGTGGCAGGCAAATCAAAATAAACTTGGGTCTCCTGGGGAAAAGGCCCTAGTGGAATCGAATGAAAAGCTGTATCAGGAAGGTACAGGTGGCAATAAAAGCAAACTGGATATGAATACCCCTTGTTTCAGAATGAGATGCAGGAACAGCAATTGTCCAGATACTTTTTTTGCCATATGTTACATATAAAAAATATATATTGTTTCCTACCTAGGAGAAAATAAAAGGCAAAACTCTGAAATTACTTTTTTTTTTTTAATTTCCTTAAGCGATACCAACTAATTCTGTTCAGTACTAAAAATAATTTATTGATGTGATCAGTGACTTGCACAGAAGCACTATACTCTAGAATTATATATGCTAAAATTCTAGCAATAAAGCATACCAGAAGCTCTGTTTTGCTAAAGAAAGGAGGAGATTTGACCACTTAATTACACATCCCAATAGAAGCACAAAAATAATGAGATTCTGAAAATGCATACAAATTTTTTTCAACCTACTTTACTTTATTAAATTGTTATCAGTAAGTTAACCGTTCAACAACAAATAATATAGAACTGTATTTGTCCTAAAAGTATTGTAAATAATTGTATTTGCTTAATTCAATAGATTTATGTTAATGTTTATTAATTATTCACCGATAAAAGGAAATTCTATATCTAGCATCAAGAAATTTCAGGCATAAAAAAAAAAAAGAAATTAATTAATTAGAGAATATGCTTGTTTAATGGACTCAGTCCTTCAATACATATACCTAAAATACACAATAATCAGTGCAAAGTTCTATTATGTTTTTAAAAGGGAGATCAGTTGCATTAATATGCCTAATTATAATTCTAATTATGAAGCTGAAATAGCACGAGAGACCCGGCAACAAGGTCCTTCTTAAGAATGATTTGACAGTATTATTTAACAGCATTCTAGTCGGAGGCAAAATTAGAAATAATGGAATGTAATAATAAAACAGAAAAAGAGAAAAGCAAATGGCTTTCTTAGGACACCAGTACCAAGGCAATCAAAAAATGTATGTGGCTGATTTATATCTAAAAAACGAATATAGCTGCTTCTTTCTGCTTCTGTCTAAAAGTGTTAGCCAGTGTGCTGACCTGCCTGCAGGGCAATAATCACAGCCTTCAGTCAGGACATTAAATCCATCTAAAGCCTGGTGCGCCCGTCATGGGATTGCACATAGTCACAGTCCAGGGAAATGATGATATCATGATAATGTAATGGGAAAATGCTCTGAAAGCCTTTCTGTGGAATTAAAGAGTATGGCAAGCAAGAAAGTTATGAATAAAGTATTTGAAATTTCATAAGTGGGACTTTGAATTTTACAAAAATATCAAATAAATGAATAATCTCTATGAAGATGACAAAGCCAAAGAATTATATAAAGAGTTTGCCTTCTAAGGGGCACACCTATCTAGCTATCTATCTATATCTCTCTATTTCTATATATATATATATATAAATATATTGCAATATATGGACAAACAATCCCTGTTGTTTAAAGGGTAAGGCATTTTTTAGTAGCTCTATGCACAAAATGTCTCAATGTCTTAAATATATTGATAATGGGTTGAGTGCAGAGGACCTTTTGTATTTGTCTATATATATATATACACACACACACACATATATACACACACACACAAACACACAGCTATTTGCTATGTAAATATTATACGAAGAAGTTGGACATGTGAAAAAAATCTTTGTGGTATTAGCATTTAACTGCTATTTACTGGCTCATTGGTTTCACATGGACAGTGCTTGTTGACAAAGTGCTACAAGAGGCATTTGAGATGGTAACAGCACAAACCTAATGTGTTATCTACCAAGGCCTTTTAGCAAATTTGTTAACATTATTAGCCATTTCACTTCACCTTCCTGTTAGTGTGAACTTCCAGCACTTACTTAGCCAGGTTTATTAAATACCTGCTGATTAAGAGTCAGAACGACATATAGGAAAACTGCAATGCAAAGCTGATCTCGGTTTTCTGTAAATAAGGCAGGGAACCAATAATAAATAAATAATCACAGGAATAAAAAAAATCCAAATGAAATAATTTGATATTAGTACAAATCCTTTGTTTCAACAGGACTCGTTGCAAATATACTTTATGTTATGCATTAATATCTTTTAGTTAGGTGTTAATGGTTGATTATTTTCTCAAGGAGGCGTAAGGTCTTGGAGAAGATAAAAAGTATAAAAATAAATAAAATAGAACGATATGCAGATAATGAGTTGTAAGGGTGATATGAGGGGGGGGGGGGGGGG
>CM044447.1:69071577-69091083 GCA_024363595.1 Xenopus borealis | reverse complement strand
GGGGGGGGGGGGGTGGAGACAATACTACAGCTTTTTCAAGATATAATTACCAAACACAAAAGGGTGCAGTACAGTTAGAATGTTCAACATTTACCATTGCAATTTTACAATATAAAGGTTTAAAAATACAAATTTTATGCATCTGGTTTTTTCAGATTTTTTTTTTTCAAAGGTACTCTGCAAGTCAATATGCAACCTTTTAATACTTTAATTTCATGAGCATTAAACAAAGAGTGTGAAAAACAAGCTGCATGTAAACTATAGCTACGGCGTCTGCTTCAGCTGAGGCAACCTGTTATAGGAGGTGTTAATTGGCAATAGGAGTACAAGTCAGAAGCTTGTTCCCTATTGTCCAAGCTCGGCAAGGCTTGGTCATTAGAGTGGAAATGAATTCTTTCCTGCTGTTTTTAACCCTAGAAGAGTGGAATTTTATTTGGGAACCTTCAATTCTTCCCCCCCCCGCCCAAAAACGCTACACTGGTCTTCACTTTGCCAGACCCAAAGCATTTTACTATTGTTGAATATTTCAACTACATGTAGTAAAAGTTTATTTTTGTGAAACTGAAGCTTGTATTAACAGTTTTTTTTTACAGGTAATCTTTTTGCCACAGATTTCTTCAACAAACTCAAACAATGAAAAAAAAAAAAAAATCACAAATCAAACGGAAACAGAGCACATATGTCCAAAATCTGAACAGTATGTTACAAATTAACATGACGTACACCAACCTGATAGTAAACAATATTTTTAACACATTTCTAAAAGATTTGTCAACAACATTGTCTGCCTCAATAGAACCCATCAGAGCAGTTCCCAAAATCCTTTTTTCATTGTGTAAAAATGGTAACATCAGAAAAATACTGGACATTAAAAAATGTAGTTTGAAAATTTATGAATGTACTGCACATATCGGATTTGTTTTGTCTGCCACTGGCTGCTGACTTTTCAAGGTTAGGGGTTCTTTCTAAATTATACATTTTTAATTGTTTTTGTAAATAACAATTTTGCATTATAATGGTCACATTTTAAGACAGCATATAAAAGCTTAAGAATGGGTTACATAAGTATATAACCACGTTACAGCTGTACCTGATCCGTGCTGCTACAATCAATTTATACAAACACTGAACAAGGAATAATGTAACCAAGTAATTAGAAAGAATAAAGAAAAAGAAATAAAGACAAATAACAAAATTGTAAGATACATGAAAAGAAAGGGAGATTCCCTTTATTGTACATTCACAGTTTGTAAAACATTTTGACAATGTATTTGGCTACTTCATTGCTTTTTAATTACATAAAATGGTATTACTAGACTACTTGGCAAGGTAAGACAAATTTTTAAGAGTAGTTTTATTATTATTATTTTTACATTTTCAGCTTATATTAGATAAACACATTAAAAAAAAGCATGTCAAATCTCTGTTAAAATTCAGATTTAGAGATGTAGCATTCTGAATAAACCATATTTCTCCACAAAAGGCAAGTAAACTTGCCCTTTAGAGTAAACATTAGTTTTTCTGGTGTGTTCCATGTGAGGACGACGAGTACTTTAGCTCAAACTGCATTGCTGCATGCTTAGAAAATTTGTGAAATTGCCTGAAAATGAAACTGGATCTATGATTTAAAGACAAGTAAATACATTTTAAAAAGATTGTGACAATGAAGTGAGACCTCAGGCCATTAACACATCTTTAAATGAATACCCTAAACAGCCTAGTTGGTGGCCAAACTGACCAGAGTACTTGTGTTCAACCTTTACTGATTACTAGTAGTAACCGAGAACTCAAATACAGATAAAAAAAACAACCTTTTTCCCCCCTTTTTGTTTGCAATCAGGTCTAATTCTGTAAACACCTAATTAATGATCATTTTAATTTGCTGCATGCTTTTTTCAGTCACAACCGAGGCAAACAATAAGGAAATCACTGGAGGAAAAAAAAAAGGTGTGACATATTTTTTAAGAACTATCTAATAACCTTAATGATGTCATAAGTGGCTCTCCTGTGAGTCCAGATTCACAGGTCACTGGATAACGAGGACAAATACATTTCGTATTTTTTCCAACAAAAGGATCGTACATACTTGCAAAGCCAATTACCAACTCTTCATAATGTAACTTTTATAGTAAAAGTACCATTGCTGGGATGAAGAGTTTATTTTCAGTTCTTTAAATTTAAATAGAGCTCCTTACCTTAATTGTTCTATTGCCTATATTGTCAGAAAAAAAAAAAAAGATTTGCATTATACACACACACGCACACACACACACCTCATCGAGCATATGCAAATTAGGGATGGAGAGGAAATTGCATGACTTTTTGTCACAAAACAAGGAAGAAATAAATGTTTTCCCTTTACCACCCCCTAATTTGCACATGCAAATTACAATTCAGTTCAATATTTGCCGAATCTTTTGCAAAGGATTTGGGGGGTTTGGTTGGAGTGCTAGCAGAAACATCAGTTCTTTTTAATAAACAATTTTTTCACTTTCTAAGACCTGATCATTGTTTTATTATTCTATAATTTTAGGACTGCACCCAGACACTGTTTTTTTGTAACGCAAGTGCAGACTAATTTTGATGCTAGATATACATACATACACGCAAAATAGAGAAATTTTTAATTACTTACGGTAATTTCTATTTCCAAGTCACCTACCATGCCATCATTCACCAACATGAGTATTCCCCACCCCTCAGGTCCCTGGACTGGAAAGGATTAATCACAAACTAGAACATCCGGCCTACGCCGTCCCCCCAATTGAATATGTATCCTAGCTTCAAAAAGGGAGAGAAGTTGGTGAATGCTGCCATGGTAGGCGACTTGGAAATAGAAATTATGGTAAGTAATTTAAAATTTCTCCATTTCCCAAGCCGCCCATGGCAGCTCTTCACCAACATGAGAATTCCCAAAGTAGATAAAGAAGGTAGGGACACGCCTGATGCTTACAGAATTTATTATGAGTGCAACACAGCCTGCAAAACTTTCCTCCAAAATCTCGGGTCTTGGGAGACCCAGTTTATAATGCCTGATGAGGAGTTTAAGGAAGACCATCTGGTCGCTAAACAGATTGCATCTGCCAGAGCTTTCACTTCTGCAGCCCAGGAGGCAGCCAATGCTCTGGTAGAATGAGCCTTCAAGTTTCTAGGAACCTCTCTGCCTGCCTTCTGATAAATGAACACAATGCAACATATACGCCATCTACTAATTCCTCTTCTCAGCCCCACAAACGCTCCTGAAACTGTGACACTACCTTTGGAAGAAACTCAAATGCTGGCCTCAAAACAACCTGGTCTTCAAAGATAACAGTCTCTGGCTTATTTGCCCACCCTACAGGCAGAAGTAATTGCCACGAGGAAAAGAACTTTCAAAGTAACATGCCAGTCTGATGACTTTTCAAGAGGTTCAAAGGGAGCAGCTGTTAAACTCTTAAGGATCAAGGGTAAATCCCAAGGAGGCACTCTTACTCTTCTTGCTGGACAAATTCTCTTTAAATGTTTTAATGTTCGGCCCAAAATTTCCCAGTCAATGCCAAAAGAGAGGATACTTGACCTCTTAGGGTATTCACAGAGAATACGTATCTCGTATCCCAAGTATAGAAACTACACTATCGAAGCTGCTGAAGGATTTCTGGGATCAAAAACTTGATCTCCTGCAAACTTGGCAAAGCAAGTCCACACACAATAATATTGATTCCATGTAGACTTTTTTCTGGACTTCAACAGTAATTCCACTAGGTCCTCTCCGAGCCCCACATCTGCAAGCCTCTTCTCTCTCAACTTCCATGCCATCAGTGACAAGTGGAAGACATCCTGAAAGGGAATTGGACCTTGTAGCAAGAGATTCTTCAAGGCAGGTCCACCATCAATTGCCTCAACAGAGGGAACCAAGGATGTCTGGGCCAGAATGGAATTAGCGTAATCACCAGAGCACCCTCCTCATCTATCTTCTTCAGCGTTCTCCAGATAAAGGGAAAAGGCGGAAAGACATACCCGAATATCTCTTTCCAACTCTGATCTAGCGCATCCACTCCACTGGATTTCCGACTCGGGTATCTTAAAAAGAATTTCTAGCATTTGTGATTTAGATTTGATGCCATCAAATCTATTTCTGGGATGCCGTATCTTTGGATTACAGTACAGAACACAGACAGATTTAGACACCATTCCCCTGGATCCAAAGTATTTCTGCTTAGAAAATCTGCTTGAACATTCACCCTGCTGGGTACATGCAGTGCTACTAGACCTTCAATATTAATTTTTGCCCAGGACATTATTGTTGAAAGTTCCTCAATCAACTGAAGGCCTTTTGTGCCTCCTTGTCAGTGTACATAAGCCATGGCTGTGGCATTGTCTGAACGGATCCTCACCCATTTGTGGGCAATTTTTTCTGAAAATGCCAAAAGAGCTAGCTTTATGGCCCTCAGTTCCAAGATATTGGAGGGAAGAGGACACATCTCCCACTGTCCTTGACAGACATTGACATGATCTCCTAACATTGCTCCCCAACCTCTTTGAGAGGCATCTGTTGTTACTGTCACATAATCCGGTTCTACCAGTGGTATAGCTTGGATTGATCCACTAGTCCAAGCTTCGTAGAACTTGTTCTGGAATCTGTACAGGGGTAAGTAGCGACTATGGGGCAATAGCCCAGGGGTAGAGGTAGCCCGGGGGGGAGGAGGGGGCCTACGGGGGGACGAGGCTAGCGCCTGGGGGGGGTTGAATTCCCCTTCAAGTGCCACTGTGTCATCAACAGGTAAAGTGGTCTTAGGAGCAAAACGTACTACTGCTCCATCAACCTTAGGAGGATTATCCCACATATTTGCCTTAAGTTTGTCCATTTAGGTATTTATTTGCACATTTTCCTTGTACAATAACCTTTTTCTCCGTCTTTTTCCACTCCGAATTATCTCCTTAATCGAACTATGTACTGGAAAAGTAGAATAGCGCTTCTTCACAGACGGAAATAACTAATCAGTGGAGGAGCTCTTAGACAATTCTTCTATAAGATATAGGGGCATGTTTACGAAGATTGGAGATAAATATCTGGAGAAATATGCCCATAGCAACCAATCAGATCTTTGCTAACTTGTAGGTGGCTGTTTAAATCCAATTGCTGATTGGTTGCTATGGGCAACATCTCCAATCTTAGTAAACATGCTCCTTAGTGTTTTCCTTACTGCAATAATCAGACTATCTTATAGCTGAAGAATCAAAAGCAGATTCATCATCCGAAAGGACTTCCACCTTCTGACAGATCGGACTGAATGTCTGCAGGATCATAAAAATCTTCTTCAGATATTTCAGAAAGGGAATCATAAAGCACTTCTCTAGCTCTCTTAGGTCTCCACACGGACACAGAGGCTTCCTGCAACCCCCTGCACCACCGCTTGCTTGATCATAGATAGATCATAGATACTGTCATGATACAGGCCTGTAATAGCGAATAAAACAGGCCAAACTATTCACTAAGGTCTGGAATCATCTATGTGTAACAGGGTCACAACCTATTATGCCTTCTCCATGCCCTGGCTGATAAGAGCCATAAGATAAAAGGGGGGAAAGTCCAAGGAGGGAGAACTTAAAGTTCACAGAAAGGCTTCTCACAGGTGAAGGGAAGGTTACAAATAACACAACCAAAAATATATTCCGTCTCACAGAACCCAGACCTGTTGTACCAACAGTGTTAAAAACTGGTGATGGGTTCAAAGTAATATCGGCTTTCAGAAGAGTCCAAACATGGCTAGGTTTGGTACTCTGTTTATCAGATGTGAATATCGGGGCAGGGGCAGGTCACACAGTACTGATATTTAGTATCTATGGAATCCAGGAGAGAATTCATAACCAATGAATATAATGTCATATCTCTCCTATAGGGAATTATGATCATTGTATTCTTGGTCCAGTTGCTTCTCACAGGAGGTCATAAAAACTCAGTCTGTGTACTGCTAGGCCACGCCTCCTTGCATTCATGAGGGAGGGGTGAGTGTGCAGTTACCGGATGCCCTGAAATCACTGATAAATAGTCAGCTCTTCTGACTAGGATTTGGATTTACTTTGGAGGACCAATTGCGATTGGAAGTTATCCCATTTGTTTCCCCTTGCCTCCAGGACCAGGAATTCTATATCTATATCAAGTATAGATTTTCCATGTTTCCCCTTTTTATTTTATAACTGTTTGTATTATTGATTGTATGTCTCTTTTTGTAATATTTTGTTAACTGCACTGTTATACCTTTTATAATATTAAATATATATAATTTAATAAGATTGTCTTGGGTGCTCTAAAAGAATCTAGCCTGAAAGAGAGAAACTGTGAGCCTTAACCCTCTGCATGCTAGTCTGTATGCTAGTTAACCATTTAAGTGCTGGTAGGAAGTGTGTTTGAATTAACCCCTTCACTACTAGAGTACCTGGTTTCTCTCAACACCAGTGTGAAGTTGAGAGTGGTGGCAGCAAGTTGTGTGTTTTTGTGGGTGTTGGTTGGTGTTTGGGGTGCTGTTATGCTAGTCTAACCTGTGTGCAAGGTGGGTGAGAACTGACTGACCCCTGACAGCCACACCTAAAGTCACGTGCGGTTGTGAGTACCGTGTCTGTGACAGATACTAAGGCATCCAATTGCGGAAGTGAAGAGGCTTGAGGCTCAGCAGAAGGTTGAGAATCAGCATACTGTTTTCTCAATTGATGAATCTCTACTTTTTGAGGTTCCGCAGAAGCAGAGAGGCTATAATGGAAAAGACACCCATCAGCCTCATAACTCTCTCATAGCCATACAAACAGCAGTTTATCTGCTTACCTAGAAACTTAAGGCTGTGTCCCTTTTCCAGAGTTAGGATGATCCATTCTTCCCACAATCTAATGAACATAGTAGTTGGCTATGCTTGCTAAATCAACCTAGGTTTCCCATCTTTTTTCTCCTCTCTCACCGACAGCCTGTCGTCTTCATTCAAATTTTCTGAAACGTTGGGACATCAGACGCCAGGGCGCGCTATCCTCTGCGCAGTAAATAGTAAAGAGAGAGGAAGTGATGCGTCATCCGGCTGCTGGAACGCAGAAGCGATGGCTCTGGGAGACAAAGCTTCCGATGACGCGTTACAGCACAGCTGTAAGCCTAATGGGTGGCCAAATGACCCAGCCAAGGTCCTTCTCCACAGCAAACCCCTCTGGGGAGCACTTGGGAGGCATCAGGGGAAGGGTAGAGAGAACAAGCACTACATGTTTCGGACCACTCAGGTCCTTCTTCTGGTGCAGTTAACAATCAAGTGAGAGAACAGTGCTATTTAAGGCATTACAGACCCTTCCCCCAACCATCATGTGATCAAACTGTGTTGTGCCAGCTCCTTCACAAGGCCAGGTACAATTCTTACATAAAGTAGAACTTTATGATTGTTAATTGCACCAGAAGAAGGACCCGAGTGGTCCGAAACATGTAGTGCTTATGCATCTTGAATAAAGCTTAATCACCTTTAAGAATCAGCTCTCCAGTGATCCTTTCTTCTGAATACATGATACAGTAATTTTGGACCTGGCAAATCCAGATCTCTGCGATTGAGCAACAAACAACTACAACAGTAAGTGTGGAATCCAAAATCCTTTATTAGAGAGAACAAGCCCCTGGAAACATGGTAAGCCAAATACAGTGACCTGGACAAGAAAAAAGACAATTGGGGGGGGGGCCGCGTAGGATGGATGTTATAGTTTGGGATTAACCCTTTCCTATCCAGTGACCCGAGGGGTGGGGAATACTCAAGTTGGTGAAGAGCTCCCATGGGTGGCTTGGGAAACTATGGTGGTTGTTCTTCCCTTGCTTCATTCAGGATGGACACAAGGACAGTACAAGTCAGGCAACACATTTATAGAATATGATGCAATCAAAATGTATCACTTTTTGATTTACTGTAGCTATTCTTGACAATAGGTCCTGTAATTCTACACACGCACTCAAAATCAATATACAACATGTTGTTCAGCTTCAGGTGTACATTTGCCAAGGGTTGATAAATATCATGAATAAAAAAATCAACATAAGGAAGGCATGTTTTCAAACATGATATCTAAATATCTTGTTTGTAAGAGCTGGTGGTGCTTCTATTTCAGTAAAAATGCAGTAAAAATGCAGGTTAATTACTCGGATACATTAAAATCATCTTGTAGTTGGCACTCTATATTTCAAAAGTATGTACCGGAAAGTCCAAGTCCAACTGTCCATTAAAAAGGCCAACCACTTTATTTAAGTAAGGCTATGCAGTCCAAAGGATGTTAATACCTTGTAGTGTCGAAAGATTTTTATTGAATTTGTTTGGCAAAATATTCGATCCCTGATGTCCTATTTTTGTTTCATTAAATTTTGGTTCTTTGTTCCTATCATTTGAAACTGTCCGTTTCTTTCAGCAAAGCATTGCTGGGAGTGTACCCTGATACGCTGCAAAGAAAATGTTCACATTTCTGCAAGAAAAGTGTTGATGAAATTGGATAGATCAGATTTATGATGAAAGATCAAGCAACAGGTTTAAACCTGTGGGAGGAAAAATTGGATTGGAATATGAACTGAGCAAACCTCACTAATATATTTGAGTAGAACAATATGGATACAAATACACAGCTTATCAAAGCTTTTTTTGAAGAAAATGTTATGTAGTTAGGAACATGCATGGTACCACTTTTTCTTTCACTTCTGTCCACGTCAATTATATATACATTGGTTAAATTTGACAGTAACATTATATTTGGTAGATAGGGGTATTACAAATGTGAAACAAATAAAAAATGTGACCAAAATCTGTGTTGCACCCCAATACAAAGGATTAAAGGAGAACTGAAACCTAAAAAAGAACAAACATATGACAGGTTCAGAAGACCTATAAAAGCAGTGATCCATGCTTTCAAAGTTATCAGGACCTTCTACTGAAATTATTTGATCTTTGTATGTTAGTTCAAGTAACACCACACATGTGGATCGTGCTTTAGGCTTGACAGGTTATACATGTCAAACATAAATAACACATCGTTCGGGTCGCTAGTGGTGTGTGGTTGCATACTCTGTTACGGGTCACCACTACTCAGCAATAACAACCAAGCAACAGGTTCTTTTGACTGATCACCTGTATAAAAGCAACCATCTTATTGGTTGCTATTGGTTATTGCACTGATTTAATGTTAATCAAGATAAAATCTACTACTAATATAGGACATATTTCCTTTTACTTGGTTGTCCAAAGATGAAGATAGCAGCAACCTGAGGGCTACAGACATTATTATGGTCTATTTAGGAAACAAATTAATCTCTATAAATGCACTTTTGTACCATTCAACACAGTAATGACAGTGGGTGCTTGATTGGCAACTTGTTCTCTGCTCAACTTTCCTTTAAACGTGACAAGTCTGAGTGACGAGCAGATGAGAGTCTGATTTCCTGCAACTGCCAGGTCTTACAGGTCTCCATATATATTATGACTGTGTTCTCAAAAGCTGTAGCAAACAGTTTCTAATAACCAGCCCCAATGCTGGGAATTCATCTTCCAAGTGCTAAGATTTGAATGCCATTCATAATGCCCTGATCTGGAACAATCCCAACTATCCCATCTGATAAAATACATTCACAGATGGAATAAATTGATGGCTAATTGGCAACTACATTAGAGAAACATAATAATGGCCAATACGATGCATGTTTACTACTGTTCAAAACTAAAAAAGCAAGGCATTTGTGAAGGCCGGGAAATATTTTAAGATAAAATGAGAAAAAAAAAAAAAAATGAGGATGCATCATGTATACAATATCTGTGCCCGTAAAATTAGAGAAAATATAAGAAATAAACATATTCAGGGGATATTTTGGATTTCAGGGACACAAGCATTTATAAATAGAATTAGAATAGAAATAGAAAAGCAAAAGCAGTTACTGGATTAAGTAATAAATGTGTGTGCCCTCTACTGGTCAGAAAGAGAAAAACAAGCTTGTCCGGACTTATCTAGTAATAATGTTGGAACTAAACCTTTCAGACACATTTTCTCACAAACTCATTAAAACACTATTCACAAAAACCAAAACAACAGGTACACAGATTTCAAATTTCCAACTCTGATTCAGAACCATGTTTTGAGCTACTATAAAGGGGTGGTTCACCTTTAAGGCAATTTTAGTATGCTATAGAATGGCCAATTCTAAGCAACTTTTCAATTGGTTTTAATTATTTAATTTTTTTATAATAAAATGGGTGTCACTGACCCTTCTAAAAAGCAAATGCTCTGTAAATGTTACAAATATATTGTTAATTACTAATCTGTCTATTCAGATCCACTCCTAATCATATTCCAGTCTCTAATTCAAATTGAAACATAGTTGCTAGGCTAATTTGGACCCTAGCTACCAGATTACTTAAAATGGAAATGGAAGATCTGCTGAATAAAAAAGCTAAATAACTCAGGAACCCCAAATAATAAAAACCAACTGCAGAATATCATTCTGTAAATCATACTAAAAGTTATCTCAAAGGTGAACAACTCCTTTAAACCAGGACACTTAGTGCCCAAAACAAACATGAACTCTGTCCTATTCATGTATTATACCTTCACGCCTATTTCAAAATTGGCTTCATATGCAATGCACTTTAAACGATATACACATGTAGTAGTGTTGCAGGTTGGGGGCAGGTGGCGGACAAAATTTGTCACTACCGTACCCCTTCCCATTCCCCACTGCATACAATATTAACTATATACTTGCGCCTGTCCCTCCAGTGAGGTCAGAGAGGAGGGGTTCAGCAGTGGGTATAAAAGTAAGCATGGCATGCCAGTATGGGTGGCTTTACATGTTGGGAGTAGTCTGTCCGGGGTCAGCCATAGGTTCAATTCTTGTTGGTGAAGTTTATGAAGGGAATGAATAGTTATACATTTATACAATAAACTAATGCAAGCAATGGAAAACATTTCCATAGAAATCAAAAGATGTTTTTGACCACTTTAAGTGGACCGACAGTGGTCAGTGAAAATACTCCTATTATACAAATACTTCTTTGTCATATCCTCAGTATTTTGGTGGCAAATTGTTGGCACAAAATTTTCCATTTTCTTTCATTTGCAACAGAATCAATTGTATAAAGACCATATGTCGACCTTTCAGACACATTTTCTCACATTTCCAGAGACAGATGACTGAAGCTGGAATTAAGAACGGTTGCTTTTGATTATAAAAATCAGCTGATGCTTAGTTATGACATCATTAAATATGCGCATCAGAAACCTCTAATTGAAGCCAGATTTCACATGCAAGGTTAGGAAACCATTTGACTTTTCCAAAGCAGTTGTTTTACGGGAGCATTACAGACAAAGGTCAACTACATAAGTATACACCAAACCCAGAATTCCACTTTGGGAAATGGGTACTTTGGGCAAGGTCCAAACTTCAGCTCTAGGCATCCAAATTCAACAATTGTTTGTTTACACAAGTGATTAAGTATTCTAAAGTTATCTTCACAAATTTGATTTTAATCAATATTTGGCCAAATATGTGGAGTTTTTGATATCAGCTGAAGCAAAAAATAATTATAAAGTGATTAAGTGCATCCCTACATATCTTAAAAATGGCATCAAATTCAAAATTTAAATTTACCAGCAGGAGAAAAAAATATTTCCTTATGGTAATGGCACACGGGATGTTTCTGCAAAAAAAAAACCTGTGACCTAAAATTCTTTTTAGTCCGTCTCTCACTGCTTTTAATTTTATTGGAAAGCAACCTGGCTGATGCACATTAAGCTGTGACAGGTGAACTTCCACACAAAAAGCCTGTTACTCAATATGTACTACCTGCAAACTACAGACAGTGAAATGATGTAAAGCCCCCAGGTCAGTCTTTGTATAGAATTGTGAGCAATCCAAGTAGTGAAATATTGAGTGCAGGTGCAACACACAAAAATCTGTGTACTTTATGGCCAAGTAATGGAGTTAAACACAGGGACCTCGTGTCTAAGCATACAATTACTTATTTGTAAGGTACAGTAGATGCAAATGTGGAACTGGTGGCGGTGTTCATACCATAGCACAGCATTATGTGCATGCCATTTAAAATACCAATTTTCGGCCTATGTTTGGTACAACAGCCCTACAGCCTCTCTTGCTGTACTACCTACAATGAGGACTGTCGAACATAGACAGTTATTTAAGCATCTATTGTTCTTATGCAAGCCTGTATACAGATATTGCTATGGAAACATGAATTTGCCCGATCAATTTGCCATTTTTTTTAACCATACTGACCATAATATGTCTATATCTATGGATCCAAACTAATTGAGACGTAACTGGAATCCACTTAGGCAACATCCTAATACAAATAGCCAATATATATTAATGGGTTCTCCATGTGATCTAATTGGGGCTACTGCTGAAAGATAGCACGAGGGCCTGTAGTGGATAACTTTGCTACTAATTGTATAGATAAACTGCCTAGTGATCATCATGTATCTAGCTTAACTTATCAAAAGCATAGATATGTTAATTTTCCCCCCAACCAGAAGGCAGTTCAAAACTAGGAAAAGAGATCTTAAGGGTAGGGACAGATAGGGAGATTCGGGGAGATTTTGTCGCCTGCTTAAAAACGCCAGGCGACAAAATCTCCCCGAATCTCCCTGTCTGTCCCCAGCCTAAAGGAGAACAGCACTTGAGCCCGGCATTAAAGAACAACCCCAATAATCGAATACACTTCTGTAGGCTGGCCTAAAGCTCTATAATATACTCTTGTTAGGATTATATACATTGTGCGCACAACAGAAAAAAACAACAATCAAAATATGACTAACCTGGCCAAGTCCAGGCATCCCTCCTCCAAGTCTTAAAAGTCGGTCCATATTCCTAAGTGAAAGAGACGGAAAACAGATCTGATTAGTTTTTTTTGTATAATATTCACCTTTAGTCACCCAGTATGCCAAAAATATTGGTGGTAATTGCAACACAACAACAGTCTTCCTGTTAATTAACGTCACATTTCATTCAAGAAGCTGTCTTCTATGCTAATTAACAGACCTCATTTGCTTCTTTAGGGCTTGGTTACCCTAATCCACAAAGCCAAATATTTTATTATTATTTTAAGAAAGTATTTGTTGAATGCTATTTATTTATGTTCATCATAAGTACAACCCCAAACTGTTCTTAGGGCACAATGATTGATTTCTTTTGAATAGTTCGATATTTAAAAAAAAAAAAAATCAGAGGAAAAAGCTACCACATTAGTATATCCTTCACGAATTAAAGAAGATCTTGGCAATTAGTACATCATAAATGAATCAATAGTATGCAACAATTCAATGTAATAATAGGTACCAGTTTGGGTTGTATATTTGGCAATGTGCAGTCCGTTCGTTTGTTTAACCTTGTTGGATCAAAGTAGAGATGCACCACTTGCAGGATTCATTATGGGAATCCCGAATGAGTTGGCTGAATCCTTTGTGTTCAGCTGAACCAAATCTGGACCAAGCAATCATATGGCATTTAAATTCTGGACAAGTCCCTTAGGGCCCTTACACACGGGCGTTTTTACCTGCGCTCCCCTGCGTTCCGTTTTGCTGCGTTCAGCCGCAGGGGAGCGCAGGTATAGACGCACTCAATTATTTTCAACGGGGCTGTACTCACACGAACGCATGTAGGCTCCAAACGCAGGAAAAATGCAGCATGTTGCGTCTGAACCTGCGTTCGGCGCTTACACGCGTCTCGTGAGTACAGGCCCATTGAAAAGAATGAGGTGCATCTATACCTGCGCTCCCCTGCGGCTGAACGCAGCCAAACACAAAGCAGGGGAGCGCAGGTCCAAAACGCCCTTGTGTAAGGGCCCTAAGGGACTTGTCCAGAATTTAAATGCCATATGATTGCTTGGTCCAGATTTGGTTCAGCTGAACACAAAGGATTCAGCCAACTCATCTATTATAATATTGGCTTTGAAAGCTACTTCTAACTTTACCATAAAGTATTTGCATGATGCTTTTCCATTACCTGTCTGATCCCCCATGTTCCTGTATGAGGGAGATGCCATATTTGTGCAGCAGGAGTCTGTTAGAATTAGAAACTGTAACTAACAGGCTGAGATGGGACAGTCAGGTTGGCAAAGTCAGAGTGTCAGAGAGTCAGGCTTAGGAAATTCAACTAATAATTATATACAAAAACAAACCTCTCAGCAAAAAAAAATGATCAACATGACCTACATGTAACATTTAATGTACATTTTTAGTGTCAGTATCACTTTAAGTTTAAATATACAAATGAGTCTGTGGATTTGGTTCAGTATTCTAACAGGAAGACAACACAGCTTTGTCTGGTGATTGGTTGATGTAAAAGTATATAAATTGCAGCACTCCACTTCAGGTTTAAAACCGCTTTTATTTCATCAGTAGCATGACATAGCGACGTTTCAGATCCAACAGATCCTTTTTCAAGCTAGCTAATAGCTAGCATAATAAATAGTACATACTGACCCCATATATCCACCTTACGCATTTCATACCCTCTGACTCTTTTCCAGTCAAAGACACCTATAATTAAGTACAGGATTGTACAAAATGCATAAGATGGATATATAGGGTGAATATGTACTATTTTAATATGCTAATATAATAAAAACATTTTGACTTTTACAAATAGTAGTCCAAGGGATAATTTTGTAAAGTGACTGTTTGAGGGTGCCCTGGGAACTGGGGCAAAGCACTGGGCCTGGGGTATCAGGTCAGTTGATTATAATCACTGGGGGTGCCACACAACCCCCACTCCACTGATTTACAATTTCCTTAACCACATAGGCTGGAACAGGAGTATGGACCTTATGGCCCCTCAATCACATAAAAAAAAAAAAAAAAAACAATGAATAAGTGGATAAACTCAGTACCAGGGCTTCAGCATTCCTGTAGAAAATTAAAGGGGTTATTCACCTTTGAGTTAACTTTTAGTATAATGTAGAGAGTGGTATTCTGATATTTGCAATTGGTTTTAATTTTTTTATTATCTGTGGTTTTATAGTTATTTAGCTTTATATTCAGCAGCTCTCTAGTTTGTAGTGTCAGCAATTTAGTTTCTAGGGTACAAATTACCCTAGCAACCCTGCATTGATTTGAATAAGAGACTGGAATATGAATAAGAGAGAGACTGAATAGAATAAGTAATAAAAAAGTGTCAATAACAATACATTTGTAGCCTTACAAATTTGTTTTAGATGGTGTCAGTGACCCCCATTTGAAAGCTGCAAAGAAACAGAAGAACATTGCAAATCATTAAAAAACTATGAAAAATAAACAATGAAGACCAATTGAAAAGTTTCTTAGAATTATCCATTCTAAAATATACTAAAAGTTAACTTGAAGGTGAACCACCCCTTTAAAGAAAAATATATAATATACCCCGAAAAAAAAAGACTTGAAGGAATTCATCTGTAAGAAACAACTGCAGGCACAAATATACATTTTGTGATTCTTATTTCTATAAATAACACATATGCTGCTTAATTAAGGAAAAATATAGCACTTGCATGGAAGCCATCCAATAGAACTGTCTACCACTACACTGGAAGAATGCAACATTGTCTGACATTGCAAATGACAACAGGCAGCATTAACCTGTCAGAATATCAAAGTGATGAGAGATGAAACGATAGTTGCTTACTTACTGGCAGCAAAAAACATTGGTTTTGATGCAATTTCTGATTCTACAGATCTCACTGGTAGCAATGTGGAGGCACATGCATATGACCCATACTTTACTTGCCCATCAAGCTTTTTATCATGGTGCCAGTTCAGACATACACATGGTGGATCTGTTGGGAATATGTGATGCAGGCTCAAGGGTCAAACATAATCACAAATGGGTAGAAAAGACTGCTGATGGGGTAATCAAACATTATCAATTTCAGGCCAAGTGACTATTTATAGTGAATTGCCTGTTTTTTGTGGCAGTTCAAACATAAAGGGTGATTGTCACAGGTCCCCTATCAACATTCAGGCCTGAAATGTTGTTTGCCTGAGAGCTTAGCCAGTAATATACTAAAGGCTTTTTATGATTTCACAAGATTTGGATGGTGCTGTGATTTCCCTACAGATATTTTCAGCCGTTTGGAGTGGACAACTCTGCACGTGCACCTGTTTGAGAAACTGTGGTTTCGTTGAGTGCTGACCAATTTTTTCCAGTGTCACGGGGCCCCTCCCAAAAATGTGTTAGGCTTAATGCCCAACACCCACATATGTGCCACTGCCATCAAAGGTTAGTTTTAGACCTATAAATAATGTTGACTAGACAGTATTTAACTAGAGATAAGATATAAACTAGAATTTCTCATGCATAAAAGAATACAACAAAACTACAACAGTGTTCAAAACAAATTATGTTACAAAAAAATATATATATTTTCAAAGTCATCTAAAATCCCCTCAGAATAACAAACCTTTCTCCCTTGTTGTTGACCTTTAAATTATGTTTTTGTTTGATGTAGAGAAATTCTGAGACAATTTGCAACTGGGTTTTCATCTGTGAGTTATTTTTTTTTTAGTAATTTAAATTTCTATTCAGCAGCTCTCCAGTTTGCAGCAATCTGGTTGCTAGGGTAGAAAGAGTAGTAATGCAATAATTCAAATAACCTTAAAAAGAAAAAATGAAGGCCAATCGAAAAGTTGCTTAGGATTGGCAATTTTATTAAACTCTAACTTAAAGGTGAACCACCCCTTTAACTGCAGTTCTTTTAACAACTTCCTTATTTAGCATGAAGATCTCTGCTCCCTAATTCTCTCTCTCTCTTCGACTATGAAGAACTCAAAGAGCTACTGGGCATGCTCACTGCCTCTGCTCCAAAGGAAATCAGGCATGCATAGTAGGCATCTCTTTGAGGTCTTCCTAGTTGGAGAGAGAAGGAGAGCTCAGGGGTGGAGCTTCACACTAGACAAGGAAGTAGAGCTTCACACTAGACAAGGAGGTAGGTCAGCTGCTTGTATCAGACAAATGAAAAATAACTAAATGGAGGGAGAAAGGTACCTGGTGGTCCAACAGGGAAGCCTTCTTCTTCTGTTTAGTCGCATTTGCGTTTTGGCGTGCATGTTCATACACACATGCCCTTTAATTTGGCACACCACATCGGACGTCATTGTGTTTGGAGCAAAATTCAACTAGTTAAAGTATATTGTTAAATAGTTCCCAAGTGCAATTCTGGGTTGATTTATTGTTCCTAGACACCTGTCCTTGACCATTTCTGTTTGCTGCCTGAACAGACCATTGCCTGTTTACCAACTTCGATCTTCTGGATCCTGATTCTGTCTGACCCTTTGTTTATTGACCCTGGCTTGTTTGCTCGACTACACTTTGCTGTAACCCCCATTACGCTTGTCACACATTCCGGTTTCCTTGCCTGCCCACAACCATCGCCTTGGTACTCTCACTTTAGGGTAAGGACACACGGGAAGATTTCGGGGAGATTTGTCACCTGGCGACTAATCTCCCCGAATGGCTTGCTAGTATCTTGCACTAAAGTTTTGTCGCCAGGCGACTAATCTCCTCGTCTGGACAAGCCCTTAAAGCAATACTGACACTAAAAAATTATTTTAACATATGAATGTACATTAAATATTACCTGTATGGTCATGTTGATCATTTTTTGCGGAGAAGATTGTTTTTGTATAGAATTGTTAGTTCCTAAGCCTGACTCTCTGACACTGACTTTGCCAACCTGGCTGTCCCATCTCAGCCTGTTAGTTACAGGTGAAAGACAGCTGCAGAAGTGAGAGATGTGACCGGAACCTTGGCATCTGTTCTGGGTTTTGAGATACCGAACCTGAGAGGTATGTTATTCTGGGGGCTGTTTAGAATAATTTAGCGATACAAAATAATATTTAACATTTTGTTGCCCCAAAGATGCCCCAAAATACCTTTGTATGGCTATCCAGTCAAATCATTATATGCAAAATATTCTTAACATAGGAAGACCAATGCATTTATTGCTGAATTCCCTTTCTTAAAGGGATCCTGTCATGGGAAAAATTTTTTTTCCAAAATGTATCAGTTAATAGTGCTGTTCCAGAAGAATTCTGCATTGAAATCCATTTCTCAAAAGAGCAAACAGATTATTTTATATTTCATTTTGAAATCTGACATGGGGCTAGACATATTGTCAATTTCCCAGCTGCCCCAAGTCATGTGACTTGTGCTCTGATAAACTTCAATCATTCTTTACTGCTGTACTGCAAGTTGGAGTGAAATCACACCCTCCCTTTCCCCCACCCAGCAGCCTAACAAAAGAACAATGGGTAACAGATAACAACACCTCCCTAACACAAGATAACAGCTGCCTGGTACATCTAAGAACAGCACTCAATAGTAAAACCCATGTCCCACTGCATACTATTCAGTTACATTGAGAAGGAAAAACAACAGCCTGCCAGAAAGCAGTTCCCTCCTGAAGTGCTGGCACAAGTCACATGACTGGGGCAGCTGGGAAATTGACAAAATGGCTAGCCCCATGTCAGATTTCAAAACGGAATATAAAAAAATCTGTTTACTCTTTTGAGAAATGGATTTCAGTGCAGAAGTCTATTGAAGCACCACTATTAACTGATGCATTTAAAAAAAAAACATGTTTTCCCATGACAGTTTCCCTTTAAGCTGGGGACAGACAGGGAGATTCGGGGAGATTCTGTCGCCTGTGTTTTTTAGCAGGCGACAATCTCCCCGAATTACCTTCTCCCTGTCTGCCGCTAGTATACTGACAAAGCGCCAGCGCCTGTGCAGACGCGGCGCGGCGATTTCCAGAATCGCCCAAAGTTTCCTCACGAAGTATCTTCGGGCGATTCCAGAAATCGCCGCGCCGCGTCTGCACAGGCGCTTTGTCAGTATACTAGCGGCAGACAGGGAGAAGGAAATTCGGGGAGATTGTCGCCTGCTAAAAACGCCAGGCGACAAAATCTCCCCGAATCTCCCTGTCTGTCCCTACCCTTAAGCAACTTTTTTTTTTATTCTTGGACACTAGCTCCAAAAACTCTTTTAATAAGAACTGCTCTGTATTCATTTCAGTGGCAATAACCTGAATATGCAGCAGTGTTTCTGGGCGACAATCACCCGACCCACGGGTGCATCTGATCTGTTGGTCCTGGCAATTTCTATTACAGTTTAGAAAAAAGCAAATCCAAGCATTTTGTTTCCCCACTCATGGACAACTGGACAAAAAGTCCAGAATTGTGTCTTATGTCATCACCCTAATAGGATTACTTAGATGTATTGAAATAGTAAAGGTAAGTGAGGACAGAGGAAAATCAAACCAAGCTTTTTTCAAATAAAAATATGAAAACCATGTAAAGTGCAGTACAAAATAAAGATCAATAGAGACACCATACAGCTCTACTCAGACATACATAAACTGGGAGAAAGACTATAGGAAGGCACGTGTCTTTCACAAATTATCATTCTAATAAGAATTAACACACCTTACACTTGGATCAAGCTTGCGTTTTATATTAATCAAGAGAGAAAAAAAAAAAAAAAAAAAAAAA
>CM044447.1:69044667-69071547 GCA_024363595.1 Xenopus borealis | reverse complement strand
AAAAAAAAAAAAAAAAAGAAAAGCCAGGGGTACAAACTTCAATAAGGTCCCACAGAATAATAATGACTGAATATTGAGCTTGCCCTATTATACACACCATTAAAAATATATACCCCTAGTAAGTCAGAGAACTGAATGAAAAAATAAAACAGATTTTGAAAAGAGCCATGAACCTATTACAAGGTGTGAATCATGCAATGCTGAAGCGGCTTTATTTTACTTCAGTTATAGTTCATGTGTGCAGTATGGAACCCAAATGCAATTGGGTAAACCAGTTTTTTTACCATCTAGTTCAAACTGTGATGTTTTAGCATGTACAGTAAATTCAAAAAAAAATGTAAGGTGAATTTAAAATGAGAAAAACAGTTTTGCTCCAATTATAATGAATTCAAGCTACAATCCCTCAACACAAGATAGTCTGAATAAAACAAAAAATAAACCCCACCCCAAAACAACAACAAATGATGCATACAACCCAGTCAATCATCTAACATTCAAATGACTGTACATACTAAAACCACTCAAACATACTAGCCATACTATAAAGCTGATTAAAGATGAACATCCATGTTAGTCTGAGATGTAATTGGTTTTAAATGAAACTTCAGTTGGAGTTTAGCAATGTTCCAGCTCACACAAGTTCAGATGTTGGCAGGAGTTGGCCTACCTGGCAAACATCTGTCTGGCTAAAAGCAAAGTGTACCTTAATACACATTGTTTGTGAGTAGCAAAAAAGAAATAATACTATTTTTGAAATGTTTTTCTGACAAGGCATTTAAAAAAAGGTCTCTCACACAGACACTCTAAACAAGGGGTCCCCAACATTTTTTTTTTAAACCTGTGAGCTACATTTAAATGTGAAAAAAACAGGAGAGCAACATAATCATGTAAAAACTTCCTAGAGGTGCAAAATATGGGATTTTATTGGCAATTGGTATCCCATTTGTTGGCATGCAGCATACAGGAGGCTCTGTTTGGTAGTACACCTGGGTTTTAAGCAACTAAAACATGCCTCCAAGCCAGTAAATAAAAAATAAGCCCCTACTTTGAGGCCACAGGGAGCAGCATCCAAGCAGTCGGAGACAGACATGTTGCTCATGAGCCACTGGTATTATTCACCTTCCAAACACTTTTTTTCAGTTCAGTTTTAAGACTGTTATCCACAAATAAAGACTTTTTTCAATTACATTCCATTATTTATCTTTTACTGTTTTTCCAACATCTTAGTTTAAAGTTGAATGTTCCAGTCTCTGGTGTTTCAGTCTGACAGCTCAGTAATTCAGGTGCAGATTCTGAACGGTTACAATTTTGCAACATTTAGTGGATCCATTTCTCAGCAGCATCTCTGGAGTATTAGTAGTATTGTAGCAATTTAAACAGCTGCCTGTAATGAAACTCAGATTGTGCTCAGCAAGGACAAACATAAGAACTGTATCAACTAATTGTATCCACTTAGAACAGTTTATAGCAGGGGTGTCCAACCTTTTGGCTTCCCTGGGTCATTTGAAAAAGAAAAGTTGTCTGGGGCCACACATGAAATACACAAACACTTTTGATTTGTAAAAGTGAAGAAAATGCACAGAAAAGAACTACAAAATCAGTTGGATAACCAGATGGAGCTATACACTGGAATATGGGACACCTGGATGTTAAAGGAACAGTAACATCAACATTTTTTTTTACAAAGAAATTGGTTAGAATACTACGAAATAAATTAAACAAATTAAACTTTTAAATAGAAAAGTCTTTATTAAGAAATAACTTATAGAAACTCTGCTTCCTGGCCTCTACAGAAAAGGCGACAGGGCGATGTTGATCCATTGTGCAGCATTCGATTTCTTCTCCCATATTCTCCTGACAGCCTGTGTGTTCATGTACCGTAACTGCCACAACCTTCACCTTGGGGTCCGTCTCCACCGAAGCTCAGTCCTTGGGGGCGCCAGTCACAAGGTCAACACCACAGCCAAAGTGAGGGATCCCCCGCACCCCAAACTACTCGGTCAGCGCCCGACCCCCAAATAGACAGACTTTGCCCTGGAGTTGGGCACAGAGGGTACGGCTGTGCTTTTGCACAAAGAACCTGCCGATTCTCTTCTCAAGCTCATTGGTCCAGTTATTGTGCGTGGTATCGGGGATGAAGCTCCCCCGGCGCACTCCTGCATGACATTGAAAGCGAAGTTTTCTGGCAGTTTGGGCAGCTGGTGCTCCCCCAGGAAAGACTTAAAAGTCGTGATGTTCAGCTAAGCTGGAGGGAGGCATTCACTAACTCAAGCTCATTGGTCCCGTTATTGTGCGCTGAATGGAGAGTTCTCCCGGCATGTCTCGTCGCTGCGGCCGGTGCTCCCCCAGGAAAAACTTGCAGAGCCACTTGGCCTTTCGTTTGGTGATCATACTGCAGTGACGAGACACGGCGGGAGAGCTCCCCATTTAGCGCACAATAACTGGACCAATGAGCTTGAGTTAGTGAATGCCTCCCTCCAGCTTGGCCGAACATCACGTCTTTCAAGTCTTTCCTGGGGGAGCACCGGCTGCCTAAACTGCCAGAAAACTTCGCTTTCAATGTCATGCAGGAGTGTGCCTGGGGAACTTCATCCCCGATACCACGCACAATAATGGGACCAATGAGCTTGAGTAGAGAATAGCTTTAGGAGAATCGGCAGGTTCTTTGTGCAAAAACACAGCCGAACTGTCTGTGCCCAACTCCAGGGCAAAGTCTGTCTATTTGTGGGTCGGTCGCTGAGCGAGGAGTTTGGGGTGCGGGGGATCCTTACTTTGGCTGTGGTGTTGACCTTGTGACCCGCACTCTCAATGACTGAGCTTCGGTGTAGATGGATCCCGAAGTGAAGGTTGTGGCAGTTACGGTACATGAACACACAGGCCGTCAGGAGAACATGGGAGAAGAAATCGAACACTGCACAATGGATCAACATCGCCCTGTAGCCTTTTCTGTAGAGGACAGGAAGCAGAGTTTCTGTAAGTTATTTCTTAATAAAGACTTTTCTATTTTAAAGTTTAAATTTGTCTTGGTGTTTTTATTTCGTTGTATTGTAACGAATTTTTTTTGTAAAATTTTTTGATGTTACTGTTCCTTTAAGGAGACTTATTTTTATATTACTATTACTACTAACTGGACAATGGGCAGATTCCTACCCTCCTGCCTACTCTTACATCCTTTGCAACATAACGTTCCTTGGGAACCAAGTGTTTCAATCTGGGCCCCATTCATATCCATCCTGGGCCGCATACGGCCCTCGGTCCACAGGTTGGACACCCCTGATGTAATGCTTACTGAGATGTATAGGCACTCAGCATGAACATGCAACTGGTGTTCATTGTTTTGTAGTATTTGTGTTTGAGTTATTTAGCTTATTTGCTTAGCAGTTATCCAATTTGAAAATTCTGTAGTTATCTCGTTGCTAGATACCAGTTTACTCAAGTAACTAAGCAGTGGTTTGATGAGAGACTAGACTATAACTAGGAGAGGGACTGCATAGAAAGAGAAGTAATACAATTTAACAATAAAATACACAAAAACCACCATTGTTCAAACTAGTTTAGCAAAACATTGTATCACAGTACTAAAGATTTAATGCAACTGATTGGAGAGCATTACACTAAAAACCAGCCAACAATATCAAAACTGGCCACAAATATCTGGCCCTGTACCCAGCTTCAATAAGATCCTGTGGACAGCAGACTAATATATATTGGACTACACGGTCTTTGTACACGTGCACATGCTGCTTTTTGTACTATCCACTTAATGCAGTTCAGATACAGATATGTAGAAGTAAAATTTTATGTAAAATGGAAGAAGCACAAAAAGGAAAAACACTCTAAAAACACTATCTAAATGTAAATGGCCACAAGCTGGCCCCTCACACTCCAGTTTCCATAGGTTTGATCGTCAGTCTGTCTGTGCACAGTTCTGAATGAAGAAGCAAGACCAAGGTTAAGGAGGCCCGTGAAGTTGCCAAAAAAACAAGACTCTCCAATTCAAAAGAGGAAAGCATTTGAAGTTGATGAATGTATAACTTGCCACATCTGTTTTTGAAAATAAAAATTCCATTAACTGTGACTGAGGTTGGCAGATGGATACGGGCAGAGATGGATATGGACAGTTGCAGGTTAACAGTGACAAAGGTACTTGATGTTTCACATTTAAACGTAAAGGGGAAGCTCATCTTTAAAATAACTTTTGTGTTATCTGGAACTATTCGCAGCAACGTTTCAACTGGTGTTCTTTATGAAGTAAGTATAGCTTTTAACCTAGTCTCTGTTCTTTCTGCATCAGAAAATTCTATTTGTTGTGGTTAAGTCCAGTAAACAAAATTGCGTGGCCTGTAAAGATACCACTTTACTGTTGCACATATTTTGTAATGACTTGTTTTTTTCTGTTCAGGCCCTCTACTATCCATCTTCAATGTTGACATCCTAACTGCTTTGAGAGTTAAGCCCTAGCAATAAAAATAACATTTAAAAGCCGTGCCACTGCCAGAAATCTTCAGCGATTACTATTCACAAATTGTTCAAAGTGCAAAACAAATACAACCCGACCCTTACAATATTGCTGTCCGTACAATATTAGAAGTGAAAGCTCATGTAAACGAGCCCAATGTAAACGCCATGACTTCACAATGCATGCCGGCATGAGTTTGCAGTTCTTACCAGAGCCTAGGCTTTTCTTACGAGTCAGCGACTAAAAAAACTAGAACATGTACAGCCAGCCCAATAGTTCCACAGTCCCGATACTCTTAACACAACCCGAGACCCGAATTATTACTTACACAAAGCCGATATTATAAAGCAAATTTTCTCCTGTCTTACAGGAAATCCCGAGCCAGAAGTCTCACGAGATTGTGGCGTCACGATTACACGTGAGCGTAGTGACGCATCACGTAGTCGCCTTTGCAAGCGGGGAAGGCGTTCCTTAGAGTTACACAAGCAGAAACTACAAGTTCAGTGTTTTTTCTTCTGTTCTCAGCTCCTACTTTTTGACTAAAAAAAAATTTATTTTCAGTTTTTGCGGTTACAAGTTTTTTTTTGTAAACAAGAGGCAGTTTTTCACACAATGACTAATTTAGGAGGAAACTATGGGAGAAATTCCCTGAAACTGTTTTTTTTACAGAGGTGTCAGACTCAGGGGGCTCTGTATGTCTGGGCAAACAAGGGACAGCCCTTTTCACAATTCAGGGACAAAAAGGGAAATTTGGGAGAAGTTAATGGGTGAAGTTGACCAAATCTTTTTCTCTTTGTTTTATGTCAGTGTGCAGATTCCATGTTAGTGCTGTAGTAGAAATTCCAGAATAGAAAGGGCTTCCCTTGTTTCTAGAGGGAGAACCAAGCTTCAGACTTGAGAAATTCTCATTTGCCCGGTTTAGTTACAATTCTGGGGATTAAAGGGATACTGTCATGGAAAAAAACGTTTTAACGCATCAGTTAATAGTGCTGCTCCAGCAGAATTCTACATTGAAATCCATGTCTCAAAAGAGCAAACAGATTTTATATATATTTCATTTTGAAATCTAACATGGGGCTAGACATTTTGTCAATTTCCCAGCTGCCCCAAGTCATGCGACTTGTGCTCTGACACTCTTTACTGCTGTACTGCAAGTTGGATGATATCACCCCCTCCCTTTTCCCCCCAGCAGCCTAACAAAAGAACAATGGGAAGGTAACCAGATAATGCTCCCTAACACAAGATAACTGTTGCCTAGTAGATCTAAGAACAGCACTCAATAGTAAAAACCCATGTCCCACCGTGTTCTAGTCAGTTACATTGAGAAGGAAAAACAGCCTGCCAGAAAGCAGTTTCCTCCTAAAGTGCTGACACAAGTCACATGACCAGGGGCAGCTGGGAAAATGACAAAATGTATAGCCCCATGTCAAGTTTCAAACCTGAATATAAAAAAATCTGTTTGCTCTTTTGAGAAATGGATTTCAGTCCAGAAGTCTACTGGAGCAGCACTATTAACAGATGCTTTTTGAAAAAAAACTGAATGCTGTCCATGGCTGTAGTCAGTGCATACTCTGTACAAGTCCAGTAAGGATGGATTGCAACAGTTTTATGGACAGTACTCTACGTACAGCACTAGATGTACTCTGACTTGTGTAACTAATAGAACTAAAACTTTTGTTGTCTGTACTCAGGGGGCAGATTCAACTTGGCAGGACTTGCGTGTCCTGGGTACACCTTGTGGTAGAAATGCATCTAAGCTTTGAGCTCATGGAAATGGCTGTGCCCCCTACGGTAGAAATGAAACACCCCCACATGCAGCAACGCTTCACACTCTTCCACACCCAAACACATTATCACACCAGACACCAGCACACAAAGTAAATTGTGGAACGGGTATGAAATTTTTAGAATTTTTAGAATGATCTCAGACTACTACTGGGTGCCCAAAAACTTTTTTTATGCCTTTTGCAACCAATCACCCTAAAAAAAGAAGCCAGCGTATTTTGGACGTAGAAGATATTCCACTCACAGATTATCATGTACAGGAAGTAACTGAAAATTAAGGATTTTCTATGCTCAAGTTTCAAACCTGAATATAAAAAAATCTGTTTGCTCTTTTGAGAAATGGATTTCAGTCCAGAAGTCTACTGGAGCAGCACTATTAACAGATGCTTTTTGAAAAAAAACTGAATGCTGTCCATAGGGATGGCGCGAACTGTTCGCCGGCGAACTTGTTCGCACGAACATCGGCTGTTCGCGCTCGCCGGAAGTTCGCGAACGTCGCGCGACGTTCGCCAATTTGGGTTCGCCTTAGTTGGCGCTTTTTTTTTGCCATTTCTCCCCCAGACCAGCAGATACATGGCAGCCAATCAGTAAGCTCTCCCTCCTGGACCACCCCCACACCACCTGGACCACTCCCCTTCCCTATAAAAACCGAAGCCCTGCAGCGTTTTTTCACTCTGCCTGTGTGTGCTGAAGAGCTAGTGTAGGGAGAGAGCTGCCTGTTAGTGATTTCAGGGACAGTGGATAGTAAGTTTGCTGGCTAGTAATCTACTGTTCTTCAAACAACTGCCATCTAGCTGTGTGAGCTTGTTCACATTCTGTCTAAATATCCATAATATTACCCTCTCCAGAAAAAGCACCTGAGTGACTTTTTTCAGGCAGCCATAATATATTTTACGTAATCCGTATCCACCGCTGTAGTAGTGTATACGTTGACCTTGTAGCCATTATTTGCCCTGTAGGCATTTTTTGCCCAGTGTGTTCTTCAAACAACTGCCATCTAGCTGTGTGAGCTTGTTCACATTCTGTCTAAATATCCATAATATTACAGTGTCCACAACCACCTGAGTGACTTTTTTCCCTTTACAGCACAAAACGCAGCGCTGTGTCAACAATGGATTTTTCAGATACATTTTTGCCCTTGATCCCCCTCTGGCATGCCACTGTCGAGGTCGTTGCACCCTTTAAACAACTTTAAAATAATTTTTCTGGCCAGAAATGTCTTTTTTAGCTGTTAAAGTTCGCCTTCCCATTGAAGTCTATGGGGTTCGCGAACCATTCGCAATTTTCCGGAAGTTCGCGAACATGTTCGCGAACTTTTTTTCCGCGGTTCGCGCCATCCCTAGCTGTCCATGGCTGTAGTCAGTGCATACTCTGTACAAGTCCAGCAAGGATGGATTGCAAAAGTTTTACGGACAGTACTCTACGTACAGCACTAGATGGCTACTATTCCTCTCTGACTTGTGTAACTAATAGAACTAAAACTTTTGTTGTCGGTACTCAGGGGGCAGATTCAACTTGGCAGGACTTGCGTGTCCTGGGTACACCTTGTGGTAGAAATGCATCTAAGCTTTGAGCTCATGGAAATGGCTGTGCCCCCTACTGTAGAAATGAAACACCCCCACATGCAGCAAAGCTTCACACTCTTCCACACCCAAACACATTATCACACCAGACACCAGCACAAAAAGTAAATTGTGGAACGGGTATGAAATTTTGCAAACACTCACATATTTTAGAATGATCTCAGACTACTGCAAACCCCTTCATTCCCACTACCATGAAAACTATACTAGAGAAGGTGCCAAGACCTCCCAATATTACCAGTGTAAGCAGTTAGTGACTTCATTGCATTGCATGTTACTGTTTGTGCTATGTGGATTTCAGACCAAATGTTCAAGGGTTCAGTTTTGGCTGGAGTGGTGCAATCCTTCCATAAGCTAAAGTACTGTATATATTTGTACATAAGCCTATGGGGCAAATTCACTAAAAAGTGCAAATTTGTCAGCGACGGCTTCTCAGCCATTGTAACACTTTGCCAGGCGTAAATTTGCTGGGACAACGCTAATTCACTAAAGTAAGAAGTTGTGTCCAGGGCACTGACCACTGGCAAATTTTCTCTAGTGTTACTTCAGCAGAGCGAGCAAATCAAAGCGAAGCTGCGCTAGTGTTCAATTCTGCCTAGCTCAACTTCGCTAGAGTTCTTGCACTCAGCCTAATTTGCATACAGCTGGAAATTTAAAGAGGAATGGAGCTATTTATGTTAAATGGTGTTTCTAATACATTATATTTACACTGATAACCAGACACGCCAAGGGAACCTTAATAAAGTCAATAGAGTTTTTTAATGCCCTACACATAAGCCCACTGTTAAATAATGTGCCATATGGTAGAAAATGTATGGGGGAAACTGGGTGCCCAAAAACTTTTTTTATGCCTTTTGCAACCAATCACCCTAAAAAAAGAAGCCAGCGTATTTTGGACGTAGAAGATATTCCACTCACAGATTATCATGTACAGGAAGTAATTGAAAATTAAGGATTGAAGGTGAAGGCAAGTCTGGCGATAGCGTTCAGTAAAATCTGCATCTTGGTGAATTTGTAGAATTACGTTGATTCGCCTGCCTGCCTGCCGTTAGAGTGCAAAGCAACGCTAGCGTCTATCTCCTTGCTAGCAATGTGCCGCCTGCGCCCATTAGTAAATCAGCGAAGTAACAAAATGACATCACTAAAGGACATGACATCATGCTCTTTAGTGAATCTGCCCCTAAGGCTCATCATGACCAACGGGAATTGATCTCTCTGCATTAAAGTAGCTCTTTATTGGTACGAGGGTGGCTTAAGGTCACTTTTGAGTGGTGAATGCCTAATAACACTGTTATGTTCATTAAAGTAAGCGGAACGTGTCAGTATCACTTTGTCTTTTTAAAAATGTAATAATTTTTAGAACTTTTAATTTTTCATGTAGGCGTTTCATCCAATTAATTCTGTCTGGTTCTATAATTTTAAATCAAATGTTCTCTTTTAACTACAGATGCTATTGACTGTTTATGCCTAATTGTAAGTAATGTTGATTTTAATTAGACATATGCCATTAGACAACTACCTGCTTATGAACATGGTTCTTTCTATGTATTATCTAATAATTATTTTTAAATCTCACAAGGGAAACTGGGAATAGAAAAAGGCTCACTGATGAACACAACTGCAATGTACAAAGTGCAAAAATTTACTTGAATCTACATATTTGTTTTACCGAAAAACCATTTCACCCCTAGAAGAGTGCAACAGTTGGTATTTGCTAAATAGTGTGCATCACGCCTTGTGCTTGATCACCAATACAGGTGCAAATTAGCACTTTCTTCGGTAAGTTGCACTCAGGTGGTTTATTGCTTATTGTGTGCTCTGTATGTTTGTTGTGTTTGTATGTATGTTATTTATGCACAGTTTATCAGAGCATAGCTTGCAAGTGTGTGTAAAAATTGCATGGTTTACAGTGATACATGTGACATATGACATGGCAAGAGGATAAATAATGAAGTGTAGATTCAGAGGCTAGAGACTCAGATTCAGAAACTCTCTGACTTACTGACCCACAGGCTGAAAGGAGGCAGAGTGGACATGATGTTGGTCATTTTATGGCTGTCTTTTTGTTGTAACATTTATTTGCACAAAAGCCCAAAAGATTGTAACAGCCAGAAGTGGAAAGTAGCTGCAATACATATTTAATGATGAACAAAATGTTTATTTTCACCAGATATAGATAATGGCATTAAAAAAACATTTATTTACTTCAATGTGCTTTGCAAATTTTTGCCATTTCATAAATTTTTCAGTGAAGAGAAACTGGACAAATTCACTCATCGCTAACAATAGTATATGAATATCAGTTGGGATTGTCAGTCTGCCATACATATACAGTCATTCTTATGAAACTTTGTTTTCTATGATATTAATGGTATACAGTATCTGTATCTGGGTCTAGGCAGTGGGACTAGCAGTAACAGTGCCTTGACCCTCCTCTTGCCAAAACTTAAAGGAGAATTCAACCCTAAAATAAATAAACCTACCCCACTACCCTACATAGACCCCCTCCCTCCTCCTCCCCAGCCTAGCTGCAACCCTGGGTAAATGCCCTGAAGTCTTTACTTACCCCTGTCCAGTGGAGTTCATGGGCACCATCTTCTTCTCTTTGGAAATCTTCGGAATGAGAGTGGCATATCAGTGCATGTGCTTTTGGAGCAATCTTTCAGTTTCAGACAACTGTGCATGTGGTGAAAGTCATGGAAACAAAGTGAAGGAAGAAGACCCAAAGATTACCGAAGAGCCGGCAGATGGCAACTGTGAACTCCGATGCCCTGAATCTGCACCGAGGGGTAAGTAAAGACTTAAGGGGCATTTATCCAGGGTAGCAGCTAGGCTGGGGGAGGAAAGAGGAGGGGGGGGGTCCATGTAGGATAGGAGGGTAGGGTTTACTTTAGGGTTGAATTCTAGCATGCTCTTGTGACCAGCCTGACCCACAAAATATTTAAATGCTAAAGGTTAACAGTTAGCGGCTCCTGCACTGATACAGTTGACAGACATACATATTTCTTTCAATAAATGAGTGATATCACACTTGTATAATATTACTATTGCAAATTACAGTTGTGATATCTCAGCTCTATGATTACAACACAGTGGGGCAAAGCTATCAAAATGTGAGACTGAAGCTCACCGCAGAAAAACTCACCTTTCTATTCAATTCTATGGGATTTTTTCAGAAGCATATTTATCAATTGATGTAAGTTAGATTTTACCATTTGATAAATATAATTCTAAAAATCCCATAGGAATAAATAGAGATTTATTATTATTATTATTAATAAACTCTAATCTCAGATTTTCAGATAAATCTGTCCCAATATGTTGTAAGTATATTTATATAGCGTCACTATTATAAGCGGCTAATTTGCCTCCATAATAGGGACGTCATTCTTTCTAGCCTTTGTACACATACAAACATAATATATATTATATAATATATATTTTTTTATATTAACTTTGCAATAGGTGTGATATTCTGAGTTATATAGCATTTAATTAACACCACTTATCAGTATATGATAACCTGCTGGGTTTCTTTGTACTACCAGTACAAATAACGATTGTGCTTCATTAACTGCCCATGACCTCTTGTCAATCATGAGAATATTAGACTTGAATAGGCTACTTAAAATACGCTGTAAAATCTTCTTACTTTTTAGTAAAACTTGAGTAAAGTATACAGTGTCTTAAAAATTGTGCTAAAGACCTATGCCCTAAAACCATTTTTTTCCCTGTGTCTATTCCTTAATATGGTATTAATTCTATGGATATTATTATTCTATGACTATGGCTATTATCCTGTTAGGTGAAACTAAGCACTTTCATTATGTAATATTAATTGCAGTCTGTGGCTGGCCATAAATACATCCAAGTCCAAGGAATTTATTGATATTCAACATAAAATACAATTTCTGTATTACAAAATGTATTCATTTTTGTTGTTAGTTTGTCAAATGTTTATCAAACAATCTGGCATGTAGAAATATTAACATGTATTTTAACAGGAACTATAATTCCCATTAATAAAAAAAAAGCACAGGTTTGTATTAATAGAGGCATTTCAAGGAATTAGTCAGGGGGTTGTATAATGCAGTCTGATGAGTTTTCAAACAACTTCTGGTGTACCAGCATTGAGCTATACAAAGTCTAGAAGTCTTGACCCTCACTGGGAGCAATGTTGTTCTGCACAGAGCACATAGGAACAAAGATAATCTAATTTACACCGAGCCACTGGTGTAACATTAGTTAAGGCTCTAGGGGTTATGTAATAAAAGGCACTAAGTTTACCCTAGGGCAGTAACCTATAGCAACCAATCAGCTGGTAGCATTCACTAGTCACCTGTTTAAATGCAAGCATCTTATTGGTTGCCATGTGTTACTGCCCCTGGGCAAACTTAGTGCCTTATATTACATATAGGGGAAAATGTGTTGTGGTCAGAGAATAATTACCTGGGGAATTATCATCTGTGGGAATTATATGTTATATCTCAGTTCTAGCAGTTCCCTAACAAACTGGGTTCTCAAGGCTATATATTATAGTCTTGGGTTAACGGCTTAATTTGCTTTAAACGCAAACAACATTGCTACAAAGAGACTTATCTGGGTGCTGCTAACCTACCTTAATGTTGGTCTGCTCATATAAGTAATGTACAGTTTAACTACTCAGATCATGTTAGTGAAGGTTTCAAAGTCATTTTATTTGAGGGAGATTGTCATAACAAATGTGGCCTATGGCAGCAGGCCATTCCACCACTGTCTGTGAATCTTTCTTAAGAAAGTATATCTATGATTTTACAAATACTTTGTATTTTTTGTCATGAGTGTTGTCATTATAGCTTAGCTTTGGTATTTTGGTATTGATCTAGGTAAACTGTTAAAATTGAAAACCATGCTGACTAAGCAGTTATTTTAAAGCATAGTAATTATTTTCCTACATAAAAGGGGCTGGTCACCCAGAGAAATAATTCCTAATCCTTTTCTACCATGTTAGTTGAGCACAATAAACTGTGTTTACAAGATAAAAATGATTTACATTTTGTTTCCTTGAGACTGGAAATTCACAATTGCAGCAAGCAGGCAGGCACCATTTTGCGAACACTGTTATTTAGGCAATATGAGGCAGAATGGGCGACATAATGCCTATGTGTAGTCACATACTACAAGACTTTATAAAAAGTATAGATGTTTTAATAAAAAAAGACTTTGCATTCCATGTTTAATTTGCAAAGGACTTTTATTATGCAGCTTTATATGTGTGGGTGACAGGTCTACTTTAAGTTAATCTTCCCTAAGGGTAATAGCATAAGGAGCATTTTGTCCCCTACAAAATGTCAGGGGGACAATATGCTCCGAATTGCCCCTTGTGCCATTATCCTAAGCCTGTTTTCCTATATTTATTCCATTCAATTATCATCTTACATCTGCAAAACAAGAAAAGGTTCTTTGTATTAAGAAAGAAAAACCTCCAGAGGGCAATTAATCCCTGTCCATTTAAAAAACACAAGAAAGAAAGAAATAACTCTATCTTAACGCCAAGGTTAGAGCTCAGGTAATTCCAATGAATTTTCAGTTTGAATTTTTTTTTTATATGCAGAATGCTATACTATTAATTGCCAATTTGCATATGTGTGCAGCTGCTGTTTTGGCTCCTAACTGAATCCGATAAGCTTGCTGGAGGTATTGCAGATCACTTGGCAGCTTTCCTATTTGAAAAGCAAGCCTTCCCTAACTACAGAACAGCTGATAGACCCTGATGGCGTGAATTACAATTACACTAGTTTTCACACTAAATCTGGGTGATAGCTACTTGGAAAGAAGTTTCATCATTTTTTACCACAAACTGGAAAGAGAATTACATGGTCATGCTGTGCTTTTAAAGGCAGGTTGGTTCACTTTTTGTCTATTTAACACCTAATGCTATGAAGTCCATAGGCATTCGGCGATCAAAACACTACGTAATGAATCCGTTAGTTTCAATAAAGATTTTTTTCAAAAAAACTTCCTTCAAATTATATTTATTAACAAAACAGCAAGAAAGTGTTACATTTGTCAGACGCCTCATTTATGAAATAATTTGTATTTTCAGTTTTCATATTAACAGTGACAGGGTTTCCTTTTTTCTATTAGTAAAGAAAAACATGTAAGTTAGATGCATGCACGAGGCGGCAACAAAACATTAGAGTCTTCGGGCTCTGGGGGCGTTCTCTGCTCACAATACAGCAGTCCTTCATAAAACTTCCAAGATGGCGTTCTCATTGGAAATATTAATTCTCTAGAAACCATATGTGGAAAGTTTCAGAAAAAAAGATGGGAACCTTAAAAATACTAGACTGCGTACTTGTTATCTGGCTAGCTACCACTTTAAATCCCATATTTGTCAGATATATCCTTAGGGACATGTTGGAATCCCACACTTAACATCTTTAAGAACAACTTTTCAGTGAAGCAAGATGTTAGTATGAATATGCAGTCATTAGCATTGGAGTTTATTAAAACTAACTACACTTTAACACAGTCAGTTGTAGAGTTCAGAGAATTTCCCTCTAGGGCAACAGTGTTTTTTTCCATATGCCTATTTGAGAAGCATGTTTCTATGTCGGTAGAACTTGTATATGTTTTATCCTATGGTCTCCAGCAGATTATATGGATGGACAATGTGTGCATGCAGGGTCTATGGGGCCACTTTAAGAACCTTTGCATTTTTTTTGTTACCATGAATTGAACTTTTTAACAGTAAAAATAATATCCGTCTCATATGACTCTAATATTACTCTGATTTATTGGTAATTTAGTAAATGTAAAAACCACAAAAGGGTCTAATACAAAAATGCACCTCTAAAAGCTGCTGAGGACAAAGTCAATGGGAGCTGTCCTTCTCTTTGTGTTTTTCGGAGATCTGTTTGCGAATGAATGCGAAAATTTGGATTTTTCCTAGTTTTCGTATTGTTATTGGGATCATTTATCATTTTTTTTGTTTGTGTTTTTATAATCTGAATAAATGACATGACATCCATGGTTTTAGAGAATAATGATTTTTTCATGGTTTCATAAACCTCTTAAAAAACAAATATGTATCGTTATAAATGAGCCTCTGTCTGACTCCTGAAGTGGCTGCATTAGCTGGATCTTCCAAGAAAACTCCTGGGTTTCTATGGTGCTCCTGGGTGAACTGTGCATATTTGGAACACTTGGTGAGTTTACATTCTTTTTAATGGGGCCTAACACATGGCCAAAACCTTATTCAGAATTTCCTTGTCCTTTAAATATAAGAATGTGAGATTACAATTCCTATAGTAATTTGAATGCAGTGTCCCTCAGATTACATTGTGCATTATCTACTCCTGTATAAACAGAAGGTTAGTTACCTTCATTGTTTTCCCAGTTCATCCAACATAATGGTTTTACTTCTATATATATTGCAACACTGTGTTGTGGCATAGCAAGAGCCAATATGGTATATTCCCTGCCACATCCTAACAGAAAAAGAACCAGAAAAAAACCTCCTGCACCAACCAAACTACAATTGCCAGCTAAGTAATGATCTGATACAATAATAATGCTTCTAGTCATTCCTACATGTTTGTAACATGTGGAGAATGCCATCATTCAAATATAACAGTGCCCGAAATCAATGTAAGTTATATATTTACCATTCATTTTTGTTTGCTTGTGATTAATAAGCTCTTCTATAATTGGGCTTTGTGTATCAATGAAAAATAACCATCTTTTTTGTATTACTTTTCATTATTTTCTTGTCTTTCTGCTCTGCCATTGTAGTATTTGTGATTAAAGGGTAAAGTAAAATATTTGCAAAGTTTCTCCCTTTCTCCAATAAGTATTTATTTGCTAGGTAGGTATATAACTGATTGTGAAGTTTGATGTTATTTGTGTGGCTTATCTTCCATTCTTGTCTCTTTATCTTCTTGACTGCCATTCAAGTTACAAAAATATCAAAGGTCCTAAGAACTGTCCTGATATAATTTTGTGCATTGTGCTAATAATAACTTTATGAGATGAAGGTGCCCTTTGATTTACTTGTTGTTGCTTAAAGTGCATGTTAAGTGCATGTAAATGACGATTTAAGGGATATTTCATGAAAGTGTTTTTACCAGTTCTTACAAACCAACTAACAGGTTGCATTTACTGGTAAACTGTTTTAAAATAAACATATGATATGCTGCCCACAACTGATGCAAACTGTATGGTGTTCTTTACATTACTGAGATTTTTTTTTTTTGCATTTATATTGCATTTTTCAGACCCACGGTCAGTGGTTGCCTAATATACGGCAATCTCCAGCTGGTTTCCAAATTAAACGCTGCACCGTTAGGTTTGGGTGCTACCTGGTTTTTAGCCATGTGTGGCATAAGCCTATATGCAAATTTCTATAAGATGTTCCTGCTTCATGTATCATTGAGTTGATATATAAATATAAAAAGCATAACCTCATACACAGGATGATTTTTGATGTAGCATTAATTAAGAGAAGAGGTTTAAAGGTTGTCTCTCTCTCTACTGTATAAAAGAAAAATAATTCAGTTGTACTTAATTGAAGTGTTTTATAAAAACAGAGCAGTCAATTACCATAGTTTACAATATTTCAGCTTTTGGACATATCACCCTATGTATTTATTAGGTGTCTGCCTACAAGTTGAGCTTACAGAGCTGCACAGTGGCTAATTAAGTGTGATATTATTTTCTAGAAAATAGAAAAATAATGAATATAACATAAATTAGCACTAATACAAATACCTAATAAATCTAATTCCATTTTTTTATTAAAACCACAAAGGAAATGCGATAGTCAAGGTGACCTCATTTATGCTGTAAGGATTCCATTTCTCTACCCTCTTGCACTGCAGCAGTCTTGTTTATTAGATGTCTACTCCCACACAATAGCACAAACTAACCAGTCAATGATCACCTGCAGTGCTGCATTTGGAAGAAAGCAAATCCTCACAGCTACACTTGATCCCCGGAGACCTGAAGAACCGAATGAGATACTGAGGAAAAATAATCATGCTTTAACAAGATAATAACGAGAGGTTAAACCTTTGCGAAGTGCTGTAAATTCTTGCCGCATCCTCTATAATCAGGGATTGTTCAGAACAACAACAATTGTAATTCATTATTTGTTCTCTTTATTTTGGTTCTCTTTATTTTGTTCTCTTTATTATATGGTTATATTTTTAGGCTTATATTTATCCTTTATTAGTTAAGGAACCTTAATGAAATGTAATAGATCTGAGCATTAAAATGACAAACTTCTAAAATACTAGCCTGATCGTCTCAAATTTACACTTTGTAATAGGTGATGATTGTCTTGAGAAAGGTCCTAGAGCACGACAGGAGGTTGACATTTGTGTTTGGGGAGCTTTTGTAGGGGGGGACTTCTTGATTGAACTAGGGTAAAAAGAACAATGAGTTTGTCCTAGATCATTCTAAGATAACTTCTAATTGGTCTTTACATTTTTTTCTTCATTTTTATTTCATTCATTAAATTTTGTTTGTTTTTGTCATTTAAATTTGGCTGCTTGTCTCAATACCAATCACGCATCTGTTTGAATGGCAGAAAAAGAAATTCAACAGATAGAGCCTAGGATAGAGCTGGAAGTTAAAAAAATAAATATTATACATTGGGTTATTTGCTAAAATTCAAATGTAAATCATATTTTATTAAAAAAAAAAAGGACCAAACTTCCATGCCCAATTTTAGCTTAATTTTAATTTAAAAAAAAACCCCAATCTAATCGGATCTTGGAAAAACTCGATAAAGACCTCAACAGGTGTGAGATACCAAAATTTCGGTTTTTAGCTTATTTATTAATAAACAAAAACTTTATTTAATCGGAGCTTGGAAAAACTTGATAAAGACCTCGACAGGTCTGAGATGGCAGATTTTTGGATTCTGGATTTTTGCATCATCAGGATATAATAAATCTAAAAAAATAAAGTTTTTTTTTCTAGTGAAGAAAAAAACTTTTAAAATATTTCAAGATTTTAACATTTGGATTTTAATAAATAGCCCACATAATGTTATCCATAGGGACATTAATGAATGATTCAGTATATCCATAATCCCTATGGATAGGATTCTGTCTGTTTCCTAAGTGGAGGGTTGGTGCCAGTGTGTAATGTATGGAAAACATCTTGCTGAGAATACCAGTTATTGTGCACCAAAGAATCACGCAAACATAGGAAATGCTCATTAAAATTCATGCAATGTAATAAATGGTCTCATGAAGATTTGATAACTGTATTTTTTTCATTCTGTACATTTTTATTCCATTAAAAAGAAAGTCAACCTCAAGAGAATAATTTGCCTAATAAACATAAAGTAACTTTCAATGTTTGTATGTATAACTTTATTTTTAAAGTGCTGTTAAGGAGCTTTAGTGATGTAGAGTGCATAAAAACACAATATATATATAAGTATACATGGGGAAGACAAATCACATCAAGGACAAAGAGCTTAAGTGCTATGAGATAAGAGACATAATGGAAAGGAGGTCCCTGCCCTGTAGAGCTTACAGTCTAAGTGGATGGGAGGCTAACATACAGGCACAAATTGGAGATGAAAAAGTGCACAAGGTAAGGCATAGTCAGTAGGCACAGGACTAGGCTAATGTTCTAGTGCTGCAAATGTAGGCTCTTAGTTTTTTCTTGAAGAGATTGAGAGAGGGTTCCTTACAGAGGAATTCATTCAGGGATGGAATTCCAGAGGTAAGGTGCAGAAAGATAGAAGGGTTTGAGACGAGAGGTGGCAGTGGATGCAGATGGTGTGAAGACAAGGTGGCTCTGAGAAAAAGCAGAAAAGACAATCAGGAACGTATATTGAGACAAGAGAAGAAATGTAGTGAGGAGCAGAAGAGTGAAGGGCTTTGAATGTTAGTAGAAGGAGTTTATATGTTATCCTTTGCTTAACAGGCATTTTAGTTGGGGTTCAGCAGGTTCCCTTTTAGGATAGAGCAGAAGTATCCTAGTAGCAGACAATTAACATTGATTGGAGGGTAGAGAGATATTTATTAAACATTTTCAGTGCGTTTACGTTATTTATTAAAACAATGGCTATTAAAAGCAGCATTTACTTAACTTCTGGTTGTTTTTTTTACAATGTTGCAAAAGTCCCCAGCAAAGACAGGTCTGTTAATCAGCTAGCTTGCCTTATATTGTATTAACAGTCTGATCCATCAGGGCAGAGAATAGAAAGGGGCAAAACTCTGTTTTCAATAGCAATAAATATATATAAAATAACTTAAAAACCATAGAACATTTGTAATAAATTTATACTGTAAACTTACTTAGAATAATGTTTTGTTTTATTATGCAAAAAATATTTTTGAGTTGACATTACCTTTCAGCTTTTTTTCCAGAATGGTTTGTTTAATTCAGATTTAGGGGCCCATTTACTAAATTCACATGAAGGATTTGAAATTTGATCGAATTTAAAAAAAAAAAATTAATTCGAATTTCAAATATGTAAATGAGGACACTTCGACAATTGAATTTTTCTAAATTCGACCGATTTGAATAATTCGAATGTAATTGTATTCGAATATTCAAATACTCGATGGTCGAAGTACTTCCCCTTTAAATAAAAAATTTGATAGGCCAGTTTGCCAACTTGGACCTACCGAATTGCTTTAAAACCCTATGGGAAGCTCCCATAGGTGATAGTTTTTTTGTGATCGAATAAGAAAAATTCGATTGAAGGGTTAAAATTGTTCGATTTGAACGCTTGATCGATCGAATTATTTAATTGAACAATCAAATTTTTCCTATTCGATCGTTCGAATAGCGGTAAAATCCTTCAAATTCGATATTCGAATTTGAAGGATTTTACTTCCCTAACTATTCACATGGCTGAATTTCGAATTTTTTTCAATTCGAAATTCGACCAATAGTAAATAGTAAATCTGCCCCAAGTATACACTCATATATTTTGAGGAATCTATATTAGATCAAGTTCAAAACTAAGATTATGGTGCATCCCTAGAATAAATGAGATACGTATATAGGAAAGAGGAGCCCTTACCTGAATATATCAGTAGCCCTGTTGTGTGATGGAATTTTTAGCTACTGCAGAGTAATAACTATTAGCCATCAATAATCTAATGAACATTTATACATTTGTACATTTCCCTGCCATAACTGTAACTCATTATAATCACATTGACATAGGTGCAAATCTCATTCCAGGTGTGATAATTGCAATGTATTTTCATGCATCTTAACCTATCTTTAGCCAAACCTGAGATTCCGTGTTTATATAAGAATGTAACACCTGTGAAAAATGTCTGTTTCTTGTACTCACTAATTCTTGCATGAAATGCCTGGAGACAAATTTAGCCACATCAAAGCTACAGTAGTCCAGGATATTAGTACTGTGCAGAGATTCTCTGTACTTTAAGAGGGTATCAGATTTTAAGCAATACGATGAAATGCTTATAGCTGTGTTCAATCAGGAGAAATTTCTTTTATAGAAAGCATAGCTGGTACCTCTGTTCTTTATTACTGTTCCTGAAATTCTGATATCTGATTTTGACTGTATAACAGCTATGCCTGCCCTTGAGCATTGCTTCTTTTTCCAGCTCATTGGACTACTGCCTAACCCGGCCTTTTGGTCTGTATCCTGCCATTGCTAATTGCTTCCTCCTTGTCCTCATACTTGTGCGCAGGTTGGACTCCACTTTAGATCCATAAATTTAAGTTTTCTGGTCTTAATAAGTGTATTTTTCAGTTCCTTATTTCTACAGAGGAAGCAGAAGGCTAGGTCTCATAATGTATTTACAGTTTATTTAAATGATGTATGATAACAGATATTAAAAGTACAACAGAATGTGTTAAATTGTTGAGATGTTGAATTATTGCTTGTCACGTCAGACAGATTACACCTCTTGATGAACTCTATTTGCACAGTAAGACTCACTTTATCAGCACGGTGAAACCGATAAAAAGCACATTTCATCAAAGGTAAGCAAAGGGAAGACTGATTTCTGTCACTATGATTCCCAAATATAACATTTGTAATGCTTCTAAAAACTCAAAGAGGAAATCCTGTGACTGTTATACACTTTGTCATAACACTTGTTCTACTGTAATAGATGTGTATGCCTTTTTTACAACAGTGGTTATCAGGGGATGGTGAGCTTCTTTGCAAGACATCAAGGGCAACCACGACTGAAATGTAAAGGTAAGGCACAAATACAACACTTCTCCAAAATATTTGCTTACTGTACTCAAAATGTCAGAAAGGTAAAACAATTACATAGAAGGAACTGGAAGCTTGCAAAAGATGTTTTTATAGCTTTAGATAAATATAGTTATCCACATTCACACATAATATGAAATAACAATATACACAAAAACACACACATATAAACATAAATGTATATGTGTTTATTTTTCATAGTGATTGAAATTTTAAGTAGAATTCAACCCCTACGTGAAAAAATACTTGGCGCAATCTTCTCCCGATCGCTCTTCTTCATGTATTGACTGGCATTTTCTGGCGCATGTGCAGTATGAGGGATTTGCCGGTGCGGATATACTGCGCATGTGCAGAAGGTCACAAAGTTTCTGATTTATTTTTTCGGAAACTTTGTGACTTCCGGTGTGCTCAGTAGATCCGCACCGGCAAATCCTTTGTATGGTGCATGCGCAGGAAAAGCCAGTCAATCCAGGAAGAAGAGCGATCAGGAGAAGATGGCACCTGTGAACTTCACTGGACAGGACCTGGAAGGACAGGTAAGTAACAAGTTGGGGCATTTGCCCAGGGACAGGAGGGCCTACACAGGAGAGAGGAGGACGGCCTACACAGGGAAGGCATTTTTTCACGTAGGGGTTGAATTCTTCTTTAAGGAAAAAAAATCTATAAAAAAAGGTCTATAGCCTTTTGGAATGCAACTACTTTTCTTTGGGAGGGTGTAGAATATGAATTCCTGGAGGCTCAATAAGTCTTGTATGATGCCCAACTTGATAAATTTGTCCAAAGTTTTTATTTCAACCTTCTTTTCTATGGCTAAATTCACAAATCGTTACTCTAGTTCATGAACACAGCAGGTAGCCCTGCTAGGCTGGTTTATTGCTGCCATTCTGGCAGGGACATGTTATCATGAGTAAAGTAATCTGCATGTATTACTTAGGCTCTAAATGAATACAGAGCTGCCAACCTAGATCCTAAGTTTTCCAGTTTTATCATGATTTTGCCTCCCCCATACATGTGCTGGTTCGGTCTGACTCATCCACACCCCATAATATGCTCCCTGCTCCACAGGTGTTTCTCATTTCTATGCATGTTAATAGAGCAGTTAACTAAGGATTTTGGGTACAAATTAATAATAGTGGGTGATATATACATATATATATTTATTTATTTACACCATAAGTGGTGTAAGTCGACATTTTGGTCCTGCACAGACAGGCCATCACAAACACTTCCCATACTGTTTGTGATGGGAAACTGTTTGATAAAGGTCTTCTGTGCAGGACCGAAAAATCGACTTCGCCAATTTACTAACAGTGTCCCTTGCGAAAAAGGAGATAGACTAGCGCAACTTCGCACCCTTACGCCAGGCGAAGTTGCGCACTGACGAAGGGACGTAACTACGCTAATTCACTAAGATGCCCATTTTACTGAACGTTACCTCTTGCGCTATACTTTAATATGCCAGGTCAGACCTGGCGAAGTTCAATACAATAGATAGGAGTTTGAAAAAAAAACTTGAAACTGTATCTAAGTCCCAAAAAAACGCTGGTGTCTTTTACTTTTTTAGGGTGAAGTCTGAAAAATAGCGTAATTTTTTGGGGAGTTACCCTCCTTTCCCCCTACATTTCCTAACATATGGCAACACAACTATACAGGGGGCACATGTTTAGGGCAATAGGACAACTTTATTTTATTTATTAAAAGTTTCCTGGGCTTGTGTAGTGGAATGTAGTGGCTGTAACATATACGTCTATTATACTTGTAACTTTGTGCTGTATGAAAATTAGGCATTGCTAGCGTAAATGTGCTTTGCCTGATGAAGTAACGGTAGCGCAACTTCGCTACTTTTCGCCTCCCTGAGCGCAAATTAGCATTTTAGTGAATTAGTGGCGGACTGGTGAAAATACGCCTGGCAAAGTGCGGTGAGGGGGTCGCTAGTGAATTTCCGCACTTTACTGAATTTGTCCCCTTGTCTCTGAACCAATTACTATTTGCCAGATTGGTGGCTTTTTATTGTGTGCTGATTCATAGGCTGAAAATAGTGAGTGCCTGTAGAAAGGAGTTTACTATGGACTTGATTCAATAGGGCACATTTTTTAATGATTAGCTTATATATTGCTAGTATCCTTTCAAATAGAAATCTGCACTTACATTTGTCTCTCATGGCTGAGCATGAGAATATTTCTCCTCTAAACAAAGAGCTACACAAAATTAGTAGCCATGGTGTCAAATACTTTCTAGAACACCACTAAAGCACCAGTGCAATATAGAGTGTAAAATATAAGCAGTAGGAATTTGTCACTTGGCCATTTTTGCATGTAGGTTATGAATAAAAAGAAATTCATGAATTCTGAAGCCTGAGAGCGATCACTCAATCTATTTCACATCATCACACTTTATTACTTTGCCACCTTTACATTTTAGCTCACTATGAGATTGCCACAGTTTTCAGTGAATGTGATTTGCCTTTGTTGCTGCCAGAATTAACTGGGATATTTCCATTCTAGTTCCTATATTATTTTCAGCTGTGTATATATATATATTTTTTAAAACATTCAGGTGTTAACAAGTGTGAGCAAGTGCACAGAGGCAGGCAGTAGCAATGTTCGAAACTGTCACAGGCAAGAGACATCACACAGAAGTGTATTATGCGTCTGACATATCGTATCAATGCTTGGCACCTCTCTTACAGAGAAAAGGTCCAAGCAACGTGCAGTCTTATACTTGTGGTGACAGATGGGCATAAGTTTGGGTAGCCAAGAGACCATGTATGCGTTAGTGTGGCTTCTGAGGGCTGGATTCACAGCTTGCTTCATCAGAATGGCTGTCTGTCCTGACAGTATACATGTTTATAATTAAAGGATGTGCCATCTTAACTATCTCAATAATAAACATGGTTTCAGAGTCATCATTTGTTTATTGAATAAGGGCACAGAAGGATAAGTTATCTGACACGATTCTTAAAATACAGAATAATTTAGAAGAATGGGTTCAAATTAAACCTACTTCTAGAAAGAAAATTTATTGGTTAAAAATAACAATGTAATTTTACCTACAATAGATAGCAGATTGGTGACCATATAATGCACAGATGTAGATTAAGTTAAATACAACTGTATCATGTCTTCCCAAATGCTTGCCATAGGGACAAAATGCCTTTGAATATACCTAATTGGAAAGACTGAAGAAAGTGCATTTAGTTTGTGCTGTGCTTGTTGTCAGTCACTATATATGGTAGTCAAACATTTCTTCATTTATGTTGCTATGGTAATAAAGTTGTGTGTTGTCAATTACCAACTTGCATTGATACCAAAAAAATGGGGAACCGGCTCTGTACTGTTATTCAAAATAGACCCTGGCATTTCAAACCCAATCAGTCCCCTACAGGCTCAATAAATAGTCTATGGCAGGGGTGTCCAACCTTTTGACTTCCCTGGGCCACATTGGAATAAGAAAAAAATTCTGGGGCCACACATGAGACACACAAACTATTTTGATTTGTGAAGTAAGAAAATACACTTAAAGAAACTACAATACCATTTGGATATAACCAGATGGAGCTATACATTGGAATATGGGATTCCTGGATATTACAGTAAATAGACGTACTATATTAATTTGACATTTCCTTGGGTAACCAAGCGTTTCAAGCTGGGCCGCATTCATATCCATCATGGGCCGAATGTGGCCCTCGTGTCGCTGGTTGGACACCCCTGATCTATGGCATATCATAGCAGCAACAAGGGGTGGTTCACATTTAAGTTAACTTTCACCTTTAAGTTAACTTCTAGTTAACTTTTCTAGTCACTCTTCAATTGACCTTCTAGGTGAACTAGCAAATTGGAGAGCTGCTGAATAAAAAGCTCAAAGAACTCAAAAACAAATAATAAAAAATGAAAACCAATTGCACATTATTTCACCATAACATACTCCACATGCTAAAGTTCAACCCCTTTTATAACCAATGCATGTATGAAAGATGAAACCTCACTTTACATTAATGTTCTGATGATTTCCATCAACCCCTCATTAGTTTCTCAACAGAAGCACACTTGACATATTTTTCAGTGACTTACCTCAGCATTTATTTGCTTCTTAGATTGGCCAACATAGAAGTACCCGCCAAAAACCCAGAAGTAAATTTTTTTTTTCTGTTTCTAAGTCAGTATATTTCTTCATGTTTAACCATATACCTTGTAAGCTCTTCAGCACAGGAACATCTTTTTACTCCAAATATATTGATGTACTGTAAAGAGATTTCCCCCCTTTGTGTATTCATTAACTGTATGTTAATATAATATATGCTATATAATAATATACATATAGTCTACCCCCAACATATTTTAAAGGTTATTTTGAGGTGGGGGTGAATATAGTAAAAGAAATGTTTCAAGCCATGCTTTAATTAAGGAATTTCACTGCATTCGCCTTCCCGTAACAGGGAACTGTTTTGTTTTGCTTCTTGAAATGGTTTGCCATTTTAAAAATCACATGAAACACAGATGCCAAAGTGTTTTAGAGACATGTAGACAGAAAACAGAATTCCCTGAAATGAACCAGAGTCATTTCAATATAATACTTCCTAACATTTCTTAATAACCATTAAGATCTCATGCAGTATGTTGGTCCTCCATCTGTCACAGCACAGTAGCATCTACTGAATCTCACTAAAACCCAGCAACCCCCATGGAGAAGCCTTAGGTCTTATATCAGTGGAACCATTCCAGGAAGAGAAACTCAAGTGAACTTAAAGTCTGTGCAGAACTACAGTTACCATAGAAACTCAGAGTAACAGTCTTTCATAATGCTGGACCACCCCACCTGCATTATATTATATCTTTGTTGGTGTATGGCCATGTACACACCAAAGTTTTGTGTTCTCTCAAATGTGGTTCACATCAACACAACTTCAGCTTGTTGTGGCTGAAGGTACATGGTACATAGTTACTTGCAAAAGAAACAGGTGCATTATATGCTGCACGTGAGTTATTATTAATGTGTACCTAATGCACACACTATACCAGCATTTATAGAGCTGTCAAAATTCTTCTGCATCCTTACGCTTTCCATCCCACTAAAGCTCAAAAAAGATTTTTTTTCTTTATTTACAATTTATTGGAAAAAACAAACTTGAAATGACACACTGATAAAACTTCTGTTCAACCACGAAAAAAAATCTATCACAACGAAACTGGAGATATTTCAAATTTGTGAGTGTGTATATAAATTTGAAAAATAAAACAGCTTAAATGTTAAAAAATACACCTCCCATTGACTTGCAAGGTTTTTAGCTGATCATCTGATTTTTTTAGATTGATTTGAAAATTCTTTTAATCAAATTTATTTTCTGTAGGGCGTGAGCTGCATCTTCAGTAGGGATAAGCAAAGTTGTACACAATTTGTCAAAATCAGTGGTTTTGGCAGTGGTGGAAATTTTTTTGAATCTATGATTGAATTTAGCCATGCATTTTGTATCTACAATAAAGCCCTACTCTTTGCACTGGAAAAAAGACAGATGCTTTTCCATTGACTCCAGTGCATTTGATACATTTTGGCTAATTTTCTCCAGTTCTTCTGTCCTAGAGCAGACAGTGGACCCCAGTTCAAGCATTTGCAGGCTGAAAAATTCCAGTATCAATGTTTTCTGAACAAGTCAATGAGAGGAAGCAGCAAGATATTTTTTTAGACAGCTGAAAATTGCCCAATGGACTATCACCATAAAATAAAGAGGATTCAGGAAGTACCAAGCACCATTTGCTGTTGTGACCCTTACAACCCTTACAATGTACATAGTAACATAGTAAGTTAGGCTGAAAAAAGACTCACGTCCATCTAGTTCAACCTTT
>CM044447.1:69001698-69041581 GCA_024363595.1 Xenopus borealis | reverse complement strand
GTTTATAAACTTATTCCCATTAATTGATTTGGCAGTACTGTTGCTCCAGTCAATATCTGGTTAATTAAAATCCCCCATTATCAATACCCAAACCAGCAGCTTTTTCTATTTGTGTCAGGAGCTTAGCCTCCTCCTCCTCACTTACATTAGGGGTCTATATAAAAAAATAAAACAGCTCATATGTAAAACCCTGCTTCATGTTAATAAACTACTTTCAGAATACTGGTATGGGCAGGGTCTGACTGGACATTGGGGTGTAATGAAGAGCTATACTTGCACACCCTGGCCGTCCAATCTTAGCAAATCCTGGTGCTCGATGAAGGAGGTAATGGCGACCTCCAGACCAACGTAAAACAAGAAATTCAGCGGCACAATAGGATATTTCTAGCAGGGAAAACCCTTGTTTGTTTAATTTGCGGTTGCAACGTTTTGGGGCGTGACCCCTTTGTCAAGCATCAAGATGCTTGACAAATGGGTCACGCCCCAAAACGTTGCATCCGCAAATTAAACGAGCAAGGAGCATGTGCAAACCGAGCAGCACAGTGCTTGTATGCAACCGGTTCCATACATCATGCATGCACGAAAGCAGGCTCACGGCACCGCAAATAGTTGTTTCGGACTAGCATAGGGGGTCTGGGCTGGGTGTCTGTTATCTGGAAACCTGTTATCCAAAAAGATCCAAATTATGGCAAGGCCGTCTCCCATTTTATTCAAATAATCCAAATTTTGAAAAATGATTTCCTTTTTGTCTATAATACTAAAACAATACACTGTACTTGATCCAAACTATGATATAATGAATCATTATTGGAATCAAAATCAGCATAATGAGTTTTATTTAAAGTTTACATGATTATCTAGTAGATTTAAATTACGAAGATACAAATTATGGAAAAATCCCTTATCCTGAAAATCCCAGGTCCTGAGCATTCTGGATTACAGATCCCTACTTATAATATGTATTAGTATGTAGTATATGCCATTGGGTAATTCAAGATAGCAAACTGCCATTTAAAAAAAAAAAAAAATAAGGACTGCCCCCTAGGATTCACAGTGCACACAAACAAACCATACATGCTAGGTCACATGAGTTAATTAACAGACAAAGTTCTGTGTTTACTTAAATATATATTCCAGTTTGGTAAGATTCTTTAATATGCCACTTAACATGATGCAAACTATCTGCTGCTCAAGTATTCATTTTGGTTGTAAAGTTTTCCTTTAAAAATCATGGTCCAAAAATGACATTAAGGGGAAGATTTACTATTGGTCGAATTTACCCTCAAATTCGACCACAAATCGAATTGTGGTCGAATTTAAATCCTTCGAATTTGAAGGATTTTACCGCAATCCGGTTCAAATAGATTTTTATTCAAATTATTCGAATCATTGGATTCGATCGAATTTTAAAAATTTGATGGTTGAAAATTCGAATTCGAATCTTTTTGAAAATTCGATCGAATTTCGAATCCTTCATGTGAATTTGATAAATCTGCCCTTAAGTAACAGACGCAAAGATGTAGTGCCGGGGTGTCCAACCTGGATGGAATACATATAATATTATCATAACACAGTCAATATTTTCAATTATCTTCATTTATCTGTAGCCTTGTTTTCATATGATTTAATATTGGAACATGGAGCCTCGAAACCTCCCCCCCCCCCACAAAAAATCTGAATAGCTTTGTGTTGGCATGTTGTACAATACTAAAATATTATGCAAATATCTATTTCCAAGAAAGTGAAGTTCCTTAACTACAGGAGGTGTTATTACAGACATGCCAGGTGCTCTGAAGCAATAAAGAAGATTTTTAGAGGACATACCTTGGTTCAGCTCAGAACACTTGGAACGCCCACCCACCTGGTGATCCTTTTTGGCCTGTCCAAGTGATAATTTTATAGGGCTTCATAAGGCAGTCTGTGTATATTTCCTTTAATGACAGTTATCTGCGTTGACAGGCAGTAATTATAACAGATGGCTTATTACAATAGGGCACTTTAGAAATCCAATTCCTTGCAGGATTCTCCTTCACAATGTTCAGCCACATTACAGAGCTTGCAAGTGCTGCTGGAAAATCACACCTACTGTTTTAATTATCGAACTGATTGTACGTCTCTCTCATTCGCACACAGAAACTGATTTCTACCGATGATCTAAATGTTGTATTTTGGGACTTCAAACTATTATTAACTTAACTTTGGATATTATACTCTGCCAAGATGAAACACTACCGAAAAAGAAAGCAATGAAATAACACGGCTAATACCACTGCTGGGATGAAGAGAAAGGAACAAGAATAAACATCTCGCTTGCTGGAGTATTGCTTTGTTCCCTGGCATGACCCAGTTTCTCTTGCCGTGATATGGAAGTGGTGGCATCACACTTCTCTTATTGGCCAGATAAAGGCTTTAGAGCTCAGCCAATATCTATTGGCAATAACAATGGACACTCATAGACATTCTTTGATATCAGTGGATAAAGAGGGTATTTATAGAGATCCAAATCCAGAATTAAAGGAGAAGGAACGGCTAAAATTAAGTAAGCTTTATCAGAAAGGTCTATATAAATACACCAATATATCCTCAAAGTAATGCTGCTCTGAGTCCTCTGTCAAAAGAAACACATCATTTCTTCCTTCTATTGTGTATACATGGGCTTCTGTATCAGATGTCCTGTTTTCAGCTTAAACCTCCAGGGCTTGGGCTTGATCATGTTCCGTTTGCTCCTGTCTCCCCCCTCCTTCCTCCACTCCTTGCTGTAATTTGAGGCCAGATCTATGAGTGAGCAGGGAGAGACTCAGGCAGGAAATAATGTCACACCAAGCTAATATGGCAGCTGCTATCCTAATAAAAGAGAGCGAGCTTCTAGGTATGGTAAAGCATTCTACAGAATAAATATAGTGTTATAGTGTGCACTGTTGTGGCTAATCTATTGGCAATATACTGCTTCGGTAGCTTTCCTTCTCCTTTAAAGGGGCTGTTTTTTGCATGATGTAGAGAGTGATATTCTGAGATAATATGCAGTTAGTTTTCATTTTTATTATTTGTGTTTTTATTCAGCAGCTCTAGGGTGCTAATTACCCTTGCAACCATACACTGCTTTGCATAATAGACTGGCGTATGAAAGGGCCTGAATAGAAAGATAAATAATTAAAAAGTAGCAATATCAATACATTTATAGCATTACTGAACATTTGTTTTTTAGATGGAGTCAGTGACCACCATTCAAAAACTAGAGTCAGAAGAACTAAAAACTATAAAAAATAATGAAGACCAATTGAAAAGTTGCATAGAATAGGCCATAGTATAACATACTAAGGGGCAGATTTACTAAATTTGTGTGAAGGATTCGAAATTCGATCGAATTTGCAAAATTCGATTGGTCGAATTGTAGAATATGCAAATTAGGCAAATTCGACCATCAAATTTGCAAATTTAATTGAATAGATTGAATAAAAATCTATTCGACTATTCGATTAGTTATTTCGAATTACTTCCTTTAAAAAATTATTCGATTGCCTACTTTGCCAGGTTCAACCTGGCGAAGTGCATTGGGGGAATTTTGATCGAATAGCAAATATTCGATCGAATGGTTAAAATCGTTTGAATTGATCCATTCGAATGATTTTATCGATCGATCGAATATTTGCTATTCGATCGTTCAACCAATCGAATAGCGGTAAAAAATTTGTTTATTCAAAATTTCGACCAATGATAAATCTGCCCCTAAAAGTTAACCTAAAGGTGAACTACCCCATACAGTTGTATAAAAAAAGAAAATGGGATTTCCCTGATGGTTGCATTGCTTTAAATATAGGCAGTGAATATCATCACTACAGGGCAAAATAAGTTGTTCTAAAAAATATATTTGTTATTTTATGGGATCTATCATATAGAATTCTTATGAGCCAGATTTTTCTGAACAAGAGGTATGTCTTTAACAACTTCTACAGTAGAAGCCTGATTTTACACTTCCCAGGGGACTGCATACATCTCAGAAAACCATTAAATCCAGAAAAAAAAACATCTTGCCTGAATGGGACCAAGAAAAAAAAAAAAAGACGCCAATTCTGGGATAATGTAACATCTTGGGACTTTAAATCAGGTTTCTACTGTAAATGTTCTAATATCATTGTTTGCCATTACCATGGATTAGTTAATGTCCAGTTCAAGAATGATTTATTTAAATCGACCTCTATGGCACTGTTGCATTTTAGAACTTTCTGAATAATGTGTTTCTGGATAATATACCAGAGTTTTGTTGCCAGTGCAAACAGAGAATCATCTCTTTATACACTTACACCTTCACCGGATTCAGCATCGAAAAAGAAATAATTAAATCCCACTCTCATACCTATTTGGGCACAGAGAATGGGAGAATAAGCTCGCCCACTGGGCAGTCTAGCAAAAGCATAGTAATAAGAAGGAGGAGCCCATTATTTTGGTTAATTATATTGGGTTGAAGAGTGAGACTAAATTATCCAGAGTCTACCCTCAGTGACCCTGTAGAGGTAAGAATATGCACCTACTGTTTCATTCATCAAACCACAAAAAATGCCCTACTGCAGTAAGCTATAGCAAGCAATTAGAAATGAGCTGTAATTAGTCTACTGCAGGTTGTCTATCTCTGGTCCGGTTATCTGCACATGGGTCTACTGTGACTGGCCATGGCCATAAATGCTATGCCCTCCTCTCTGTTGTTCCGGCCTGTTCCTTTGCTCTTTTAAATTAGCCCTCATGATTAATATAAACTCGAATAATAAATAAACTTGATGCAGGGATTTCTTAAAGAGAAACTGTCATGGGAAAACATGTTTTTTTTAAATGCATCAGTTAAAAGTGCTGCTCCAGTAGACTTCTGCACTGAAATCCATTTCTCAAAAGAGCAAACAGATTTTTTCATATTCAGTTTTGAAATCTGACATGGGGCTAGCCATTTTGCCAATTTCCCAGCTGCCCTGGTCATGTGACTTGTGCCAGCACATTAGGAGGGAACTGCTTTCTGGCAGGCTGTTGTTTTTCCTTTTTAATGTAATTGAATAGTACGCAGTGGGACATGGGTTTTACTATTGAGTGCTGTTCTTAGATCTACCAGGCAGCTGTTATCTTGTGTTAGGGAGCTGTTATCTTCTCATTGTTGTAGAACATACAAGAGGGAGCACTCACAATTCTGTTGATACATGTCAGCTGTGCTGCACACCAAGCCAATCCTAATGCGTAGAAATCTCAAAAGAATCTTGATCCACACAGAGCACCAGCGACAGTAAAAACTTCCGTTTATTTCCAAAGAAATTAAAACATCAGTAAGAGCTGTTAGCCACATATGCTTGACGCGTTTCGTGGACAAACCACTTCCTCAAAAGCTAAATTATACAATGTAGCTGAACCTTTTTAAAAAAGAGAAGTAAAGATAAACCACACCTCTAAAAACATTGTTGTTTTGTTAGGCTGCTGGGTGGGGGAAAGAGAGGGGGTGATATCACTCCAACTTGCAGTACAGCAGTAAAGAGTGATTGAAGTTTATCAGAGCACAAGTCACATGACTTGAGGCAGCTGGGAAATAGACAAAATGTCTAGCCCCATGTCAGATTTCAAAATGAAATATAATAAAATCAGTTTTCTCTTTTGAGAAATGGATTTCAGCACTATTAACTGATGTGTTTAAAAAAAAAAAATTTTCCCATGACAGGTTCCCTTTAATAAATATTCTCAAAAGCCTTGAATATTTGCTCGCCTCATCGATCGGACAAGACAGAAAATTTTTTATCAGGCACCCGAACATCAGCAAAGGGTTACTGCTGAATCGTCAGATAGAGTTAGATTTCTAGACAGAGGTAGGTTTCTACCCGATGTAATCATTGTGCAGTCACCCATTTCTTACAGGAAATATACATGGGGTGGCCTTATCTACATTCAAATTAAGAGATTTTGCTGCAGTTTGATTTCATGCAGCAAAAATCATGATTTAGAATTTTCAATTAAGTGCAAAAATCTCAAAACAAGTCAATGGTAGTTATATTTTCAAATAAACATCTACAAGTAAAAATGTTTATACATTTTTTTCAATTTGAGTTTTTATGTTCATTTTAAATATGGCAAAAATTAAAGGAAGATTTCACTGCGCTCCTGCTTTTTTTCATGTTATTAAGAGACCAGTTCATAAATAAGCACACATTCAAGATTTTCAGGTTTGATTGGAATTCTGAAAAAAAAAAATTCAAGTGTTGATAACTCTGTATCATAACTATTGCCATATACATTGTACATGCTTCTTTGAATATTGTTGCTTTAACTCTGGTGCTAAAAAGATTAATTTGCAAAACAAACAAAAATCAGTGAAGATAAAAAACCATGACATTGAGACTTAAAGTAATTGTCATTTATATATTTGTGGCTTTTTTTTTATAGGGTCAACTCTAAATTCAGCTAGGACTGAATCTCTTATTATTTAAGGTCAGGAAACTCCAAGCTGTAATGTTTGTGACTTGTATCGCTTTTTATCAGTCATTAGGAAGCAACCTACTATAAATGTGTGCTTGGATCATTAATTTAGGGGGGGGTAATTTATGTTAGAATTTGGGATTTTACAAGTTTTTTTGTGTTAAAACTCACAAACTAGAATGATTACTTTAATCCAAGTATTATTATTATTATATTAAGGTAAAAAAAACTGGAAAAGCTCAAATGTAAAACTTTGGCATCTAAAAGCTTGTGAGTTCTTGTAGAGGTCAATCGGCGCTATTCTAGACAAAATTTGTATTTGAAGTTTTCAAGTTATTTTTTAACCTGTAAGCTCACAATTTAGAGGTATTTTATTTCCCCCCCCCCCCACAATTGTATCAAATAGAATTTTTTATATTCTTTTTGTTTCAATGTGAGTTCGAAGTAGAAAAAATCTTTAAGATTATACAAATTCATATTTTTATAATTATGCTGCTAAATATCATCAGACTAACCACCCTAGAAACACAAACCCTAAAAAAGCATTGCTTTTTGAACTCTATGGGTTCAAGCTCACAGTAAGTTATTGGCTCAGGTTCTCTTTTAGTTCATAGTAATTAAACATGATGAATATGGTCTCTAAAACTGCACTTACAAAAAATGTAATTCAGGCATTCCGCCTGTGGTGCCTGATCCGAGAATTTGGCAAAGTGCCACAAAAACAAATAAAACATAGAGAGCAAAGTTCTCGGCTACAATAACTTTCTGTTTGGTTGTTTATTATCCAGTTGAACGTTTACTACCATATACACTATATAAGGCTGAACAGCTGGCATCCATTCGGGCTGAAAGTCAACCGTAATGCAGACACAAAAGGAAACTGTGTTAGCTTCAGAAATCCTAATACTTGGTTATTCTTGAATACTATTTGTATATATATATATATATATATATATATTATGGTCTCACAAGCATAATGTTTGCTATCGTTTTCTAGTAAATGCTATATTAGCTATGGCCAATCTGTGTAACACCACCACGCTCTATCGAACATGGAATATTCAAGCGGGACCCTTGGATGCAACACAAATATACACATGTGCTTACAATGGAAGCTGTCCCTCTAAGGCGGCAAACAAGCCCAAGATAAAGCACCTTAATGAACTGTGTGGGGTTGGGAACGCCTTGTAGATTTGTAAGTGGTGACTAGGGAGGGGGTGCTGGGCTGGCCCCCAGAGGCCTGGCTGTATGAGTGCTTGGGTGTGCTGGCCAGTATGCAGCCTGATTAGCATGCAGAACACTCCAGCGTGCCTCCCTCTCACCACTCCAATCTGTCACTGCTGAGCCAGAGGACGCTGCTGCCTCAGACGCTGCTCCTCAAATGAGACGGATAATTAGTTGCCCCGTACGGATGCCACACTCTTCTCACCCCTGATTGCTATCACCTTCTTGCTCCTGGCAGTTTTGACACCTCATAATCAGCCTGCTGCTTTTCTCCTTCATTCAGTTTCTTTCTGCATCCCCCCTCTTTCATGCCTTCTCCTTATTTTGCTCTCCCTAAGTCTTTGTATCATGAGTATTATTTTTTTTATCCAGGTTTGATTAAAGTAATTGCACTTGTATGGCGTATCTAATTCCTCATGTCCAGTAACTGTATCTGGGACTGCATTACGTGTTCCCTTTCCAAACCCTATTCATACCTTCAGTCCAGAATGTGACACTGCACCATTTGCTGCCCTCCTACTAATTATTTCACTAAGGGAGGTTAAGAAACCTCAAACACAACATTTTAAAAAAATATATAAAATGTTACAATGACTACATTTTTTGATTTTTGTTTTAAACTAATACAATTGACAATGGAATATATTTTATTCTACGCAGCATGAAAGCATAATATATGAAATGTGTTGCTGCATCCAGGCTGTCTTGCTAGGGAAATCCAAGCCCTGCCAGTATCACCTTGGGCTACACAGCAACATTCCCTGGTTAATACAAAGTGATATAAACACCTCTCCAGCACAAGTGTTATAGGATAGAGAGAGGGATGTCTGCCCCGCTGTACAGGTATGATTTAACATATACTCGGTGAAAGTTTATATAAATCTGTGTGGGCACTGACGGATTAAAAAATATAAAAAAAAATATATATATATATATACTTTATATATAGACACACACATATATAAATATGCATGCGGAAGGAAAAAGAAAAAGATACAGCAAGAAAATGTTATCATACGACCAGATATTGTGGGATATAATATTTGTACTCATGCTGTATATCGCACATATATGCTTCTTGCTTTTGCACCAATCATTGCTGAAGATCTTTGATTTTCTGTGTTTTTCACATTTTCAGAAACCAAATATGATCTGACATGCTTGGGACCTGGAATTTTTAGTATACGGGGCTCTTCTGAAATTTGGAGCACCTTGTTTTAAGACTACTAGGGATGAGCAAAATATGTTGATGTGTTTCGCTGCAAAAACATACATAGACCCCAATGTATATAAAATAAAAAAATGTTGCGAGAAAAAACATCCATTGACCAATGCGTTTGACAATTTTTTTCCTGTTCTGCAGTTTCAATATTGTATTGTTTTTTTACAGTGTTTTTATTTCTAAATTACTCTGTATACACTGCAAATAATTCACTCAGCTATATAGAATTTTATTCTTGAACCAATAAGTATATATTTTTTTAGTTGCAATATTGGTGTGTAGACCAGAAAGAGCCAGCACTTCATGATGGAGCTGCTTTCAGATAAGCTATTGTTTCTCCTACTCATTGTAACAGAAGGAGTTGAAGTGGGACTTGGATTGTTACTAATGAGTGCTATTCACAAATGTACCAGTAAGTTGTTTATGGATAGGCTGCTGGGGGAAAAGGAGGTGGATGACATCACTCCAACTTGTAGTGCAACAGTAGAGTGACTGAAGTTTTATCAGAGCATAACTGGGAAATTGGCTTCATATCAGATTTCAAAATTTTATATAATAAAAAAAACTCTTTGCTCTTTTGAAAAACAGATTTCAAAGGAGAAGTCTGCTGGACTTGGGAAAAACATGTTTTCCCATGGCAGAATCCCTTTAATAAGTTGCAATAATAATTAAGTAAAGAAAAGGTACTAGCATAACAAAAAAGCTGAGTGTGGAAAGGTAGACAGATAGGACAACAAAGAGAGAGTTTTAAGTTTTCGCATTCCAGTCCAACACTGTCTTTTCTTTTCTATTGGACCTAGAAAATCACGAACTCCTTCCTAATCCCTGCAAATCAGTACAAGTTTGGGACAAGATGACCATTCATGAAACATTAACTATATCCTTTGAATCCCTAACCTGAACTCAAGCTTTTGGGTGGGTAGGAATGCATGGAGCTGAAACTTTATATCCATAACACAGACTATTTTCCCTATTACTATCTGTGATTATTATATCATTTTACAGCACAATTAATAATTACAGCACGATACAAATAATAACAGCAATTCTATCAGATATGATAATAACAAGTAATAAAATGGAGAGCCTTGGAATCTGTCAGAGTGCTGTTTTCCTCTCTAATATAACAAGCAGTGACAGTATAATTATCTACAAGCAGCTGTCCATGACTCTGGAGAGAGAGAGAGCTACAGGCTGTGCGTGGCATTACATCCACATTCTGACAAAATAATAAGCAGCCCAAGGTGTGGGGACTGGTGTCAGTTTCAGTGTTTTTCCCCTCCCTTCTCTTCTGCAGATATGAAATGGGAGAGCAAGCAGAGAGAAGCTTGGACGTTTGTATAAGGGCAAATTCCAAGTTGTATTATAGCAGGATTTTGTTGCGTAAAAGATCTAATCATAACTGGGTTTTTAAGTAAGAAATATAGAAATAGCCACCTGTGCTATCAAATTAAAAAAACCTTAAAACCTCAAATTCAAATGTGCGTTTGATTAGGCAAACAACGTGAAATCAACTCAAATAAATTGAAATCTCATTTTACCCTCCATTTTTTTTTTTAATGCCTGTCAAATTTCAAATGAACCTTCGAAAACTGCGAAGAATCACTTGAAATGTCAATACAACTCCCATTGACAGGAACTCCCCAGATTTTAGATGCCAGATTTTTTTTCATTCAAGTTTTTGGCACTTAATAAATCTTGAAAATCTGAGTTTCAGGACTTTGCACTGATTTCACTATTCAAAAACGTGAATTGTGATAAAAACAGTTCTCCTGGTTATAACTAAGGATTAAAGTCACAAACTTTGCTCCAGGTAAGGCAACATATAGCAACCAATCGTGTTTACTTTTGTTTATTGTTATTATCCGATTTATATATTTTTTTTTAATGGGTTTTATTAGTAATTTTGTATTATATATATTAACCAACCAATATATTGTGGCCTTATTTAATGACAATGATCACTCTGTCAACGAACATATTATGTTTCTATTTTGGTGCTTGCTATATTATGACTTAAGTCAGTAATGTTATTCTGAGACTTTTAATTTGGGATATTATGGTATGGTTTACTTTTTTTTCCTTTGCCCTATTCATATACTTACTGACTTGCTATATCTAATATAAGTAATTCTACAAAAAAAAACTGAAGATGAGTAGTGAAACGTCTTCAAGGATTACTCAGCAAGTCCAGTTGTTTTTTTAGAATTACTTATATTAGATATACCATGACCTGGATAAATGAAAATCTTCATAGTCATACTTGCTAATTTAATAGGATATTTACCTTAATTATGATCGTGGCTAAGTTACATTGCATGATAATACTATGTAGTTCCCTACTTTGTAGGGACTGGTAGTGAAATGGTTAATGGTTTTAGAGAGGCTGGGGTTTTTTCCCTTTTAAATGATCACGGCACTAAAGCAATTTAGCTTTTGAGAAAGTGTTTGTACTGCTCTAATTTTTAAATGAAAGAATAATAAAGAGATTATTTTAAGTTTGCTGGTGCTCAAGTATTTTCTACATAGATTGGACGCATCGGGAGCGTGTTTCACGTGCAGCACAGCGTGAAGCTTTATCCTAAGGTCTATGAGTACTCCCAGTCTTTCTATTACAATATATGATTTATATATGCCTGATCTCATATATAATTGTATACCCTTTTACACAGATCATATTCTCTCATATCGAGGACAGCATGACCTACTTGGAAAATCCCTAAAAGTCCAAATTATGTTTATCCCTGTAAGTAAACATTTCATGTTTAATCGTACTTTTGGTCAAGGACGATCCCAATACACAGGGCTAGGTGAGCAGTCATTCAATACCTGTTATTTCTGAAATTGAATACTCTTTACTCTGACAGTAACAGGAAGAAGTGTGGAAGCAAAAGACACAACTCTGTCTGTTAATTGGCTCATGTGACCTAACTTTATAGTTTGTTTGGTATGTTTGTGTGCACCGTTGGATCATACGATCCCAGGAGGCTGTCCTTATTTTCTATTTAGGATGAACCAGTGGCACATGCTACTAAAAAAGTATATTATTATGAAAGTGGTTTATTTGTTTTATGCAATATCTTTTTATAGAGACCTACATTGTCCGGGGGGTTTAGTTTTCCTTTCAACCAAATAACCAGAACATGGCACTTGCTGATTGGTTGCTATGGCTTACTAGACCTTTAGTAAGGTTACTCCCTGAGACATTACATTATGTAATAATTTGAGTATAGTTACATTGTGGATGTAACATCAGGTATTCTCCATCTGAACCATGCAAGAGTTACACTCACCTCTACAAAGAAGCAATATCAAACACAAGGTCTCTCCTTGATTCTTGTGAGGTTATAGGCCTCAACCTAGAATCTTAAAAGCAACACAGAATTCCTGGAGAGAATATCTTAAATACAGTATCCATGACCAGGTGTACACAACGGGGCAATTCATAGTACTAAACCACTTTCATGGAAGAACTTTTATTTATGAATGTATTTTAGGAGTGAAATGTAGAGTAGTGAAGCAAGCCATACCATATACATTCCTCTGCATTTCATCGGTCATCTCTATTTTCTACTGCCTGTATATCTCTCATACCCATATATCAACTGATATAAGTTCTTTGAAACTTATATATGCATAATGTTTCATGAACTTTTTATTTGTTATTGCTATGGGATACTTTTTTTTATTTTACTGCTTTTTTTTTTTTGCTTGTTTAATATTTATATATCTATATGCTTTACACATTTTAAAAATTGGTGGGCCGGCCAGCCAATAAAAAAAGCAAAAAACTGGTATTTGTACTACTGTCAACAGACTAATTTGACTGATTAACGTTTTTTGCTAACAGATTAATCTACTAAAGGGACTTTGAAATCATTGTATTATACAACCCATTAATAAAAACATTTATGGGCAGATTTATCAAGGGTCGAAGTGAAAATTCTAATTTTGAAATTCAAATTTCGATTTTTTTTCAGTCAAATTTAACTGGGGAATTGTTAAAATTTTAAACAAAATTTGAATAAAATTTTCGAAATTTATCACTGGTCCTTTAAGAATTTGAATTTTACCTTAAACCTGCTGAAAAAATTTGAATATGATAATAAATTTCATTTGGTCGCATTTCAAGTTCATGGGAGAGTATGGGAGTTTGAAAAAAACTCCTGTGAACTCAAAATTCTGTAAATTTGAGAAATCTGCCCCTTAATATTAAACACCAGTAAAATAATTTGAAAGACGTATTACTTACTAATGTAATAAATGCTACATCAGAAGAAACTACACAGTGGAAATATTATCCACAAACTTATTAGCTGCTTACATTTTTTTTTTAATTTAAAAATTCTTAGAACTTTTTAACATGTATGTCAAAAGTCAGCTAAACTTTGTGTTTTTTTTAATTTTTAAACACCTTTAGTTCTGAAAATACATCTCCCATTGACTTCTACAAAAACTCACCAGCTTTTAGAGACTGGATAAATTGTGAACCTTTAAAATTGAAATCATAGTAAAAACTCATTCACAACTTTTGATAAATCTTTGCCCAAAATTGGTTATAAAATTGACACATTTATCAAAGAAGAACATTGGAACAAATGTTTAAATAAATGTAAATAAATGTATCTTTTTTAACAAGCAGTAACCATCATTAAACCCTGTAAACATATAAGATATCAAAAAATTTCAATATAAATTGGTGGCAGAATGAATTGAACAGAGATAGTTTGCATAGAAACAAAATTTTAAAAAGTTAAAAAGTATTTTATTATTTCCTTGGGACATAACATTAATGCAATCTACAGTCAATGTACAATATGTGTGTGTATATATATATCTATAGATTTATATATATACTTATATATATCAAAAGTTATATTTAGTGTAAGTAAAAGAACTAGGATTTTATTGGTTTCTTGGTATTTTAATGCATTTTTACATTTTTTGTAAACATGGGAAAGAATTTATATATATAAATATATATATATATAAAGTATTTTTATATACAGTTTTACACAAACAAAACTGTAAAATTAGAATCTGGCTTCAATTTTACTGTCCTACAAATGGTTTATATATGAATCATTTTAAAATAGTTGCAACATCAAAATAAATATCAGATATACAAAAAAACTTTACATGTTAATGTTTAAACTTTATAAATTCTTTTCATTCTTTCAATGAAGCTTTTATATAAAAACCTATACAGTTTATCTTTGTATATTGAGCCTAAATAGTTGTTAATAGTTGGTAAAGGGAATTTTATGTATTTGTGTTAAACAATTTCACTTGTATTTTAATTTTCAAAAGAAAGACAAATGTGGAAATTAAGAAAAAAAACCACCAGATGCAACAAACATTTTGAATCTGTTTCTTACTTTATGTAGCAATTGGTTTTTGTCCATTCTAATGTTCTGATTGGCTGCATGCCGATTTTAGTCCTTCCTTCTTCAGTCTGGTTTTGCCCAGTTGCTTGAATTACCTTTTGAGTACAGTTTTCAGTTTTTTCTTTCATCTTATTTATGCAGATTATTATGTTTCTATCATACAAATGTATACATACTAACACACAATCATGAGTGGATGTAGTTTGTTGTATACAGGGGAACAGGTAAAGATACAAACTTCTCTCTAATCATGAACAATGTTTTTGGTTATGAAATAAAACTTTTTTTAATAGCTCAGATATACATTTATTTCTATATAAGGTTTCTACCTAGAGATATTTTATATTTAAAAACATTGGAAGCTATTAGAGAAAAATAAACAAATATAATACAAACTCTAATATACAATACTAAAATGGCCTACAGTATTTTTGATTCTTAATGGTAATTATAATAAAATAGCATGGTGCAAGGAGATGGGTTCAATGTTTCTGCACTGTTACTCCAAGAAGTTTGTTTTTGGTAGTCCATCGTTGAAGTGTGAATTAAGATGCCTAAAAAAGTCTTCAGGAGTTCTAGTTGCAATTGGGAAAACAGCTTTACAGAACTCACACACGTCAGAGCTGTTCTGATCCCATTTTCTGGAACTTGGAGCTGGAAGATCCTTCTCTTGATGCAGAGCAGGCTTCCAAACATCCTGCACAGAAAGGGAAGCTCATGGTCATTGCTGGAGAACTTTGTTAGAATTATACAGTATCCACTTCTTAGCAGGAAAATATTTCCAAAGGAAACTTGAAACATTCACTAGGAAGATTTATGTAAAGTATAATCTTATCTCTAATAAAGTTCAAAGACTGACCTATAGATAAAGGAAAATGTACAAAAAAATTGGTATTAAAAAATGTACAGTACTATTTTAAAAATGCATTTTATAGAATTATAGAATATTTTATAATTCATATTACTATAGAAGTATATTTGTTGTTATTATTATTAATTAAAAATAGCTATTTTTAACAATTTCTAGAAGCAAAATAAATGGAACCTAGTCCAAAAGGAGTAGAGTGAACCTGGTGCACACTGCAGACCTTGAAAAAGTAGTATGAAGTTTTAGGTTTGAGTTATCTGTTAATTACTGCATTGTACAAGAACTGCTAGACTGTTTCAGCACTAGCCTACAGCATTAAAAAGTGTTCTAAAAGCCTTAGGAGATAATGCAAGGGAAAATAACACAGATGGAGCTGTGATGCATAAAGTTTTATTGAATACATACTTAGAATAAGTATTAAAAACCTATAATAACAGTTTCTATTTTTACCACATTACAGTGGGAGTAAGATTAATAAAAAGTCACAATAAGCAGATAAACTTTTAAAAATTAAAGTCAATGAAAAAAAGAGAATCTCACTGACTGGGATGTGCTAGGGTGTTGTGGTGATGAAGTAGGGGGTAGACTAATGATGAAAATGGATGGGCCAATGATATAACTGGGAAGGTCAATAATGTAAATAGGCTTGTCAATAACTTCATAAAAGATCAGATCACAGAGGTGGATTCTGGATAATTCTGGCATGGTGTTTGTATTGATAAATTATTGTGTAAGACTGGAATATGTAACATACATGTGAAGGCAATGTAGTTTGATTTTCAAATAGGTCTAACAATGTTTGAGTATCCTTTCTACATTCCCACATGGGACGTAAAGAGTGACTATCATGAAAAGTGAGAACGTATTTCAAACTTTTGTAAATGTGTTCATGAGTAGACTGTTGTGGAGAACACAAGGGCATCCCCACAGATTGCAATAAAGAAGGATGCTTTTTAAAGGAGAACTAACCCACTTAATTTGTGTGTTGCTCTGGGTTTGAGTGTCAGGTTTTTTAAGGGGTTGTTTTTTTAAATAATGCACAGTGGGGGGGGGGGGCAATGGCAGGCAGTTTACAGGGATTTAGATCTTCTTTAAGGTGGAAAACGGTGAGAGCTGTAAAGTTGAGGAATTCCCTCCTTGACGAAAGAGCAGACAGCTGAAACTGTATGAAAAAGTTTACTTATTAAAACTTTTTATATAAAGTTGATTGAGGGACTGGACCAATTGCCCTTTTGGAGTCAGGAAGGAATTTGAAAATGTTTAACTCAAACTATAGCAACCTGAGAGTGGCAAGCTCAGTATGCAAGGCTCCTATATTAATGTGAAAAGTTACATTCATTTACCAATCATACACATGCTGAATGGACCTGTTCTGCCACACATAACTTAACAATAGCTTGTGGAATTTTACATCAGATCTCATGAATTTATACTTGTAAAGAAATTGAGATTAATTATTCTGTTTATTAAAACGTAAGCTCATGCAACATTGAGATGGAATATTATATAAGACTGCACTTAATCATATATATATATATTGAGTGTCATATTGAATACATTTCAGTCCCCTTAGTGACTTCACCCTTTTATATCTTGTCACACCTAACTGTCGGAAAGTATGTTCACCCCTATACCTATGAATAATGCTCTTAATGATGCTCTTAACCCCCAGAAGAGTTGGAGGTTCCGCACACTAGGTAATGTGTCCATATCATATGTAGGCAAGTGAGTTAACCCTCTCTTCAACCTCTTAAGGGAATGGTTTACCTTTAAGTTAACTTTTACTATTTTTTATAGTTTTTGAATAATGTGCTTCTGACTTTTTCCAGCTTTTAAATGAGGGTCACTGGCCACATCTACTAAACAAATTCTCTGCAAGGCCACAAATGTATTGTAATTACCATTTTTTATTACTCTTCCTTCTATTCAGGCCATCTCCTATACATATTACAGTCTTTTGTTCAAATTAATGCATGATTGGACCCTAGCAACCAGACTGCAAACTTGAGAGTTTCTGACAAACAGTTAAATAACTCAAAAACCACAAATAATAAAACATGGAAACCAGTTGCTAATTGTCTCAGAATATCACTCTCTACATCATAATAAATGTTAATGTAAAGGTGGACCAACCCTTTAAGGTGGCTAGATGCACCAGGTTGACCATATTGCACTACTGTGCATCAACAGGCACCTTAGGGGCACTGTCACTTGGGCCTACTGGATTGTAGTTTGGCTGTCTAGAATGAAATCTAGTCTACAAAATAATACAATACAAACTTGTAAGTTCCCTCCACTTACCATACTGAATTGTTTAATTGGGTCAAGAATCAGATAACTGGTACGAAGGCAGCCAGGTCTGTGTCCAAACTGGACAATATTCGACTGGTTGGCTCATGGAAAAATCCATTAGATAACTCCAAACTTGCTCAGTTTATGACCAATTTTACAATACCATTTGGAACAACCAAAGAGCAGATGGTTTTATAGGAGGAGTATTTATTTATAGGAGTATTTATACTATGTTCCCCAAAGAATATTAGATTTTTTTTAACCAAACCCAAGAAATTCTAACTACGATGGAGATGACAGCCTTCCAGGCTCGTTCAGTATCCTTGGAATCATTTCCAAGTAAATAAACCATACTGCTCGGTGAAATGTTATAAATAGAAATGTTTAGAAACACAACTCACTTTCGTTGAAGAGTAGGGACAGAAACATACAGGCCATATGGAATCTCTTGAACGTAGCTCGGAATGTCCATGTAAGCATGTCAGTCTCAAGATTACAGTAGAGTTGTGTACAGATGCCGTTTTAAATGTTTTTAGGAAATGTAAGAAAGCATATTGTGCCTGGGGGGAGGCAATTATTTGGCAGCAAGTAGATGTGATGAATATGTGTTGAAACATTCCATGAATCACCATTATCTGCCATAATGACACATTGTGTCAGAAACAATTGTGTTTTCAACTGTCATGAAATGTCTGTTTTACCTGACCTTTCTCTTTACAGACCATGCATTTCTCCACACTAATGCCTGCCATACTGTCTCTACATTGTGTCTTCTTACCAACTGGGACTGTTGTATAATGAAGTCTAGCATGTTAATAAACAAAATTCAATTTTCCTATTGACGCTTAAGTCACAGCTCACAAATCCATGCCGTATTTGGTTACACAAAACTAAATTCTAGCAACAGAATGTTCTCTTCTTTGTGATATTGCATATACAATATATTAACAACTATCCACTAAACTATTTGTAATAAAATCTAAACATTATTTAGAAACTGAGGGATTGGGGTTGCTGGGAGTTTTATTTCTGCAGCAGCTGGAACACCAAATGTTCAATATTCCAGCTCATTAAAACAATGAACATCTCTTTATAAATGGTTACATGTGGCCACACTGTACATACAGTCTTCTCATTTCCATCTTATTCAACTAGAAATGTTATAAACGAGATACAACAGGTGTAACAGAATAAATCAGATATTCTTTCAGCTATCAGAATGTCAAAGAAAACGGTCCTATATTCCATGCCCTCGCAGCACTTGCGTCTAATCTTGTACTTCTAGCTGTCGCTAGTTATCATCTACTTTTATCTCTCTATTAATCGAATACGTTATTCCAATTTGTGATCCCCACCAAGCTGGGATGTAAAGCAGTCGGTTGGGGGCAGTCTAAAAGGCAATTCTTATTGCTTAAAGGGATAGTCCTGCTAGGAACCCATAGTAACCAATCGGATCTTTGCTCTCAAACAGCTGTCCACTAAAGGCTATCTGTAGATTTGTTGCAATGTGTTACTAGACTGTTAATTCCACCATAAAGATCATGAACACTTCTAAGAAATGCAGTCAACAGGGTGTTATTTTAAATGCAATCACAGCTGCCCAGCAATAATGACCTTAGATTAATATGCTTAGAGTGAAAAATCTGAACATAATTAAACAATTGTTGGCTTACTCTACATTTCTAGATCTTTCTGTTAACACATTTTTTATAATCTTGCTGGAAAAACTGCTTCCACATCTGATCCTGAATCTCACTAACCAAAGTAATTTCAAGATCTCCCCCTTCACCCTGGTGCGAAAGTCAATTATCTAACCTTCTGCCCTGTGCCTTTTGACAGCTCAACACCAATTCGCTTGAATTTTTTAAGCTGCCTACTTTCCCATCAACTTGTAATCACACACCAGCTGTTTCTCGTGTTCTGGTATGGAAAGAACATAGACAATACAGGCTGCCATCTACCGAAATCTCAGCACACAAGCAGAGACAAAACAAAACAAAACCCACAAGAGTAAGAATAGAACACAGGACCAACGACCTATCCCAACTCTGTAGAGCTTGAGATTTTTTTCTCAGTAGTTAACCGGCCACTAGAAATACCCACATGTTCAATGACTAGGGCTCATTAAAAGCATCATTATTTAGGAGCAAAAGAAAAAGCAATGGACATCTTATGGAAATAATTCCTGAGTCAGTCAACAACCCACCCCAAATGCAAATGACAGTCCAAATTTTAAAACTGTACAGTTAACTAGGTTGATTTTACTGAGCCATAGACTAGCTTCTTATGTAGTTCAGTATTTTAGGTGGATAACTTTGCCTTCACTATGGCCATCTGCCTAAATGCTAAACAGTGATGCCTAGCCAGACATTCAGGCAACAAAAGCATCACTATATAATAGGATAAATAGAATCAAGGCGATTTTGTTCTATACATATTAAAAAAAGTTACCTGATGTGGCCCTCTAACAGTCCTTCCTGGTGTTTCTGCTGATTCAGGAGGATCCAGGATTTCAGGACTATAGAAAGTGTTTGTGTATTTTCTCACTGGGCTACTGATAGCCTGAAGAAGGTCACTGTCCTCTGCACTTTGCAAATTGCTGCCCCGATAGTTATCTCCCAAATCAGGATGATTCATGTTTTGCAGGTTACAAGAGCCCCCTGCTAAGTGATGAGTATCTTTTGTGTTGGGCTGCATTGTATTAAAGTTGTTGCCAAGAATTGGTGCTTGAGTATGCAACTGATTAGGGTGTTGGGGTAAAACAGGAATAGGTAATTTTTCAGGGGTGCTTTGTAAGAATGCAGAGTCATCGTCGTTTGGTGGGAATTTGATACTGAATTTTGAGAGGGATTCTATAAAAATGCTATCATCATCTGCTCCCAGTCCACGAGGTGTTATAGATCCAAAAGACGATTTATCACTTTTAACACTGGATGCAATGTCTTGGTCTTCCTCGTTTTGTTCATCTGTGCACTGAATAGGCATGGAACATTGCAGAGGAATTTCTGCAGAGAAAATGCAGGAATAAACAATAATGACTAAATGGTTTTATTTTTTTTTATTGCATGTAAAAGCTAAAACCAAAATATTTGATTGGGCTAGCCTACTCCAACCAACACCACATTCTGCACCTTGTGCTGATTTTCTTAATCAGTTCTGGCACCCTATAGTGTTCTGCACTTCTTCCCCTGGTTAACAGTATATGGTTCATTTGGTTAAAATGAGTCCTTAATCTCACTCAGCCTTAATTACCTGTTAAATTTCCAATAAATATTTTGCAGTGAGTGGGCAGTAAAAAAATGCAACATTTATTGCTAATGTCAACATTACTGGGAATGATTTTTGAATGACAAGAGAAGTTCAGATTACCAGAGGAATTCTCCTTCTTCAATGTATTAAGGTGTAGGCTTTGTTTTCTTGTTAACCTGCAAACGTGACTGAATTCCTCTTTCAATTCTGAGAAAATTTGTTCGATGCCTTGCCTGCAAAGAAAGCAATTATGAAAAATGTAACACAAATAAAGGGGACAAACAGGGATCAGCCTAAATGTTTGCAAAATGTACAAATTCTAAATGTGTTGATTCACTTCCGACTATAAAGTCATTTTGCTAAATGTTCTTTGATGTGATTAGGTGCAGGGCCTCATCTCAGGGTTTCAAATTTCAATAGATTTTCTGGGGCTAGTTAAAGTAACAAAGATAGAAATATGCAATTCTGATTGTTTCCCATGGGTGCACTGCAGCATCTACATTAGTTAACCAGCCTTACCATTTGTTCAGCACCATTTGACTCCCATTAGTGAGTGACAGGAGATGGGCCTGACTGGGTCACTCACAATACTCAGCTTGTTTGGACAGCAAATCTTTGGATGATTTGGACCCACCCTCTGGGTCAGAACATTAAGCTATCAACCAAAGGAGAGCACATGCAAAGCCATCACTCCATGGACTGGCATTCATGATCATGTGTGTTATTGGACCAAGAGCAGTTCAAATATGGTTTGTTAGATATGTTGGCCAAACACAAATGACGAGAAATGGCGAGAGGCCATAGTAAATTATCGGATGTTTGGTGAAAATTAAGATAATTGGCAGGTTCCTAAGCAGAGTACAGAAACACAAATACATTGCGCCCTTCATCTTAAATTATTGCTCTGTTGTGCACTAAACCTTACATACATTAGTGGGAAGCAGAAAACCAGCAATGTTCAACAGAATGTAATTAAAATAATATCTGTTTCAAATGTGCTTTGGATGACCTTTGAAGCCACAAGGTTTCTTTCCTTTAGACTTGTTCTGTCTATAAAATGTCATATGCATTCCTCCACAAACTCTTCTTGGCTCAGAGATTGGTCAGTTGTTATAGGACAGCCACTTGCACTCTGAATGCATCACTTTATGTCTGCAGTATTATTCTCTGCCAACTTTAGTGTGCAAGGGACATTAAGAAGCACCTAGGCAGCTAATCACATCTACTCATCATAAATGGAAGCCGTTAAGTACGTGCTTGTGTTACATTTAGAATTTTAATTTCACAGATAATTAGTAATGGATTATGCTAATGGTATTTATTTCCAGTGATTACATGGCAATGCAGGATGGTACTCTGCACATTAGTGGATATTAATTACTGCTGACATGATTGTTAATAATTGCACGCAACTCCAAATACCAGATTCAAGGGAACTGCTGGTAAATGGTAAATGTGTTGATAAATGCTCACACAAGCACCAACTAATACTATAGTAGATGCTAATGAAGGTTAGTACCAGAACCATAAACTGTATATAAATGCTAATTAGATCTTATAACAATGCATATCATAATGCTAATAGTAGGTTAGACATGCCAGGAAAGTGGAGGCAATGGAAGGGGATAAAAACCAATGTACTGAGGTGAATGCATCACTGTAATGCTAGTTCCACAAGTCCAATTAGTTACATTTAAATCACTCTGACATATTTTGATTCATACTGCAGCAATTTATGCATCATTTAGTGACTTTTATGTACATAGAAATGCATATTCCAATAACATAAAAACAGATTTAAGCAAAGTGAGATATTTTATGTAAAATGGGGTAATTTGTATCTAAAAGAATATATATAGTCCACCCTCTTACTCTTCTTCATTTCCACTCTTGTTCTTTTAGCTAAGGGCAGCCATACAAAAGTCGACCAATCGGATGGAAAGCACACAGGGTCTATAAACGATATGAGGTGCCTTTGTACTGATCCAATCATGCACTCCGTAGCGTGTTCTTCAATTCTTCATCCGCCAATGAACCATCTATATGGTGCGTTGTCATCTTCCTGATCCCCAAACAGTCAGATATCCATGGCAGATGATATTGTTGCTGCCAGTTCTAACCAATATCCATGGTACATAAAGTGAGCCAATCATTTCGTACAAAATTATTGGTATGTGTATGGCCATCATAGCTACTCCTCTATACATGAAAAATTACATCCTGCTATTCTGTTCAAGATACATTAGTTTTCTTTGTGTTTGGATCACAAAGTTAATGCTTTATTTATTGACTCTTCCATGAAAATGCATGCTAAATAAGAATCTTATTTATCAATAGTATGTAATAAAAAAAGGTCCAGAATACAATTATGTTTAAATAATGACTTACTGACTATACAATTCAAATGAAGCAAAATTGCCTGTGTTCAGTAAGTGTCCCCATAAGGGGGAGCAAGCAAGTGTAGGAAGAAAGTTCAGATGAATATACACCAACAGACTCCAACCTGGTGGCTTTATGTTTTGGTGCATCTTGGACACACCCCATAGGCAATGCACTCATTCTCAATCCCTGCTCTGTCCACTGCTGCCTGTTTCCAATATATATTTGGTGTATTTTCAATGCTTTTCAGTGTTTGGGGGTTAACACGTACTCTGTTGAAAGTTTTACCAGGAGACTGGGGTTTTACTGTGGGAGACTGAATGTGCATTGAGCAAATTCAGATGAAACCCCTGATTGTGACCCATCAAACAAAAGTTGTGTGGTTGAACTTTTAAAAAAGCAGGCAGTGCAACAACTTGCTAACTTTGCCCACAGCCTGTATAGAGTTCCCAGACCATCCCTTTAAAGTAAATAAATCATCTTACTGGTATACATAATGTAACATACCTGGAACCGTCAACGGCAGAAGCAGCTCCTGTGGAATCTTGCAATGTTTTACTTTTCACCTTAAAGAGAGTAAAATAAATATACAGACTGCAAATAGATAGCATGCTTATTTAACATAGTTTTAAGGAAAACTCTGCCTGGTTTTTTTTAATTTACAGATTTGTGTTGGTTATAGGGCTATATACATTACAGTTGCACGTTTTTTGCATTCATATAGAATTAAGTTTTCATACACTTTCATTTACGCCTTATATAGATACCAAATGAAGTGGGGGGATGAATAAAGAAACCCAAAATGTACCTTATCCAACCTCTTTTTTTTTTTATAATAAACTGAGCTATAGGGAATGGCATTTGTTACATCCTTACAGGATTTCCTCCCTAGACTCCACCTGGGCCACACTGACCCCTGACTACTAAAGTTGATGTATTTGTTATTACAGGCTGATATGTCTACTTTATAATCTACTCCAAAGTAGGTCAAATGACCCTTTATGGTTATTAAAGGCCATGCACAAACATTTGTTTTTCACAGCAGAGCAGGGAAAGTTTAATCTGCCATTAGCAAGATGCTCAGGCCATAATGCGATTGAAATGGGTGGGATTTTAATAAAGACACTGCAGAAGGATAACAAAATATTAGCATAGATAAAGACACATGAACACTAATGAAAGATTCTTGAAATATGGGAGAAATGCAGGGTTATATCATCCCCTAGTGGGCAAGCTAATTATGACAATGGAATCTCTACTTAAATGTTATTTTGTGATGCCGCTGGGTTGGACATGCACAGCTTAAACGAAAACAACAAGCCCTACTCATAACACACCCTTCTCATCCTGATATTACAAGTTCACCATCACTATGAACAAAAAAGTTAAAAACTGTGGTCATATGAGTCAAATGTTTGCCCATCTAAAATCATCCCAAACAAGGCATCCGATTGACAACACTGATGCAGTTAAATCTCACATAACTATAAATAAAGAATGCTAGGCATGAAACAATTTAGTTATTCTATGCTGGTTTTCAGTCAGGAGTGTTGCATGGTAAGTGCATGTAAGTAAGAGATATGTACCTCTCCCGCAGGGGCAGGCTGCAGCTTGTAATCTTCTGCTTTCTGCCTATCACGGGCTTCTTTCAAGAGATTTTTTAGCATCCTGATCTCATCATTTTTGTTATGCACAATTGAGTCAAAGGCCTTCTGTGATTCCTCTAGTTTCCTCAGCTTGAACTTTTCATTCTCCAGTTGCTCCTACAATAGAAATGGGTGCGAATGTAATTAAAGCCACGCAGGTCCAGCAGGAGACAAAGGGCATTGTAATGCCTGATATCTGTCACATTTCCCCTTTACTGCCAAAACAATCGGTGTTCAAGCATCCTTACCCAATATTAAGCATCACAAAGGCTCTACATCACATGCATGTGCATTTTGAAGGTTTGGGACCCACCATGGCCATCCTCACTGGGAGAAGACACCTGGTACAGGCCACCTAAGTACTTGGCCAGGGGAGGGTAGAGACACATTTTGTTGTAGGTAGGGTAGCAACACATTCTTCAGCTATAGGTGCAGCTTGCAGTTTATTTTGACATTTCTGGGGTTTTATTTGCCATCACTGGTAATTTTGTACCAGCAAAGTAACCCATAGCAGTCAATCAATAATTAGCTTGAAACTGAAAACGGCTATCTAATTGGTGGCTGTAGGTTACTGCAACAGTAAAAAAAGATGCTGTGCTGGAAAATTAGCCCAACTCCAAGGATGAAAATTAAATTGTGAGGGAAATGCTACTGATCTGGCCAAAACACATTTTCAATAAAAATATGGTTATTATATGTAAATGTATTATCATTTATTGTTATCTAGTTCAATTGTACAATAATAAATGCTGTTTTCAAATACAGGCATGCACTGTATTGGCTGGTGGTAAATTGTTAAGACACCTGTTATGCTGTTAATAAGCAACATTTTAGAATCAGCAGTGCAGCTGAATGAATTTAGTAGAAATTCCATTTAGATCTATCTGTAAAATTAGTAAAAAATCTTGCAATGCATTTGCTGCCCCCTTGCCAAGAAACCTGCCACCGTATGCCTCTGTTAGCTGGGCAGACATTCCAATTGGAAAGAGGAACTGTATACTCTTTAAAGGAGAAAGAAATTTAAAATCACAGATGTAAGGCATGTCTTGGGCACCTTCCAGTTATTGTAGTTACTTACCTGTTGATTCTGTTGATGGAAATTTTATATTGCCTTATTCTTTAAGGAAATATTTGGCTGTGGACAATATGCTTTGCACGAAGAAGAGCTGGCTGGTGTGTGGTACTTACCTTGCTTAGTTGTATAAACTGCCCCCTCAATGTGTTAAAGCCAGTCATTACCATAAGTCAGACATGGTTAAAAAGTCCCCTTTTGCTTTGGGGTAGGCATAATATTGCTTGTTGCAACTGTACCTGTGTCTTTGTAGTTTCTCACCTTATAGTGCTTTTCTCTCTGCATAGAAACGCTCAGCTCCTCTTGGAGATGCTCATATGAAAAACTATTAGCTCCCTCATTTCTCCAGCCCTCGGTGCTCCCCGGCTTAGGAGACTGCTGTGGGACATGGACACCGCCTACACACAAAAGCATTATATTGCAGCACATGCCAACAATAGTCACAATCTATTTAGTACAGTGGAATATACTTTTTATCAAGTGCTACTAATTAAATGTATCAGTTTACCAAGTCTTTTGTTACTACATAGCCCTACCTCATAGAATTTATAATCCAAGCTTCAAGCCTGAGGCACAGGGAGGCTGAGTGGTTTGCCCAAAATATTGAGGCGGCTTTGACTTTGATTTGAGAGGAGTTGTTTACAAAGTGCAGGATTTGGCCCATTATCTCCCTTTCAAACACTTCTATGAAGCTCAGTTTTGCAGCTATCAACTAGTTTCTGCAGTAATCTATAATAAAGTGTATATCAATTTGAATTCATACCCAAATTCAGTGCATTTCTAAAAATAAACTCCAATGTGTTACAGGATCTGCCTTGTACTTGCAAAGCGACAACAGCTGTGGCAATGAATTTGTCTTGTAAGCATTTACAAAATATGTCAAGTAAAAGACTGTATCATATTATCCCAAGACTGATGTTCCAATAAACAGAACGATTAACCCTGTTGGAATGGACAGGGCAGGAATATTACTTTCAGCAGTTTGCTCTAGAATTGATATGGAAATAGTTTGATCAAAAGTGCAGGGCAGTGTGCAAAGTGCAAAAAACTTGTACAAATTGTGGGTGGTGGTGGTGGGGAGTCACTAGATTTCCAGCAAGACCCTAGACACAAGTGCTTTTTCTGGATAGCTCAGGGTGGGGTGAGGAAGGGTTTAGTAAAGTCACAAGTAAAGTTAAGATGGATCACCAAAATCTATAGCAAATAAGTCTCTCTGATGTCACAAATGTATTCCTACGACTCAGCTGCAAAACACATATAGATAGGTCTTTCAGATCTAATAGTTATTTCTAACAGTGACAAAAAACAAGCAGATTTACCATATTAAGTCAATAAAATCTAAAGAACTTACTTTTCCCTGGGTCACCAGCAGTAGAGGGCTGTGATGTCAGCACAGTGATACAATTTTTAAGACTCGCAATCTGTTTACTTTGGTCACGAAGTTGCTGTTCACAAGCATCCAGCTGAAAGTACAAGTTATGTAAAGTCAGAAAGTGGGATGAGGTATGAATATATTATTATCTTTACTTTACAATATAATTTTTTTTTTTACTAATTTACTCAATAAAGCCTAATAGCAGTATAGTAATATCTCAAAAGATGGCCATAACTTAATGGGGCAGATTCACTAAAGCGCGAAGCGTCTAACGCTAGCGCTAATTCGCCAGTGTCATTTCGCAACTTTGCAAATTCACTAACACGGACTGGAATTTTTGCTAGCGAAGTAGATAGACTTGCGCTACTTCGCACCCTTACGCCAGGCGAAGTTGTGCATTGACGAAGGATCGTAACGTCGCAAATTCACTAAGATTAAATTTTTCCTCAATGTTAGCACTTACGCTAGACGCTACGTCGCCTGGTCAGACCAGGCGTGGTTCAATACAATAGATAGGAGGTTGAAAAAAAAAATTTAAAAATTTTTCTATGTCCCAAAAAACGCTGGTGTATTTTAGCATAGGAGGCTGATAGTCTGAAAAAGATCGATAATTTTTTTGGGGGGTTACCCCTCTTCCTCCCTACATTTCCTAACATATGGCAACACAACTATACAGGGGGCACATGTAGGGAAATAGGAAAACTTTATTTAATTTATTAAAGGTTTCCTGGGCTTGTGTAGTGGAATGTAGTGTCTGTAACATATACTTCTATTATAAGTTAAAGTTCCCACCGTATGTAAATTAGGCTTCGCTAGCGTAACAGCGCTCTGCCTAGCGAAGTAACACTAGCGCAGCTACGCTACCGTTCGCCAACCTGAGCGTAAATTCGCACTTTAGTGGATTTGCGTAGCGCTGGCGAAAATTCGCCTGGCGAAGTGCGGTGAACGCTAGCAAAGCCTACGCTGGTGAATTTTCGGATCTTAGTGAATCTGCCCCTCTGACATCTCAAGCTACCACAAAGCAGTCTCATTAGTTAAAGGCTTAATTTACTCCAGAGCTATAGCAAAGTGATATCTCTAGCTACCAAAGGCATTTTTATATCGTACCGACCCTAGGCAGCCATGGCATGGTGATATTTCTATGTAACCCAAATCAATCTCATTCAGAAATTGTAAGCTACCCCAGAGCTATGGCATAGTGATAACACAAACTACCACAGAGCTATCTCATTAGTGATATCTTAAGCTTCCCAGAGCTATGGCATAGTTATATCGCAAGTTACTGTAAATGTCCATGGCATAGTAATATCGCAAGCTAGACCAGAGCCATTTATTTAGTGATACATCAAGTTACCCCAAAGCTATGGTGTAGTGATATCTCAATGTAACCTTGACTGGCCATGGTATAGTGATATCTCAAGGTACCCAAGAGCTATCATATTAAAAGGGAAACTGTCATGAGAAAACATGTTTTTTTTAAAAAAAGCATCAGTTAATAGTGCTTCTCCAGTAGACTTCTGCACTGAAATCCATTTCTCAAAAGAGCAAACAAATTTTTTTAGATTTCATTTTTGAAATCTTACATGGGGCTAGCCATTTTGTCAATTTCCCAGCTGCCCCGGTCATGTGACTTGTGCCAGCACTTTAGGAGGGAACTGCTTCCTGGTAGGCTGTTGTTTTTCATTCTCAATGTAACTGAATAGTATGCAGTGGAAAATGGGTTTTTACTATTGAGTGCTGTTCTTAGATCTACCAAGCAGCTGTTATCTTGTGTTAGGGAGCTGTTATCTGGTTACCTTCCCATTGTTCTTTTGTTAGGCTGCTGGGTGGGGGAAAGGGAGGGGGTGATATCATTCCAACTTGCAGTACAGCATTAAAGAGTGATTGAAGTTTATCAGAGCACAAGTCACATGACTTGGGGCAGCTGGGAAATTGACAATATGTCTAGCCCCATGTCAGATTTCAAAATGAAATATAAAAAAATCTGTTTGATCTTTTGAGAAATGGATTTCAATGCAGAATTCTTCTGGAACAGCACTATTAACTGATGCATTTTGAAAACTATTTTTTTTTCCCATGACAGGATCCCTTTAACTACCCAAGAGCTATGACATACACCCCGAGATACAGCAAAATAATATATCTATCCTACCCAACCATTGCATAGTGTTGTCTTAAGCTACACCATAGCTAAGGCGTAGTAATGTCTCAAGCTAACATTCTATTGAATAGTGTTATCTCAAACTATCCCTGGGCTCTGGCCAACTCAAACTACCCTAATAAATTATCCGATTGAGATATCCGTGACTACCCCAGAGAGTGATCTCTTTGTCAATCTGCTTAGATGCTTAGAGACTGTAATTATAAGGGGTGAATAAACTGTAATGGCTCAAAATAACCTACACCCCATAAGGCAGTGATCCCCAACCAGTAGCTCAAGAGCAACATGTTGCTCTCCAACCCCTTAGATGTTTCTCTTAGGGACTGCAAAGCAGGTGCTTATTTTTGAATTCCAAGCTTGAAAGCAATTTTTGATTGCATGAAAACTACGTATAGTGCCAAGTAGAGCCTTTTGTGTGCTGCCAGTCCACATAGGGTCTACCAAATAACCAATTGCAGTCCTTATTGGGCACCGCAAGGAACCTTTTCATGCTTGTGTTGCTCTCGAACTCTTTGCACATTTGAATGTGGCTCACGGGTAAAAAAAGGTTGGGGACCGCTGCCATAAGGGATAAGAAAGCTTGGATGAATTTGTACCCTATACTAGCTTTAGTAGCGATTGCATAATCAGACCTTTTATTTTAGGAGCTATCAAAGTTGTAATATTCGCTGGAAATACCAAGCAAAGCTTCAGCAGCTATAAAAGGAAAGTTTCATAAGAAAAAAGTACACGTTTTGCTGGATTCAGCCTCAAGTTTTACATATGATAAGGGCACAGTAAAGGGCAAAGATTGCATTTTTTTAAACTATAACACATTTTACTGTTTTATTTTCCTTGCCAGCTTTCTCCTGCCGGCTGCTCATGTGATTCATCTTGCCAACTGTCTCTGACAGAAAGGAGGATAAGGATGGTTTGGTAGCATCGCTTATGATACATCTCAGCTGAACACAGTCCAAATGATGCTGCAGTCTTCTGCCATTCATTCTTTCATCATCATTTAATGCAACCAAATATTCAATAATGTATAGTAACACTAAACAAAAAGAAGTCTGGCACATCATTTAAATGTATGTATATTCTTATGTATAGAACCTTGTAATGTGATGTAAGAAGTCACTGAGCAGCTGGATGTAATTATTGCAAGACAGAAAACAGAAATAAAGTTTTGAAGTGTGTAAAGCTAGCAATAGTGAATGCTTGGTGTTCCTAAGGACTCTCCTAGAAGGGAATGGGTAAAAGTCCATACAGTCGGGAGGGTCCTCACAGGTAAAAGAACAGTAAATTGTATTGTATAGAGGAGAATCATATAGCTTTGATTTAAGGCAGTTCCGTATATCACTAAAGTGGCTACACTACATTCACTATCTACTTCTACCCTTGGGATACACCAATCATGGGTTTTTCCTAAAAAATCTGGTAAGTGGGCACAGCTAATTCCCTGATTAATATTAAGACACAAACATTCAGTGCCACTGAAGTGGGTGTGAAAATGAGATTGCAAGGCTGTAAAAGTGAATTGAATGAATATGCACAGTCATTAAAGGGGTGGTTCACCTTCAAGTTAACTTTTGGTATATTTTAGAAGGGTCAATTCTAAGAAACTTTTCAATTGGTCTTCATTATTTATTTTTCATAGTTTTTTAATGATTTGCAATTTTCTTCTGTTTCTTTGTAACTTGCAAATAAGGGTCACTGACACCATCTAAAAACAAATGCTCTTTAAGGCTACAAATGTATTGTTATTGCCACTTTTTATTACTTATCATTCTATTCAGTCCATCTCCTATTCATATTCCAGTCTCTTATTCAAATCAATGCAGGGTTGCTAGGGTAATTTGTACCCTAGAAACCAAATTGCTGACACTGCAAAATAGAGAGCTGCTGAAAAAAAAGCTAAATAACTATAAAACCACAAACAAAAAATGAAAACCAATTGCAAATTGTCTCAGAATATCCCTCTCTACATTATACTAAAAGTTAACTCAAAGGTGAACAACCCCTTTAAATTACCTGTAGGCATCATTCAGTCTCTGAATGTTCCAAGAGATTACAAATGCCTGCTCATTTGTTCTCAAGAGCAATGACTCATGCCCATTTATATTTAATTATATATAAATATATTTATGGTAAATAAAAGTCAAACTTAGGGGTTTATTTATCAAAGGCTGAATTTTAGAGTTTTTTAGACCTCGAATTAACTCACAACTCGAATGGTTTCTTATTTAAGACAAAACTCATATGTAAAAAATACAATTCAGCGAGTTCAGGGTTAACAACCAAATAACTCAAATGAATTGAGTTTTCATAAAAAAAAAAAACCCAAATCAAATCGAGCAGTTTCGAGCAAAACAACTTGAACATAATGCAGGCTTTTAACATCTTCAAATGGTTCAAGGGACCTCTGCCATTGACTCCTAAATGACCTCGGACAGGTTTTAGACAATGTATTTTCAGATTTGCGCGATTTCCATGGAACAGTAAATCTCAATTTTTCTTAAAAGCCCTGAAAACACATCTTGATCCTAAATAAATTTGCCCCTAAATAAAACTGAAAAGACAAATAGGTGTAAACAAAAAACATGATGAAAGATACCTTCTGTTGCATTTGCTTCACAGCCTGCTCTTTGTCCATACATGCCTGACGGTATGCTTCATAGGCCTTGTTAAGTTGCTCTCCAATGTTAATTTCCATATTTCCCAGTTCTGTATCATCACTATATAGGGTGTGGAGAGTTACGCAAGCCTGTACAAAGTAAAAGGAAACATGATTCACAGAAGCACTTACACAACATTGGGATGTTGCCTTAAAATGAGAAAGACAGAGGTTCAAAAGTGTGTTACCTAAACAAGTGCTGCCATACTTGATGATATGACACTGTGAAACATTCATATTAAAGGGACCTGTAGACACACCATGTATACGGCTTCCCGTTATGTATGCATAGAAATGAGCCATAATTATTAATATTCTAGGCACATAATGTAAGAAATTGCCATCTTGGGTTGATAGACTAGCAGCTGTCCAGGAAAATTATCATAACAAAGGGTTTCCTGTGACTACAAACATTTTTGTGTGATTTATCTCTGAGTAATTTTTCATTATGGATCGAAACTGTGACCAACTTATAATGTAAGCGGTGCCATAACTAATGGAGAGGGTGTGGTGCTTTTGCTGTAGGACGTTAATCGCCTTTCCAGAATTTCTAATCCATAAATAGGTTTCAGTGATATATACCCAGCACTGCATTTGACTGGCGTCAGTGGTGTGAATTTTATAAAGTCTACACTAGACACATTTATGAAGGTTAGCTATACAACAGGGTAGCAGGCATTGTTCAGCATTCTAGCAATATGCTTTTGTCACCCCCTCCAAGTACACAAGGTTCAATGGTGGCTTGCCTTTCAGCTAGTCAAAAGTGAAGTTCTGTGACTTGGAGCAGATTTGCACAACTTCATCTATTTTTTCCATTTATCTTGACAGGTATCTATTGTATTATGCTCTAGTATAAGATTGAAAACATTACCTGAAAATTACTACGGATTTATTCACACGTTGTAAGTTTCGGTCAAAGACATCTGTTTGTGGTTGTCGTGTTCAAACCTGAATCTGAAATGAAAGGAGAGGTCACCTTAAATAAAGTGATTTCAATCTTTTTCACTGACAGTATCATGCCTGACTACAAGTCATTTTCCCATAGGCTGCAATAGGGAAGCATCACAATTTCTGATTTGTGCCACAGCCATTAATGTCTAAAATGGAATAACATGGAGTGTTCGGCAATGCCTTTAAATAATTTATTTCAGCAGAAAACGGCACAAGCTTTTGGGGTCATAACCTTCCTCAGGTGAAATACATATCCAGTGAACACAGTTACATTAAATACCCTTAACACCATGTGATCATGCAATACATTTAATCCTTTCTCACACAATTCCACCAGTCCATATACAAAACATAGTGAATTGCACGAATCCCACAGTTCATGAAGAAAGAATTCCATTTTGGTAAACATTAATTGACTTCAATATAACAATAAATACTATCAATCACTCAAAAGAAGGTGTTACTGTATCAAAAAAACTACATTTCAATTTTAAAACGTTAACTGCATTATACAATTGGAAACAACAATGCTACATATTGTTGCAAGATAAAATTTCAGGCATATTATATCATAATCATAAAAAAACATTTCAGGTTAAATAATTTATTTAATCCCATAGTCACGTTATAGGGAGTCTAATCTTTTTATCCATACTGCTTCACGTTGCAATAACCATTCTTTTTTTTATATCTCTCTGCAGTTACCTGTTCCAACACAGTCCATCGTAATTGAGCTACTGTGTGCTTTTTATGAAAAAAATGCTTGGTCACCGGCATTTCAGAAAACCCTTTTTATTCTCATGTTACTCTGTATCAGGTGTTTAATTCTGAATACTGCTTTTATGCTCATTTAATCTAGTTTTTATAGATCTACTTGTTTGTCCCACGTATGACTGTCTGCATGGACATTTTTGAGAAAATGGGCCCTTTTGAGAGAATGTTGATTATGCCTTGCTCATGTTTATTGCTATACAGCACTGCTGACATTAGAGCGAACCTTCTATAGAAGGCCAGAGTGTATCCTACGCAGCCATGTGGAGAGGTTTGCAGTTCTACAGCCTGTTGAATAAATCCTTCAAGTAAAGTCTTGTGAGAGAGAGAAAGAGAGAGTGTGTGTGTGTCAGTCAAGATTCTACAAACAGCTCCCCAGTAAAATATGTAATTATGTCCCCCATCTACATGTGTTTATGACCCATGACAGCCCACCCAACAGGTATACATCTTTCAATAGAGAAATCATGGGTCCTTCTTCATATAGCCATATGGTTTGCTCCACTATACTGGGAATCCATATAGAGGAATAAAGCATCTCCCTTAATCTCAACATTTCTAAGAGCACCGCACTGAAACCTTTACAGATTCTTCCATGCAGAGCATGTCATGCTATTATGTAAAAGTGAAAATGTGGGTGATCGGTGCATCACACTCATCAGTGTTCAGTGCCAGATAAGAGCACATTTCTCCCATGTGACTGGGTATTTTGGAACATAGGTTAATAAGTACTGGAATGTGTTTTAGAGTCCTGCAGCGGGTCGGGTTCCCACAGGTTACCCGCAAATTCCCACGGTACCCTGCGGGTTGCACGTAGAATTTCTGGGTGCGGGTATTGAAGCGGGCCGGTGGTTCTGGAGGTTGGCGGGTTGAGGGTCGGGTCGCGGATCCTCGCCATATCGATTCTTACTCCTTTTTCTGAGCATGTCTACTACTGATAATGTCACTTCCGGTTTACAATGACAGCACTTTCTGATTCTTGATGGTCAGCAGGTCCGGGTTGTGGATCGCGGGTACGGGTACGGCTCCCAAAAAAAGGACCCGCGCAGGACTCTAATGTGTTTGTGCCTTTTTTGACAACTAGGTTGTCTGACTGTGTAAAACAGTTTTGCCATTGCTCAAAGTAATAACCTGCAATGCTTTATATCATTATTATAATTATTATTATTCTTTCAGTAATAAAATAATAATGCAGTAGTTTCCAGAGAAGGTTCAATGAAATCCCTGTGTCTATAGAACCTACACTCTAATCTCTCTACATCATCTGAAGACTGTATGTGACAGAGGAGTGTGGCTGCAGAACCCATGCAAGCATCCATATTTCCCTAGTTGCTACCCACGTAGATGCCCGACCCCCTGCAACACTCTATCCTATTGAATGTTTGACTTTTAGAATCATTAGCTTTGTCCTATGATAGATAAAACCAAAACGTTGACTGTTTCATGATGATTTAAACACAGTTGCAAGTCACATAGGTTGCTTGGGGAGGGTGATATTGGCAAGACTGCACAATGTAGCACTAATCATGAAGTTTGCTGCTATGTTAAGCAGATCCAACAGTTCTACTATTAGGGGTGATGTTATCTCTTTAGGAAATGCAATCATACAGAGCCACCCCAGTCTGCTGCGTGTCTAGTTCACTCTGCTTTTCTTCCAAAGCCCTTCACATAGTTGGCAAGCTTCCAGACATAAGCAGCTGGATAATAATGCACCTATTAGCACTCACAGCCTGCACAATGGGCCCCTGTGGGTGGGAAAAACTCTTAGTTCTTCGTGCATTGTAACCTAACCTTTCTATACGTCATCCCCTCATCCTTAAGACGCAATAGAACTTATTCATGTTTTAAGAGGGGTAGATAGATATTAAACTAAAACCAGTCCTGACTACCATACAGATAAAGGCATTACTGCCTCAGTGCCACCTTAGAGGGACCACTGAGTACAAACTGCAGTGTTGGCCAATCTATATATCTATATTCTTATATCAGTAATTCATCATGATTACTATTAATACCCACAGGGGAGATGAAACCCTGCCATGTTGTCTTAAGCTGGCCATAGACGCAAAGACTTCCCCATCTCCCGACCTGAAACTAACCTTCAGATCAAATAAAGTAGTAAAAGCACAGATAAGCCGACGTTCTGCCCCCGACAGGGATCGTACAAATGTTGTACGATTAAAAACCTAGTGACGGTCTCCCACTGAAAATCGTACGATCTGCACTAGACGCAAAGATATGATCGCCAGCCGACAGAAATTTTCTAACCTGTCCGATCGACCAAACGACTGATCAGTAACGAAAAATGTCAGAACACTCCACACACGATCCGAAAATCCTACGAATCAAGGATTCGTGCGATCGAATCATTGCGTCTATGACCAGCTTTAGGGCTGCAAAGCAAAGTCAAGCAGGGGATTGGCTGCTTGTGATTAACTTAGCCCAAAAGATTAAAAGCAATATTGCAGTGCCTTGTCTGGTCCCAATATGCTTCCTATCAAACATTTTCTCAAAATGCCCCTAAATTTTCAATGCAGTCCTTATTGCTGATTCTATCTCATGGAATTCTTGCCAATAGTATAAAAACACATGAATGTAGGGAAAATAAGTCAGTACTATCATGATATTATTGAGCTTTATATGGGTATAAAAAGACTTACAGTAAGTAAAGACTATACAGGTATAGTAGGGTTTTCTATGTGTATGGTAGGTCTCTATTTAGATATGGCAGGGCTTTATATATCTGCTTTATGCAGGGCAGGGCTTTATATATCTTTATATAGGTATAAAAAGACTTACAGTAATTATTCAAAGACTATACAGGTATAGTAGGGTTTTCTATGTGTATGGTAGGGCTCTATTTAGATACGGCAGGGCTTTATATATCTGCTTTATGCAGGGCAGGGCTTTATATATCTTTATATACAGTGGTGTGAAAAACTATTTGCCCCCTTCCTGATTTCTTATTCTTTTGCATGTTTGTCACACTTAAATGTTTCTGCTCATCAAAAACCGTTAACTATTAGTCAAAGATAACATAATTGAACATAAAATGCAGTTTTTAAATGAACGTTTACATTATTAAGGGAGAAAAAAAACTCCAAATCTACATGGGCCTGTGTGAAAAAGTGATTGCCCCCCTTGTTAAAAATAACTAAGAACAAAAGTAATTGAGATCTATCAGTCTGGTAAAGGTTATAAAGCCATTTCTAAAGCTTTGGGACTCCAGCGAACCACAGTGAGAGCCATTATCCACAAATGGCAAAAACATGGAACAGTGGTGAACCTTCCCAGGAGTGGCCGGCCGACCAAAATTACCCCAAAAGCGCAGAGACAACTCATCCGAGAGGCCACAAAAGACCCCAGGACAACATCTAAAGAACTGCAGGCCTCACTTGCCTCAATTAAGGTCAGTGTTCACGACTCCACCATAAGAAAGAGACTGGGCAAAAACGGCCTGCATGGCAGATTTCCAAGGCGCAAACCACTTTTAAGCAAAAAGAACATTAAGGCTCGTCTCAATTTTGCTAAAAAACATCTCAATGATTGCCAAGACTTTTGGGAAAATACCTTGTGGACCGACGAGACAAAAGTTTAACTTTTTGGAAGGTGCACGTCCCGTTACATCTGGCGTAAAAGTAACACAGCATTTCAGAAAAAGAACATCATACCAACAGTAAAATATGGTGGTGGTAGTGTGATGGTCTGGGGTTGTTTTGCTGCTTCAGGACCTGGAAGGCTTGCTGTGATAGATGGAACCATGAATTCTACTGTCTACCAAAAAATCCTGAAGGAGAATGTCCGGCCATCTGTTCGTCAACTCAAGCTGAAGCGATCTTGGGTGCTGCAGCAGGACAATGACCCAAAACACACCAGCAAATCCACCTCTGAATGGCTGAAGAAAAACAAAATGAAGACTTTGGAGTGGCCTAGTCAAAGTCCTGACCTGAATCCTATTGAGATGTTGTGGCATGACCTTAAAAAGGCAGTTCATGCTAGAAAACCCTCAAATAAAGCTGAATTACAACAATTCTGAAAAGATGAGTGGGCCAAAATTCCTCCAGAGCGCTGTAAAAGACTCGTTGCAAGTTATCGCAAACGCTTGATTGCAGTTATTGCTGCTAAGGTTGGCCCAACAAGTTATTAGGTTCAGGGGGCAATTACTTTTTCACACAGGTTTGGATTTTTTTTCTCCCTAAATAATAAAAACCCTAATTTAAAAACTGCATTTTGTGTTTACTTGTGTTATCTTTGACTAATAGTTAAATGTGTTTGATGATCAGAAACATTTTGTGTGACAAACATGCAAAAGAATAAGAAATCAGGAAGGGGGCAAATAGTTTTTCACACCACTGTAGGTATAAAAAGACACAGTAATTATTCAAAGACTATACAGGTATAGTAGGGTTTTCTATGTGCATGGTAGGGCTCTATTTAGATATGGCAGGGCTTTATATAGGAAGGATTTGCCATTAATATGATAGGGCTCTATTTAGATATGCTAGGGCTTACACAGATATACTATGCTTTCCATTAGTATATTAGGGCTCCATATAATACATTAGGGTTGATACAGATATACTATGCTTTTCATTAGCATTGGTAGGTCTCTACATAGATATGCCAGGGCATTATGCAAGTATAGTGGTGTGATCCATTAGTATTGCAGGAATGTATATAAACTAAGTATTACCCTACTATAGCTATATCAGCTCTAGCATACCTACAGCAGTGACAATTAGTATTGAACACATCAACGGTTTTCTCAGTAAATATATTTCTAATGAGGCTATTGGCATCAAATTTACACTGGATGCCGGTAACAACCCAAGTAATCCACACATAAAAAGAAATCAAAACAAATAAGTCCATTATTTAGGTACAATATAGTGGAATGACACAGGGAATACGTATTGAACACATGAAGGAGGTGCAAAAAGTAATGGCAAGCCAAGAAACCTGTTAAAAGCGGTCTGTATTTAGAAAGTAATCCTGCCCCTATCAGTGCAAATTAATAGTTGGTTTAGGCCTATAAAAAGGGGTCTAATTACCAAGGTATCACACAAGAAGCATCTCATAATGGGTAAAATCAAAGAGCGCTCTCAAGACCTTGGCAACCTTATTGTTGGATTGCAACCTTATTATTGGGTTGTTACCAACATCTGGTGTAAATTACAAGTCAATAGCCCCATTACAAATATATTTACTGAGAAAACTGTTGATGTGTTCAATACTTATTTTCCCTGCTGTAGGTAGGCAAGAGCAGATATAAATATAGTACGGTAATCCATAAGAATGGTAGGGCTTGTTATATGCCAGGGCTTTGTAGGTATAGCATAGCTTTCCATTAGTAAGGAAGGGTTCTATAGATATGCCAGGAATTCTACAACTATAGTAGAGCTGCAAGGAGTTTGTATGTTCTGCCTATGTCTGTGTTCATTTCCAGTTTCCTCTCTCATCCCGAAGACATGCATTTAACCAACTCCTACTAAAATTGACTTTAGATTGGAGGCTCCACTGAGGCAGGGACTAATCCAGATGTTGTACAATCTGTAAAATGCTGTGTAAACATATCATCCCTATAAACATAATAATGGCTTTCTATAGGTATAGCAAAACTTTAAAGTAGTAAGCTATGGGTTGACAGCCCTCCCACTGCATTTGACTCCCAATATGACATGGATGTCATATTGGAAACTGTAGTTTAAAGGGGAACCATTGTGAAATGAAAATGTAATATAAGCTCCTTCATACTAAAATAAGACTTCTTTATGTAATCAATTAAAAATCAAGTTACTCTTCACTCTCCTTTGTTCTGTTACATGTTATTTGTGCTGGAGTTGGTTATTTGCATTAGCTCTTTAAAAATATATTGGCTTTAACTGAAAGGAACTTTCTTATTTCAGTATGATGAAGCTTATATGAAATTTTCATTTTTGCAATAGTTCCCCTTTGATAACAGCTGAAGGACTGCAGGTTGGACATCCCTGAGGCATTTAATGAAAATATTGAATATCTGATGTGCAATGTATTGTGTCCTTTGAACCTTTATCTTTTGCTTCCCAAAGAGGTTCCTCTGATGATGGGGCAGAAAGGGCAAATTTTATTTCTGCACTACCCTTAAAGGGAAACTAATTAATTGTACAGAAGTAATAGAAACCCCAAACCCTCGTATTTATAATGAAAAGTAAT
>CM044447.1:68958558-68996346 GCA_024363595.1 Xenopus borealis | reverse complement strand
TACCTCTGACACTCCTCAGGTGCATCCTTGTATGTTTATAGTAAGATAAGATTCACCCTTTCTTTTTACACCTTAAAGGGAAACTGTCATGGGAAAAAGTTTTTTTTTTTAAATGCATCAGTTAATTGTGCTGCTACAGTAGACTTCTGCACTGAAATCCATTCCTCAAAAGAGCAAACAGATTTTTTTAATTTCATTTTTTAAATCTTACATGGGGCTAGCCATTTTGTCAATTTCCCAGGTGCCCTGGTCATGTGACTTGTGCCAGCACTTTAGGAGGGAACTGCTTTCTGGCAGGCTGTTGTTTTTCCTTTTCAATGTAACAATAGTACGCAGTGGAACATAGGTTTTACTATTGAGTGCTGTTCTTGGATCTATCAGGCAGCTGTTATCTTGTGTTAGGGAGCTGTTATCTATTTACCTTCCCATTGTTCTTTTGTTAGGCTGCTGGGTGGGGGAAAGGGAGAGGGTGATATCACTCCAACTTACATTACAGCAGTAAAGAGTGATTGAGGTTTATCAGAGCACAAGTCACATGACTTGGGGCAGCTGGGAAATTGACAATATGTCTAGCCCCATGTCAGATATCAAAATGAAATATAAAAAAATCTGTTCGCTCTTTTGAGAAATGGATTCCAATGCAGAATTGTGCTGGAACAGCACTATTAACTGATGCATTTTGACAATTTATTTTCCCATGACAGGATCCCTTTAAAAGCAGCACTATAGAGGGACAGGCTTGCCCTTGTGGGTCCCGCTGCCCTGGGTGCAAGAACAGAGGTCACCAGGTGTTGGCGGGTATGCACATAGCGGGGGGGGGGGGGCTATGGGTCCCCAGTCCGACACTGGCCCTATGCATCTTCATACCTCCCAATATTAACAGCTCAACCCACAGTACTGGATTGTTACTGAAAAATCCTGACTTTCTCTTTGATCTCCTGCACTTAGCCAAAAAAAACAAATAGAAAGTTTCTAAAACTTAATTGGCTTTTGGCAGAGAGCACAGAATAGTTAGCTTAGAACTGTTTTGTCCCTCTTTCTTTTTACAAAGTTTTGGGAGGCATGCATCCTTCTTACCCAATTTAACATACCCCCTATATAGGTATAGTAGGGCTTGCCATTAGAAGGGTAGGGCTCTCTATATATTTGATAGGACCAGTGGAACCTAATCTGATCAAAAATCCCCCTTCCCATATAATAGCCTCAGCATATAATAGACTGCAAATAAATCAAACTCAGATCCCTTTATGCCAAAATTCAAGTTACTGTGCCCTCCAATACATATTATTTAAAAGGATACTTTTTCAAAATGGATCAGTTAATGGAGCTGCTCCAGCAGACTTCTGCAATGAAATCCATTTCTCAAAAGAGCTAACAGATTTTTTTATATTCAATTTTGAATTAGGACATTGTCAATTTCCCAGCAGCCCCAGTCATGTGACATGTGCCAGCACTTTAGGAGGGAACTGCTTTCTGGCAGGCTGTTGTTTTTCCTTCTCACTGTAACTGAATGGAACACAGTGGGACAAGGGTTTTTACTATTGAGAGCTGTTCTTATATCTACCAGGCAGCTGTTATCTTATTTTAGAGAGCAGTTATCTTGTGTTAGGGAGCTGTTATCTGGTTACCTTCCCATTGTTCTGTTGTTAGGCTGCTGGGGATGGGGAGGGAGGGAGTGGGTGATATCACTCCAACTTCAGGACAGCAGTAAAGAGTGACTGAAGTTTATCAGAGCACAAGTCACATGACTTGGGGCAGCTGGGAAATTGACAATATGTCTAGCCCCATGTCAGATTTAAAAATTAAATATAAAAAAATCTGTTTGCTCTTTTGAGAAAAAGATTTCAGTGCAGAATTCTGCTGGAGCAGCACTATTAACTATTATTTTAAGAAAGAAAAAATTTTTTTTCCCCATGACAGTATCCATTTAAAGTAAATGTGGGCTGGAAATGTGATGATCCTGCTGTTGTTGAACTACAAATTTATATTCAGCTGCTGGGAGTTGCAGATCAAAATAGCTGTAGCAGACCAGAAGGTTACTGGCCATAATGCCCAGCTTATATACTATAATAGCCAACACAAGCCCTCCAGGGAGGTTGTGTGACGTCACTGCAGTTGAACAGGCACATTTAGATGTCACGTCACAGGGCTGGCTGGTGTGTGCTACACTGCATACGTGCATTTGCCAATAGCAACCAGACAGCTGCTTTTTCTGAACTGATAGAAACTGCGGATTTGTTGAGCGCACTGCTACACGTTTTACACGAGCCTTCCGACCTCTAAACACACTCACACAAGTTTCCGTCTTACAATGTGACAGTTTAGTTTCTCTTTCCAACTCCGACTGGAAATAAATCCTCTTAAGTCAATTTGTTCGCTCTTCTAAATTAGAATCTGGCAAAATAATCAGAGACTCGTAGAACATAAAGCAGAACAGTAGCAATAACAGCAGTTATAGTAACAAACAAGGCTCGGCAACAGAACAGATGAAATCCCTTTGTTTGTGCTCCGGTGTCACCAGATTCGCAGTGTACAAGTTGTTAAAAAGCCCGGCGGCAATACATGATTCTATTGAACACAGCGAGACCGCGGCAACCCCAGCGTGAGCTCTCTCGCTGCTCCAGCAAAGACCCCTCTACTCACCCCTGACACTTTATACGGAAGCGGCTTCCAGACAGGAAGACAAATGGAAGGGGCAGTGGAAATGGGCCTGGCACGCTTAGCGTGTAGCTCCGCCCTCCCCTGCAAGCTGTGCACGTGATTGGCTGCTCAGTACTCCGGAAGCTGCAGCTGTTGCTTCCTCGTCGCTTCTCGGGTCTGTGTGCGCGCGGTGATGTGATAGCACTGAGGGACGCTGAGAATTCAGCAAAATCTCTTGTCTCACGCCATAATATTCTGTCTGTCTCCCAAACATACTTATTTCCTATATTTTTGAAAACCCACATAGAGCTGCAATAACCAGTGGCAGGTTAATTGGATATTAGTCCTCTAATACAGTAGTGATGTGCTTATCCAGAAATTCTCAACCCATACCAAACCCTAACCTGATTTATCAGCTGCACCTGACCCAGCCAGTGGTGCCCATCTATATATTTATTATTAACATGTATTTATAGAGCATCAACATATTTTGCAGTGCTGTTGGATACATAATATAGACGCATCTGGACACAGAAGTTGGGGTGCTGTTAGATCACTGCAGGCAAGAGCACAAATATCTTGTGTCAACCCAAACCCACCCAACCCATGGGTAAGCCCTGAGACTAGCCCACACGTAAGCCCTGAGACTAGCCCACACCTAAACTCTTCTACTCGCCCACACCTAAACCCTTCCATTAGCCCACAGCTAAACCCTCAGACTAGCCTACACTTAAACCTTCAGACTAGCCCACACATCAGTAATTCACACAGGCCCTCCTTTTAGGCAACAGCTGAGTTTGGATGCATACAGATACAGTCACACATGCTTCCAAGTTCTCTATGCCATCGGTTTGGGTTTGGCACAGCTTCAGTGATGTCACTGGATCAGCACCAGGTGCATATAACCAGAGCCAGCAGCATAAATAAATATTAAAAGAAAATAGATATAATAATTGGGGGAAAAAAAGCTACTTGGGTCCCTGATAATACTTGGGGAGCATGTACGCTAATCCACCCTTGGTCATAACTCTTTTAAACTGGACTCCTATTAATACCAATATTGTAAATGAATGAAAGAGAAGGAAAGTCTTTGTGCACTTGGGGGTGCTAAATGTTAGGCACCCCCAAGTGATTGTTTTGACTTACCTGAAACCCTGGGCCGATGCTCCTATCAGAAGAAAACTGCACCGGCTCAGAGTTATACCAGTGAGCATGACGTAGCGATCATCTTCCGTCTTCCTCTTTCTTCATATGGCTGCGCATGCTCAGTAGAACGAAAAGCTGAATTTTAACAAAAAAATCGGCTATTTTGTTAAACTGCACATGCGTCTACCCAGGGACATTTGAAGAAAGAAGAAGCCAGAAGAGGATCACTCCATGGTGCTCTCTGGTATAACCCCAGGCCGGTGCCGATTTTCTGCTGATTCACCAGCCCAGGGTTTAAGGTAAGTCTACAATCACTGGGGGGTGACTAACATTTGGCACCCCGAAGTGCACAAAGACTTCTCCTGTAGAAAATTCAACCCTGCTGGCACTAAAACCCCTCCCGTCAGCCCCCTGGTTGGTACTACTGCGCATGCACCCGAAGTTCACAGAGTTTTCAATCAAACTTTGTGAACTTCGGGTGCATGCGCAGTAGTACCAACCGGCAAATGCTTCCTACTGGGCAAACGCTGTCAGGACAACGAAGAAGACGGTGCGGCAGAAGATGGTGCCCGTAAACCTTCCAGAAGGGGACCTGCAGTGTGTGTCTGCTTAACTAAATAGCATAAGACTGAAGACCCCATGTTGAACATTAAAATGCACTGGTAAAACTGCTGTGTTTGCTTCAGAAACACTACTAGTTCATATAAATAAACTGTTGTGTAGCAATGGTGGAGATTGAAAAAAGGCTTTATGGCACAGGTTAAATAGTGGATAACATATAACACCATTATGTGCTACAGAGCTTATCTGCAATCTTCTGTGTACCCTGAGCTTTGAATCGCTGAACCCATTGCTACACAACAGCTTATTAATATATATTAACAATAGTAGTGTTTGTAAAGCAAACACAGCAGTTTTACCAGTGCAGGGCAACAATTAAATTTTTTTATGTCACTGTTCAACTGTTTAACTATTAGCTCTTCTGCTTTTGGATAACTACTTCCCCAGCATGCTTTACGATTGTCCCTGATATATAGCACTTCCAGCTCATAAATATATGCATGTACTGTATGCATATAGAGAATGATAGCCTTCACACAGTAACCTGTTCACTCATACCTGTTTAAGGGAAAATACCAGGAAAATAAGCACAATTAAATGAATTACAATGTTCCAGGCAAAGAAAGGTGAGTCACATGGAATGTCCTATTACCCCTTAGGTATTCATCTAAAGGTAGTGTTACATTCCGGCCTGTTAGTTCTTTGCTACGTAGACTTTACCTTTGAGTCTAATATGGTAGTGCATCTACACTCATGGGAAAGTACAAGGTACAGTCTTGAACACACATATTGCAGTTTGTTAAAGTATACAGCTGCGGTGTGAGCTCCGGGTAGTTGCAAACTGCATGTGAATTTCCCCTGAGTGGTTCATACGGTACCTGATTAAATGTTTTCTGCCACAATCATACAATAGTCAGATAAAGGGGAACATATTTTTCAAAGGGGAGGAGATAACGTGGTTTGTTAATGACTGTTAGATCCCCCAGTTTATAACTGACAGAGATACGTTCATGATACATATTTCTGTTCATTCTATTGACTCCAGGGAGTCACTTTTGTCCAACTTCTTCTATGAGCTTTTCAAAAGATAAGACATGCATATCTGCCAAGGATAGCTGCTAGAATTCCAGTTCATTACAATGCTATCATGCTATCCAGGAATAACAGAGAGGATATTTGCAATGGGATACCCAGGGGCACATTTACTAAGCTCAGGTGAAGTATTCAAATGCAAAAACTATGAATTTTCGAATTTTTTTTGGCTACTACGACCATCGAATTTGCTACATTCGATTAAATCGAATGATTCGAACAATTCCAATAAAAAAAGTTTGATTATTCGACCATTCGGTGGTCGAAGTACTTGCCCTTTAAAAATTCCTTTGATTGCATACTTCGCCAGATTAAACCAACCGAGTTGCTATATTTACCTATGGTAAGCTCCCATAGGTTTTTTCTAATATAGCAACTCGGTAGTTTCTTTGATCGAATAGAAATCATTCGATCGAATGCTTAAAATTGTTAGAACCGTACGATTCGTAGGTTTTTTTTTTTGAGAAAGCAGATGGTTTCTATTTGATCGTTCGATATATCGAATAGCGGTAAAATACTACGAATTCTGAGGATTTTAATGCGGGAAAAATCCAAGGGTCGAATTCCAGTGTTTTTAACCCTCAAAATTCGACCCTTGATTAATCTGCCCCCCATTGTTTAAAGTGACCCATTGGCCAGTATTGTTTTTAAAGTACCATTGTATTATATAAACACACTAAGGGGCTAGGACCCAGCAGCCGTGGGTGTCCTAGGTCTCGGCGCCTGTACATGTGCGTACATGTTAGTTGCAGCATGTGTGTGTGCGTCACGTTTTGGTGAAGGCTCAATGCATTTAAATAGACTCTGAAGCCTGCATTTCCTTGAGCGTCTCTGGTTCGGAGAGGCTTTTTCCAATATCTTTGAGTATCTGACAATAAATAATGTAATTGTGTTAATATTAGGATTACCCTTGGGCAAATTGATGGCAACAGAACTAGATGGCCATGGTGACGCTTTAAATGAGTGCACAATTTGTAAAATACCAGTAAAGTGTCCAGCCTAATTATACTTTCTAGGATTCACCATATCAGAAATGGCAGAAATAAAGAAGTCACTGTTAGAGTGGCCAATACAAATATTAATCCAAACCTTCAAAACAAGTCATCTATCATAGTTACATAGTAAATTTTGCTTAAGAAAACAAAAAACTAAGTTCAACCCCTATAAACGGACCTCTGTACACATTTATACACATACTTGTACTGCTCAATCTATACACTCCCACATATAAACTATTTATTATATGCCATTGACTTAAAAAAACAATGTAAAAACTTGATTGAATGCAATTGTGGAAAAAACTAGAATACCTCAAATTTGTTGAGTTTATAGGCTAAAAAACATAGAACACTGTAATTAAAATGTTTTGAGCACAAACTTATGTAAAAAACCTGAAAATCATGAAGGCAAAAAATATCTTCAAATGGTTAAGTGGACCTCAACAGGTTTTAGCAGCAATATTTTCAGGTTTGAGCTTTTAACATCTTAAGGGCATAATATATCTCGAAAAATGCAAGTTTTGTTTTTTGCAGAAATTTTTTAAGAGAAGAAACTACCCTTAGAAAATTTGAATATTTAGAGAAAACACAACTTGATGTTTGCTAAATAACCCCTTGGTGTCATCAGAAAAAATAGAAACAGTGCCCTCCTCCAGGTATTAATAAACAAGTTAAAAAGGACCAAGGACAGATCCCTGCAGTGCTCCAACAACACTGGTCCAATTAGAAAATGTTACATTTACAACCACTCTTTGAAATCTATCTTTGAGCCAGATCTCTACAAAATACTGTTTGTGACATGTGAAAAGGATTGGTTGGAACTGCCTAAGAATATATATTTTTGTAAATACTATAAATGAAGATATTTTAGTGGGGGGCAGTGAACACATCAAAGGATACAGTACCCTCAACTGTAAAACCTCCAGAGTGACATTAAGCCACAGTGTGTAATTATATGAGTCACCCTTACAAGATATAACAATCCGTTCATTCTGAAAAAAGTAGTGTATGTTGAAATAGGACAGGCTAATTAAACATGTTCCAGATGAGAAACTAGCACCAATATGGTGGCTTAAAAAAAGAGCGAGAGCCTAGAGAATAGCCAACTTGGTTCATGTTTGAGTAGTGTCATATCAGCTGAGCCATATTAGCCTCTGGTGTAAGGATCTGAATGTAACCCATTTTACTGCCAACAGCTAGTCCACTATCAAATTGAAGATTGTGCACTGCAAAAAGGTAATATCAACTATGTGACCGTTATTAACTAAACAAAAGTAAAAATATGCATCAAACTGAAGATTGTGCACTGCAAAAAGGAAATATCAACTATGTGACCTTTATTAACTAAACAAAAGTAAAAATATGCATCAAACTGAAGATTGTGCACTGCAAAAAGGAAATATCAACTATGTGATGTTTATTAACGAAACAAAAGTAAAAATATGCATCAAAACTTTAGTCATGGAATACTAAGGGGCAGATTTACTAAGCTCAGGTGAAGGATTTGAATGCAAAAAATTTCGATCTTCAATTTTTTTTGAGCTAATTCGACCATCGAATTTGCTAAATTCGATCGAATCGAATGATTTGAATAAATCATTTGATAGAATCGAATGATTCGAATAAAAAAATCGTTCGACCATTCAATGGTCGAAGTACTTGCCAAATGAAACCTACCGAGTTTCTATATTTGCCTATGGGAAGCTCCCATAGGTTTTTTCTAAGTTTTTTTTTTTTTTTAATGAATAGAAATCATCAGATTTTTAAAAAAAATCGTACAATTTTTTCATGAAATCGGGATTAATTTGTACGATTTTTTTGTGAAATCGGATATTTAGTATGATTTTTGCGTGAAATTGGATGATCGCTATTCGATCATTCGATAGATCAAATAGTGATATAATCCTACGAATTCAATTTCGTCGGAGATAACTTTGAGAAAAATTTGAGGGTCAAATTCGAGGGTTTTTAACCCTCGAAATTCAACCCTTGATAAATCTGCCCCTTAGACTAGTCAAAGATGGAAGCTAAGAATGGGAAGTAACGCAAGAACTTAGGGCCATGCTTAAAGGCCATTAAACTGAAAAGGTTTTGGCTTGCATTTGCACATGTTAGACTTTGTGAACACTTGATTGATTCCCCTACTGCTTTCTTGTGAGGGCTTATAACACTACAGAAGGTCTATGGAAGATGGTTAGGAAAGTCGTCACTGATCAGCCAACAAGAGAACAATTTAGTTTTTAGCTTCCATTAATTTGTCAAACTACTAATCCCACAATCCACTTAGAGGCAAAAAAGCTATTGTCGAGGTACTGGCAATAATTCAGCACAGGCCAACAAACAAACCAGCTCTCTCCTCTTTATCAAACCCCACAGTTGCACTCAAGCAGCAGTAGGCAACTTGGACCCAGCCAAAAAAATCCTCTAGTACTAATTGAAGCAGGGTTTTGTTCTATCAATAGTGTCACCTGGTTAAACACCAGTGAATGTTCTCTACTGAGTCAGAGCAGTAATAAAATGGCAAGCAGGGGCTTGCAGCCTACAACATAAAAGTCTTCAAATGTCACTTACTCCAGCCCAAAACACTTGAGTTAAGTTTGTTTGGTTTGTTGCTAGAAGTAAATGAAAATTCATGTAGCACAAGTCAATAGAAATATTATTATTAAATGACATAATATTGTGCAGTTTTTTGCCTGTCAAATATTACTCTGTAGATGTAGATACGCTGTTTGATGCTGGAGTTTAATTCCTGTTTTAAAAAAAACTGCAAGCCAGGGATGCACCAAGTCTAGGATATGAAGCAAAATTCTGCTCAATCCAAATACTCTTTGCAGAATCCTGAGGGTTAGCAAATGGAAATCTTTAAAAAATCTAAATTGTGACACCTAGGGGCCGATTTACAAAATTCACGTGAAGGATTTGAAGTTCGAACGAATTCGATCGAATTTCTAACGTAGGATTTATTCGTTTGGTCGAATATCTGAATTTTGGCATATTCGATCATCGAATAGGGAGTGATTGAACGATCGAATACATTTGAATAGAGTCGAATGGACGAATATTCGATCATTCAACCAGCGAAGGATTTAAATTTTTACGTTTATTCGATTGCCTACTTCTGCAGATTGGACCTACGGAATTGCAATAGAAGCCTATGGGAGCACTCCCATAGGCTTCTGAGGCTAAGTCCTGATCGAATAGGATTCGTACGATCGAAGTCTTCGATCGTTCGAATCGTACGAATCATTCGAATGATTTATTTGTTCAGTTGAATGATTTATTCGACTCATCGAATAAATTTGTATTTGATCGTCGAATGATTGAATATTGCATAAAAGGTAGCCTAGAACTATTCGATTAACATTCGAAAATTGAATGCTAATCGAATATCGAAAAGAAACAACTTTTTTGGGGGGAATAATAGTAAATTTGACCCCTAATATGTGCTGATGTCACAGTGTATTTTCAAAAAAAATTCAGTTTTGAGGGTTTTTTTAAGTAGAAAATATGCCACCATTGTGGTTGAGATTTACCAATTCTAAAATCTTGAAAACAAAAGTTATTGCAATAAGACCTGAGATCATGTTTAGTAACAATGAATTGTGTCAAAATGTGGCATAAATATGCACCAGAGATTCAGATATTTTTTTTTAAATTACAGTGTATTGAAAAAAGATTGTTTTTGAATAAACTCAAAGACTTTTAACTGCTTAATAAATCTCGAATAAATCTTAAATGTTGATAAATTTGTCTCTGGGTCCTCCGCAGAACCAAATCAGAACACGGGGAGGCCTATTTATCAAAATTTGAATTTGAATAAACTCAAAAAGATTTATAGAAGAAATTTAGATATTTTAAGTAAATCTTGATTATTTTCATAATCATATTTTGGAGAGCTTGTAGACCCATAAAAATGATGAATAGAATAAGAATTACATTACATTTAACAGTTTTTCCAGTTTTAATCAGTATTTTAGATTTTAAATATGCAAACAAGTTAGTAAAAATGTCAAGTTTGTTAAAAAAAATTTAAAAAAACTCACAAATTCATATTTTGCCAAGTAAGCCTCCCCGCAATTTCAATGTCTGCAGAATTTTTTCTATATTGCAAGTTATTGGAAGAAAATAGAAAGCTGATCATGATGGCTGTTGGGAAGGGCAATATAATAACATTTTAAACTTCTGTTAAGGTGTTATTTACATCTTTGTAAGGCAGGAAAAGCTGAAGGAGGAAGAGCATTGCGTGTGATAAGACAAGATTAGCGAAGGGCTAACTGTCAGTAACAATCCACTTACCACAGAAACTATGTAGGCAGATGGCAGCATGCCTAATGGGTGGAGAAGTGGTTAGAGTATAAATAAATATATATATGTTTTTTCTTTTTTAAAAAAGCATTATAGTATAATATATAGTATCTAAAGTGTAGAGATGTACTGATTCCAGAATTTGGTTCTGGATTTGTCCCAGTAGCTTTTGCAGAATTAGGATTCATGAATTCAAAGCTTTAAAGCAGGACTAAAGCTTAACTAAAGAAGTAGGGAAGAAATCTTGCACATTGAGGGGCAGATTAACTATTGGTCGAATTTCGAATAGAAAAAAATATGAAATTAATTTGAATCATTCGTTTGCATTGTTCGAGTCCAACTATTCGAACGATTTTCAAAAAATATTTTGATTTTCCCAAACTTAGAAAAAGCTTTGTTAAGGCTTTGGGAGGTCCCCACGGGCTAAAATGGAGGTTCGGCAGGTTTAAGGTGGCAAATAGTCGAATTCAAATTTTTTAAAGAGATAGTACTTCAAAATTAGAATTTTCAATTTTTTTCTATTCGCCCAAAATTACTTTGAAATTTGAATTTTAAAAATCTAAATTTTATTCGAAAATTCACTTTGACCCTAAGTAAATGTGCCCCTAGGTTTTGGGTTGCTATATTAGCTGAAGGCAACCATGATTGTTCAGCAGTAAAGATCTGTGCCTCCAAAGATGCCCCAGTTGCTCTCCATCTTCTTTTTGCTTATTTATTGCACATGCAGATACACATGCACAATATACTGAACATTTCTCATATAAATGTCACAATAAAGTAAATAATTCTGGTATATGGCAGCTCAAAAACCAGCACAATTAGCATCATAATTGTAATAATCAGCCCTGTAGCATCAACTTAAATGACAGACAAACCTCATTTTCTGCTTAATGATTTGCAACAACCCCTAAGCTTAGCTTCTCAACAGGCACTTAAATCACACTGGGCATGTGTGTGTTGCAGACTTTCCTATCAAAATCCAAGACAGGAAACTCCTGTGACAAATTTAAAGGCCTAGATCATTATTACTATGGAGATGCTGAAACCTTAGGCTGGTTCAATAATTTCAGTATAAAAAAGATGGCATTATTAGCCATATACATTTTAGGGTTTAGTTCCCCTAAAAGCTCCAGACAATTGATTGTGAAATTTTTGGCTCGCAGATGTTGATGTTTTTACATTCAGTTATATACAAAGAATCATCAGTTTGATACATGCCTAATACATGAAGATGTGGGTGATGGTCTGCTTTCCACTTCATTTATGATTCCAGCTAAAAGTGTTAATATGTAATGTGAGGTTCAATAATATCTCATTTCATAGGGACAGTTTTAGGTTAGGCAGAAAGAATACTTGTACCTACTAGGCACCCTTAAAAATTATTATTATAAATATTTTACAGGTATGGGATCTGTTATCCAGAATTCTCATAAGATATATATAGGAATCTTTCCGTAATTTGGATCTTCTTACTTTAAGGGGCAGATTTATCAAGGGTCGAACTTTGAAGTGAAAATACTTCAAAATTCGACAAGTCGAAGTGTTTTTTTCTACCCATTCAACAAACCCGGCAGATTAAACCTACCGAATAGCTATAGAATCCTATGGGAAGCTCCCATAGGATTCTTCTAAGTTTTTTTTATCGAATAAAAAAAATTTGATCGTTTGCTTAAAATCGTTCGAATAGAGTGATTCGAACGATTTTATCGATCGATCAAATTTTTTATTGCCCTTAAATAAGCCGGGTTTGCCTCCAATAAGAATTAATTCTATCTTAGTTTGGAGCAAATACAAGGTGATGTTTTATTAGAGAGAATAAAAAAATATGGATTATTTTATTTGGAGCTTTCTGGATAGGGGGTTTCCATATAACAGATTCAGTACCTGTATTGTATTTCAACTGTTACATTTCAAGTACTGTACAAAGCACTGTTTCAATACTACATAAAAAAAGCAATTCATAAAAGAAATGAAAATTACTTGCAAAAATTAGCTTTATGTGAATAAACTTTTGTATTCTGGAGTGTTCTGGATAATGGTTTTATGAATAATAGACCACATAGAATTAGTGGTGATATTTTTTGATTCACAGATATTATTCTTACTTTACTAACTCTTGATGGTGCAACGTTCAGAACTCTCCTTGGCAGTTCCTTTCTTTTGGGAATCTTTTTCCCATTAGGGCCTTGTCTTTACTGCTTTGTATTCATAAAAAGCAGTAAGGACAGGGTTGAGGTGCATCACCTGTGCTGCTGTCTGCATGTTGGAGGAAGTGAGTGCTAGTAAATAAGCACTAAGAGGCATGCACTTGCGCATGTCAGGGTTGTAGATGACCCCTCTAGACTTGGGGGTTATTTATCAAAGGTCGAATTTTAGAGTTTTTATACCTCGAATGAACGCGAATTAACTCACAACTGGAATGGAAAAAACTCGATTCAGCTAGTTTGAGTTGCGAAACCCAAAAACACAAATTAATTGAGTTTTTTGTTTGAATTGATAGAGCTTTAGGGCAAAACCCTCTGAAAAAAGCTTGACCATGAACCTATGAAAATCTTCATATGGTTCAAGGGACCTCTGCCACTGACTCCTACATGACCTTGACAGGTTTTAGATGGTGTTTTTCGGATTCAAGCTATTTCCAGGGTTTGGGTAGTAAATATTGAAAAATCTTTGGGTTTTTTGTAATTTTTGATAAAAAAAAAATAACCTAAAAATTCGACTAGATCCTTAGAGGACCAGTAACATCAGCTTCGCTGAATATTCTACTAACAACATGTGAAGGAGCTGTGGATCTTGGTAAGTCGGATGCACTGATGGGCCTGCAGGCACAAATTCTCCTGGCAGTCCAAACAGTGCGAGCTGGCCCTGTTGCCCTCATCATAAGAGGAACACTTGCAGGGGTGGCACCCTGTGAAGGAAGCCAGAGGAAGAACACAAAGCCGACCTGTCAGTCCTCTCCTCCATGCAGAGCAGCTCTGGAGGTGAACCTCTATTCTCCTCATCCCCATCATCGAGCAAGATGCACACCCTGAAAGGAGACACGGGACAGAGATCTCACTCTCCTCAGCCTCAATGATGCCCTTTCCGTAACCCCATTCCTACCAGCTGCCTCTTTGGGAAGGAGCTTCTCCAGCAACACAACGATAAGGCCGCCTGGATGTATCTCTCCCTGAGGCAGTTGGCAGGGATGGGGTTACAGAAAGGGCATCAGTGAGGCTGAGGAATGCGAGATCCCTGTCCCGTGTCTCCTTTCTCTGCGTGCGTCTTGCTCAATTATGGGGATGAAACGAGTAAAGGTTTGTCTCCAGAGCAGCTCTGCAAGGAGGAGAGGAGAAGTGATGAGGGCAACGGGGCCAGCTCGCACTGTTTGGACTGCCAGGAGAATTTGTGCAACAGGTGGCTGCAGGCCCACCAGCGCAATCCGACTTACCAAGGACCACAGCTCCTATACATGCTGTAGATGGATAGCCAGAGAGGAGAAATCCAGTGCCGCACTGCCGCCTTTTTTGAAGAGGAGCAGCAGCTGAGTTTCTGAAGTTATATCTTAATAAAGGCTTTGCAATTTTAAAGTATTTGTCTTGGTGTTTTTTTGCGATGTATACTAACACATTTTTTTGATGTTACTGGTCCTTAAATAAAGCCTTTTAATGCATACATTTTAATTATATAATGAATAACATAGACCCTATTGTCTATATAAAAGCACAAGACATCAGGTGATTTTGCATAGGTCATGGAACTCTGAGTTGACTTCAAATATCCTCATATTTCAAAGCATTTTCATAATATCAGTCATGTGACATTACTAATTAAAAATTATATCTGAAGACATACCTTACACATTTATAAGGCTATTTTTACAGATTATATAGGGCCTGTGTGCCTACACAGCCAACAATGGAACCCAATATAGGGATTGCCCTCTTTTAGCCCGGTGGAGACCGGGTAGGGGCGGGGCTGAGATGTCGGAGAAGGGATATGACTTGGCGATTGCCAGATCGTTGTGTCAGCCCAATTTTCCTAATTTGGAAAACCAGCAAGGCAGTTTTGACCCAGGCAGCCCTTCAAAATACTGGGCTGTCCGGTTCAAAACCAGACAGGTGGCAACCCTACCCACTGATTATGCCCCTCAGTGATGATGCATATATGATTATTGGCTTGTTGAAATTAATGCTTTTGGATTTTTAATGACATTTTTACCCCCAACTAGGTTTTTTTTATTATTATTTATAAAAAAAAGTAGCATGCTTTGTTCTGAGTAATATACAATGAATAAGGTATATATTATATTTCTACATTAACTTTTTAGAATTTACATTCTACTCCACAAAGAATGATAGACAGAATCTGGTCAGTCTTTACTGAAAAGAAAAAAAAATCTAGTGCAAACAACCACAAAGAGATTTTGTCTTCAGTCTTTCTACATTGGACAAACTGGAAACACAAGCCTGCAACCATTACACAATTTATTTTTACAGATAAAATATGTAGGAGCAAGCTTACATTTTTTGGATTATATATAACAATAATCACTTGAAAACTTTTTCAGTCACACAGTTATGAAAGAGGGAGGGACATCCAGCAGAACCACTCTTGAAAAAAAAAAAAAGCTTGTTTTTTTTTGCCCCCATTTACTTTAAACCCGTTTTCTATTTTTAAACAGCTGCCCTTTGTTTTTTGGTGGAGTAATTGTGGAAATGACTACATTTCTTGTTTCCTTTTTTGTTTGCTAAATAACGACTCAGTTTAAAGGGTTTGCCCAACTTTCTAGCTTTTGCTACAATTTTTCTAAAAATGTTCACTTTGAAAATGAATTTGTTTTGCTATCCCTCCTAATGTTCCCATAAAGAAAAAAAAAAGATTATTTGGCACATCTATATGAAAATAATATGTTTTAATGAAAATGAGCTTAAGGCTTACAAATAATGTGATTATTGCAAGGACCATAAGAAAATATCTCGATAATCTATAGATAGCTGTGTAAAATAAAAGAAATGTAGCAAATTGAATATTCAATTTGTGATTCACCCAAATCTAAAAACGAAATCCAAACAAAATTGAATTTTATTTCTATCTATTTTTTTAGGGGACATTTAAATATGCAACTTAGGGATTCGGTTATGTTTTAGGCCGTAAATTTGGTTGATTCAGTAATTCAGCCAAATCCAAAAATGATAGAGTTGAAGCATCTGAATAATTTGTGCACTGCTCTAATGTGTCTTTTATAAGAAATAAACAGCTCTGAATCTGATTAAAATTATATTCTTATAATATTATAATACCAAAAAGGACTAAAAAAAGTATGTTATATATTCAAAACAAAAAGAAAACAGTATAATTTATTACAGAGTTATTTATTACTTTCAATTAATGAAAACCCAGTTTAGAATATGAAACAAAAATCAGGAAACTGAAATTACTTCCATGTGTCTGTATGCATGTATGCTTGTCTTTAATGACCCTGGGTTATGCTTTTACAAAGACCCTGGAAAGTGGAGGGTCCACCCTGGCCAATTAGTATGTGCAGCACTGATTCCATAAGAGGCAAACTATGCTGATTTTCTGCAATATTCCATTCCAGTCATCAGCTGATTCAGTATTCTGGGAGTTGTAGTTTTGCAGTCATAAAACTGCACTTTCATTTCATAGCAGGGTTTCTTCAAATATTTCCCAAATAATTTAGACTTGGCAGCTCCCCTCTGCTTGGGAACCCTGCTATACATCTGCTTCCTTGCTCTGACTGCATTTACTTTCATAGTTTCAACACCCTTAATAACTAACAAATGAACACAGAAATTAGAACACAAAGTGGCCATTACCTTATAAAGTGATTCCCCTGTTACTGCTCTTCCTTCGGCTACATCATTCACACGAGTACAGAGACTGTGCAGGCTTTAAAATTGTTTCAATGGCCTCTTGAAATATGAGCAAGCGAGGCTGCCTGCGCTGATGTTAATAGTTACATTAGCTGGGAACTTCCAAGGGGAAATCCCCAGCTGCACGGCTTCCTTATTTAAAGTCGCTGTCAGCCAATTGCTTTCAATATCTTTCAGCCCAAAATGTCCTGTAGACTTTAAGAAGAGGCTGGTCTTAGATGTAGTCTTTTTTCTCTCCCCTTTTTCATAGAATGCTCAGCCGTTTTCATATTATTTCCACTCTTTAGCAACCCTGATCAAAGACAGTCACATGTACAGTTTACAATGAATACCTTGTATATTATAAAAATGATATCTAGTTCCTTCTGGTAAATTTTTTTTTCACTCTATTTTGCTTCCTCTTTCTCTGAGGCAGCTCTTTTTCTAGGTGTGTTGTGGTAGGTTAGAAATTCATTATAAGGTGAGATGAGAAGGGGTTAAAAAGTTTGGTCTGAGAACTGGGTGTAAGTATTACCAGTACCTGTGGAAATTGCCACCTAAGTTTACATTTCACACTAAAAACACACTGTATAGGAAAATATTTAAAGCCCCCATATAACTTGCATATGTTTTTGTAATGTAGGAGGCAACCCCAGTGTCGGACTGGCCCACCAGAATACCAGGAAAACTCCCGGTGGGTCAAGATGTCAGTGGGCCCTCATGCTGATAAACTTTTGGCCTATTTCATGGCCATTCTCTATTTCTATGAGAACAAAGAGGCTAAATAGATGGAATAATTGATTATAGTATGTAAAGAAAACAAACTAGGAGAATAGAGTTTGATTGAGGAGATGAAGAATATTAGTTCTGAGAGTGGGCCCCTGGTCTAAGGTTCTAAGGTGGGCCCCTGGTCTAAGGTTTTTGGGTGGGCCCCTGGTGTCCCAGTCCATAAAAACAACATACAAGCTCCATGCAGATAGTGCTCTGGTCAGAACTGAACACAGTATGCCTAGTAACCAGGTCATGACTGGGATCCAAAAATAGGCCCTGGCATTTCAAGTACACAGAAGCCCAAATAGTCCCCCACCAGCCCATTAAATAGTGTCTATGGAATCTTACAACAGCCAGTCCATGGCTGCTAGTAACTGCATCATAATGAAAAAAACACCCATAAGCTATGGACATGATAATTTAAAGTGTAATAAAATCCAATATAATTTGTTTACCACATATTTAGCACTGACACATTATGCAGAGCTTTACAGAAACTGTTTATTATTCACATCAATCCCTGCCCTAATCACATGCTCACTAGGGTTAATTATCAGGAGCCATAACTTGCTGCTATGTTTTTGACCTGTGGTAAGAAACCAAAACACACACCCACCTAAACAATTCATGCAGTTAGTATATCATTCAGGACCAAGCACTGACTAGCACTGCACGGCATCAAGCCTAACCACTGTGATAATATTAGGCTTTCTGTTCTACAACATTATCCTCACCTATAACATAATGCTGTTATAACAGTATAGCCATGACATCACATCATATTGCTATAGTTCATATTGTAATCTCTACTGTGTTTGTACTTGAATTTAAAAAAAAATGGCAACCTATAGAAAGCACTTGTTGTAGTGAAAATATTGTTGTAGTAAAATTATAGGACTGAATGATATTCATTATATAATCTACAAAGTGCTGCCTTCATAGTTGATATTTTTATAAACATTTTATTCTATTAGAACTCTCTGACAGGCACAGCTATTGGCACCCTGCAAAAAAAAAACAATGATCACAACACTAAGGGGCAGATTTACTATTATTCACTAATTCGAGGCTAAAAGCCTTCGAATTCGTCCGAAATTCGATAATAATCGAATGCTTAACGAAGAGTTTTAGGCTATTTTTACCTCGATATTCGATTCCTCGATAAAATTGTACGATCGATTTGAATGAATTATCGAATATCCAATCATTCAATCTATCGAATTTTCAGTATTCGATGATCAAAGTGGGCAAATTTGCATATTCGAATGTCCAATAAAATCGTTCGATCGGAATTCGATCGAACTTCGATCTATTCACGTGAATGAATGTGCTGGGGGAAGCTTGTGGGCTATGGGGGTTTAGAGCAGATGATGGGTATGTTTGGGTGACCATGGGTATAATACCAGTGATGCTTGTCTATGTGGTGATTGAAAGTCTATCTCTGCCAGCAGCTTATTCTGTAAGTGACAAGAAACATATTGTATTTGCGGAGTGGAGTCCGTTTCTCTAGTTAGAACAATGCTGTATTTTTTATTTGAACAAACATGTTGTAACATTCACACCTTGTAACATCCCCTGCATGACACCCAAGAACTGACCTACTTGGCAAAAAGCAGTTTGAGGAACGTAATGTCTGTACAGGTATGGGACCTATTATTCAGAATGCTTGGGACCTGGGGTTTTCTGGATAATGGATATTTCCATAATTTGGATCTTTATACCTTAAGACTACTATAAAATCATGTAAACATTAAATAAACCCAATAAGATGGTTCTTCTTTCATTAAGGAATAATTATATTTTAGTTTGGATCAAGTACTGTTTTGTAAACATTTGGATTATTTGATTATAATGGAGTCTATGGGAGACAACCTTTCCGTAATTCGGAACTTTCTGGATAATGGGTTTCCGGATAACAGATCCCATGCCTGTATAAGAAAGAAAGGGATCAGTTTACCTGGTACCACCACCAACAAAATGTAGTTTATGGCTTCAGAAAAATGTATCTGTACCTTAAAAACACTTTTACTAATCATATTAACCTATAAAATATATGGGTTCATTTTTGACCTCCAGACCAGTGTGTAAATTGCAAAAAAAAATGGGTGACCCAAAGAATACAAACCTACCTGCATTCAGCAGCACTGTATTTATGAGGGGTGGGGACACAGATATCATTCAGACATACAAGGGAGCAATATAGGACACAGGCTGCAATAGGGCCCTGTGTTTGTGGCAGGACTAACATCAGTAATCACGTGCCCCCATACTACTTAGTAATTAGACCTCTGACCAGCTGGTTACCATGGGTTGTGGGCCTTGCCAACTCGAATAAGGAACATCATTAAGAAGATTTACCTGGTCTTATTACTGTATATCATAATGACAATGGGTACAGGTTTTTGCACTCCATCTTACCACTAACCTATATTACCCTAACCTGTGCATCATTTAGATGATGCCAGATCTTTCTAAACTACCATATGGGAGCTCGGGATTGATAGGTTCCAACATACAGTAGGGGGCAGATTTACTAATGGTCGAATTTCGAATTAAAAAAAAATTCGAAATTCGACAATGGGAATAGTGTGGAAGTAAAATCCTTCAAATTCGACTATCGAATTCGAAGGATTTTACCGCAATGATTCCCAATTCGGTAGCTTGATCCTGCCGAAGTAGGTGGTCGAATAAAAATTTAAAGGGGAAGTATTCGACCATCGAATATTCAGATAAAATTTTATTTGAATATTAGAATCATTCGAATTTGAATATTCGATGATCGAATTTGCCTGATTTGCATATTCGAAGATTCGAATTCAAATTTATATTAAATTAGATCGAACTTCGAATTATTCACATGAATTTAGTAAATCTGCCCCTAGGTGTAGGGCAGGGGTGCCACCTGGCCACCATCAGGAGATCTACCTTGGTAACGCGGGGCAATTTTATTTTACCACACCCATTTTTGGCCACAGCTCCTAATTACTATGTTCATTTTACAAAATTTGGCTGGTTATGAAAGTCTATCAGTCACTATTATTGATGGGCGAATCTGGGGCGTTTCGTTTTGCCGTAATTTCGAGAATTTCTAGTAGAAAAAAAATTTGTGAAACTGCATTCACTTTTAATCTTTTCTTCACAGAGGGTGTTATGTGATATTGCAGTCTCTCGCCTAACACCCTCTGTTGATATAGGAAAGATTAACAGTGACAGCAATCTTAGCTAGCACCCTCTGTTGGTTGTGCGTGTAGGTGAGTTGCAATTGCCTGCCACAGCGTAGATGAGATGCAGGTGCTGACCACAGGGTGTGTAGGAGACTAGCAAGTGTATAGCGTAGCTGCATTTCCTCCTTTTAGCCAGCAGCAGTTTAGAAACCGCTACCATTCTCCAGAGCCCCGGGACTCTTGTTGCAGGAGGAGGAGGACGCAGAGCTTTTACTGATGACAGCTTCCGTGTCCATGCAACCCCGCCTTCTCCTCTGCTCTCAGCCAGCCCCATCTTCCCTTCACTCTGCTCACAGCCCGCTCCGCTCTCCATTCTCCTCTCTCAGCCAGCCCGCTCTGCTCACTTCCAATGCAAGGGCCCAGGTCGCGGTCTACAAGGAACTTAACGGGGATCTACTGGTAGACCGCGATCGACGTCCTGGTCACCCCTGGTGTAGGGTGTCTCAGCTTTCAGCTTAAGGGTAAGTCTAAAGCAGGCCATAGACACAAAGATCCGATCATACAAATCCTCGATTCGTACGATTTTCGGACCATGTATGGAGTGCCCTAACAGTTGTCCTGGCATGTCGTTCAGTCGTTCAGTCGATCGGACAGGTTAGAAGATTTCTGTCAGTGGCCGATAATATCTCTAAATGTATTTTCAGTGGGAGACTGTCACCAACTTTGTCGGACAAACTTTTGTAGTTTTGTTGTCAGGGCAGAATATTGGCTGATCTGTTCTTTTAACTACTTTATTTAAACTGAAGGTAAGTGGCAGGATGGGAGATGGGGACGTCCGATCGTTCGTCCGATATTACAGGTAAATCCGTACGTCTATGGCCAGCTTAAGAGCGAGGGCTCAGTGGGTGCATGGCCTGCTTCTCTCTGTCCGCATGTTGTTGGCAGGCCTATCAGTGGAGCAACACACAGACGCGTATAGGAACAGTTCCACTTCTCTCTGCCTGTCTACAAAACATAGGCAGAGAGAAGTGGGTCAAACGCCCACTGTGCCCTCACCTTAAGACTTGTCTAGTCATCTATTGTCTTAATGAATGACTGGCTACATACTTCCTTATAATCTATTAAACAGCTCCTATTGGTGTTATAATTATATTAAAAGAAGCCAGATGGAGGCATCGGGCTTGCTTGTTTTGTCATTGCCTGCATAGAAAGATAACACAGGTCTATGCCATCATAGGTATTCCCCTGTTCCAAGCTCAATATTGCTGAAAAATGTTAAAGATTGGGGCTTTTAATACTAGAACTTTCAAAGGGTAAGTTCACCTTAAAATTAACTTTTAGAGGCAGATTTACTAAGTGAAAATTTTAATCAAAATAATTTTTGGGTACTTTGACTATCAAATAGGCCAAAATTTGATTTGAATTGAAAAAAATTCAAATCGAATTTTAAAAGTCGACCATTCAAAAATCGAAGTACTATCTCTTTAAAAAATTCAAATTCAACCCTTCGCCACCTTAAACCTACCGAATTGCTAATTTAGCCTATGGGGGACCCTTCTGGAACCATTAAGGAGTGTTTTTGGAATTTGTAGTTTTTTTACTTTGAAATTCGACCCTTAGTAAATCTGCCCCTTAGAATTTTATAGACTGCTCTATTTTTTTCAATTGATCCTTGTTTTTAATGATTTTTAGATTATTTGCTTCCCTAACCATCCTTTTTATTTATACAGGATTGTCATCTGGGTCATTGACCACAGAAACCAAAGAGTAATGAAATGTTAAATATATGTTGTTATTGTTTCTTTTTTTCTATAAAGGCCCTCTCCTATTTATTGTCCATTTTGGCTTCCCAGCCACTAGAGGTATGGGACCTGTTATCCAGAATGCTCGGGACCTGGGGATTGACAGATAATGGATCTTTCCTTCATACCTTAAGTCTACTGAATATCATGTAAACATTCAATAGGCTGGTTTTGCTTCCAATAAGGATTAATTATATCTTAGTCTGGATCAAGTGCAAGCTACTGTTTTATTATTAACGAGAAAAAGGCAATCATTTTTAAAAATGTGGAATACATTTGAATACATTGGCGTTTATTAGAGATGTCCATTCGATAGTTCAGTGCTTTCTGGATAATGGGTTTCTGGATAATGGATCCCATACCTGTACTTGGTTTCTAGGAAAAATGGGGCACTGTTAATGAGATAGTTGAAGTAGAAATTCCAAACTGGAGAGCGACGGAAGAAAAACTAAACAAACAAAAATTGTCCTAACATACTATTGTCTTATTTTCCATTAACTTTTATAATCTACTCAGATTAGTAGCATTGCATGATACAAAGGTTTATAAGAGCAAACAAAAAAGGTACTTTCCCATATTTGTACTGCTTGCATTGTGAAGGGAGTAACCATGCAAAGGTGTAGTTAGTATGCAGTACGTTACAGTGAAAATACAAAGTATAACTTGTACCTGTAAAATAGAATCCAAGGGGCAGAACTTTGAAGAAGGTTTGAATAATATACCTTTATAAGAATCATACATGCCCATTTTCCTTTCCTTTTACCTTTATTCTTTTCCAGGTCTGTTAATAAACTGCTTTCTACTACATTATTTCAGAAGTCAGAACCTGTAGTGCAGAAAATGTAAACAGCCAGGCAGATACTGCTTTCAGTATCAGATTAATTTACAAATGTCATTTAAAATCATTGCCCTTTTTAAAGGGGATATCTGCCCAAAAATGAAAAGTTAGTTTTTCTTTGCACAATATATATAAACTTCAATTTGTAAATGTTATACTGTATTTACTTGTTTGTCCATCCTTATTGCTTAGATTGCCAAACTGAAACTGTGGGGCACATTTATTGAAATTGATAGTAAAAAATGCAGAAAATAAAATTAAAACAAATACTATACTGAATTTGAATAAGCAGCGCCCCCTCCAGTTTTTTATTCAGACAATTAAATTACTGAGTAGAACATCTTAGTTCTGTTACTCAATATTGTCATATCTCATTGTCAACTGATCAATAGAACTAAGGAGGTAAGTGTCAGCCAATGCTTCCTTGCTAAGTAACTTTTTGACCAGCCAGCCAAATAGAATAGCTGTTCCAAAGTTATATTATTAGCAATGTAGAAACTGAAAACTAGGCAAAAAGTTCAAAAGAGCAATTTTGTTATAGGGTATTTTGTTCTTTAATTTTCTGTCTAGTTTGACAGATCACGCAGGGACTCATTTGCTAACAAAGGTCCTACACAGCACCATTGCAGTTAATCTAAAGCGGCCAATAAGTGTGTTTTCATCAGTCTAGTACAAGTTAGAAAATGAGGGAAAAGATCTTATTGGTCGATATCGGTAATTTCACTTGTGTTAGTACAGTAGCCCCATACACCAAGGGGCAGATTTACTAAATTCACATATATTCACATGAAGGATTCGAATATTCGATCGAATTTTCAAAAAGATTCGAATTTTGAATATGCAAATTAGGCAAATTCGACCATCGAATATTTGAATTCTAATGATTCGAATATTTGAATTTAATTTTATTTGAATATTCGAAAATTCAATGGTGGAATACTTCCCCTTTAAATTTAAATTCGATCACCTACTTCGCCAGATTAAACCTACCGAAATGGGGATCATTCCCTAAGATCGAATTAGAAAAATTTGAATGATTTTTTTAAAAATTGTTCGAAAATTCGAGTCGAATTTGAATCGAATTCGATCGAATTTCCCTATTCGATCATTCGATCGATCGGATTGCGCTAAAGAAATTAGAATCGAAATTCTAATTCGAATTTTTTAAATTCCCCACTATTACCCCACTATTCCCTGGTCGAATTTCGAATTTTTTTGGCATTCGAAATTCGACCCTTAGTAAATCTGCCCCCAATTGTGCTGTATTTAGGCAAAAGGTTCTTAATAACTTGCTCTATGTATACTATATATATAGATATATCTATATATATATATATATATATATCTATATATAATACATATATTTTCTCTATGTATACAAAATAAAAAAACTAGCTTTGTGCTAGTAAAGATAAAGCCCCCACTTAGATTCTAATATTTGCAAATCAAATAAATGCATGTACACGTGTTGTGCCAATGTGTCTGTTTAGCTAGCTCTAATGGGCACAAAAAGTAAGCACAGTTGAGAACGAAGTGCAAAGTACAGGACACAGAGACCAAGGGAGCCCTGGAATTACCACCTACCTTGACTACTTCCAGGGGTTCCCTGCTACTGCTCTCAAACCCTCCAGGAGTTTTTGAAGGTGTTCATTTCCCAGTGATCAGCCACATATCTATCTATCTATCTATTGCTTATGATTCATAGACCTTTAGGGCTAAGATAGCTTAAACTGATTGTGTCTAATGATGGATTGCCAAAGGCCCATATTGTGAAGTACTGTTGGTCTGGGCCACAAACCATCAATCGTGGACATCATAAATATCATGATTACTCATTCACTCTTTTACCCACTCTGTTTTCCTCTGTTCATCTCAGTTTTACCATTGTTTACAGGTATGGCTTCTCTATCTGCTTTATGAGAAGAATAACCTTAAGGGATTGCAGAAGATTTAATGATACCTAGTTACATTATTTCCAGCTTTACTTAGAAATGAGAACTTTAAAGCAATTCTTGTGACCCTTAAAGGATGTCTGTGCATGATTTAGGGTTGGCAGACTCAGTACCTACAATACTGTTGGGGTTCATATTCAGGTCTTGCATATAACCTGTAAGATTAACTAAGCAAAATTGATCTTACACCATGTGAGACATGTATTGAAGCATACATGTCATTAGACCATTGACATGACCTCAACTTACTTCCATGTGATTCGTGGCTGTCTCCCTTGTGCAATTGTCTTGTTGTCTGAGTTGTGGCTGAGCCTACCTTTATTAAATGATGATCCATTCTGCAATCCTTAGCTCTTAAACTCTATCACCTATCCCTATTTTAAAGCTTTTTAAACGTCTTAATTTCTTTATACATATCTACATGTTCTTATTATTTATTTATTACTTTCTCTTTTGCTGTTACATAGGGGCCCATTTACTAAATTCACATGAATAATTCGAAGTTTGATTGAATTCCGATTGTATGATTTTATCAAATATTCGAATATGCAAATTTGGCGACTTCGATCATAGAATATGCAAAATTCGATCGTATCGTACTTCAACTTTAAAATTTAATTCGACTGCCTACTTCACCAGATTGAACCTACCGAATTGCAATAGAAGCCTATGGGAATCCCCCTATAGGCTTTTTTTTCTATTACCTGGTCGAATAGCATTCGTACGATCGAACGCCTCAATCGTTCGAATCCTATGAATTTTTCGAACGATCGAATGAAATGTCAGGAATTATTCGTGAAATCAAACAATTTCATGAAAAAATTGAGAAATGCTGTTCGATCGTACAAATTTTTCGAGAAATCGAATAGCGCTCGAAAAATAGCCTAAAACTATTCGATTTTCATTTGACAATCGAATTTCTGACGAATTCGAGGGCTAAAAGCCCCATCCCTTTCTTTTTTATTATCCCCTTAATGTTCTTCTATATATTCTGCTCATTCCCTTCAGCAGCTTTTTCCTTCTTATTCTATCACTTATATTTGTATCTTCTTTCCTTTAGTTCTACTAACTTTTCTTCCTTCTTACCCATTTTTTGTGCTTCCTCTTTTGGCTGATTCTGCTATCACCTTGTGACATGTGTTCCACCTATAGTGGTTTTAAGCTTACTGCATAAAATGTAAGTTGGAGGGGCTCAGTCAAAGAATATGTCATTTTGAATAATACAGAATAAATAATAATAGTAATAAAAAAAACATTGTTTGGCATTATTTCAGCCTTCAGAGCTAGCAGCTGCTGTATAATTTCAGATGGCTGGATGTTTTTTTCACCTACAAACACACCTGTTCCTCTTTTTTACTCATTTACTGTTAGCTGTGACAAGTTTTCCTCTGCAAATGCAATAAATCACCCCTTTGTCTCCATACACCAGTAGTAGCATAGGCAGGTATAGGTATAGATTGCATTAAAGAATGAATAAGTTAAATATTACAGGTAAAGGAGAACTAAATCTAATTTATAGTTGATGCAGAATAATGTTTTAGTGAGATTATTTTCCCCACACTTCAGAATTTCACTGTCTTTAAATGATTAACTACATGTATGCAGTCCATATTTGTATTCTTTCAGCCTCAGATTTCATAGGATCCAATCTCAAAAGGCACAAGGGGTCATTTGCTGATGGCAGGGCAGGATGCAGTTTGTTAAAAAGAAGTTAAAGTGATACTGACACTAAAAAATGAATTTGCATGTACATTAGCAGGTTTACTAAATTTGTGTGAAGGATTCGATGGGTAAAAAAATTCGAATTTCGATTTTATTTTGGGCTACTTCGACCATCGAATATGCAAAATTTGACCCATAAACCTCAAGTAAACCCTTAGTAAATCTGCCCCTTAATGTTACCTATAGGTCATGTTGATAATTATTTGCTGAGAGGTTTTGTATATAATTGTTAGTTGAAGTTCCTAAGCCTGACACTCTGACTTTGCCAACCTGACTGTGCCAACTCAGCCTGTTAGTTACTGTTTCTAATGCTAACGGACTCCTGCTGCACAAATATGGCAGCCCCCTCATACAGGAACATGGGGGAAACAGACAGGTAATATAAAATCATTGTGCAAATACTTTATGGCAAAGTGAGAAGTAGCTTTCAAAGCCAATATTATAATAGATGTAAAAAAGAGTTTAATTTCATGTGTCAGTATCTCTTTAAACTTGCATGTTTTTTGACGGACGGAGGTCAGTGGAGCAATAGTCTATATGTCCCCCATGAATACAGTGCTGCGGGAGGGACCAGATAGGTGCCGCCTTATCAGCCTCCTATCCTTGCCTAATTTGCATACCATTGCACATAACAGACTCCCTTTAGCTTAACTGTTTGGTCTAATTTTGTTACCTAATTCACAAGTACCCTTGAAGGATAATGTTGTTGTGTTGGTTGTTCTCAGTACATACAACACTGTAAATATTCTGCTTATGCGTTAGGGTCTGGTATGTTACCCCAAAGATTTACTAAGCAAAATAAATGTCATATCTAGTCCATAAACTGTACTGGAGCATACATCTAGTTATTCCATGAGCATCCACAGAATGCAATTTACACTAATGAGAGTTAGCCTTAGTCTTCATTGCTTGCAGGACTTTACTCTTTAGCTAGACCTTTTTAAATAATATGGGGATGCCATAGCGTACCCTGCTCCAATAATGGAGAAAAAAAACCATATATATATATCCTATATAATAAAGTTCAAGTGTCTCTGCGTCCAGTCCCTGTGTCCGTGGAATTTGCTACTGCGCATGTGCCGCACTGACCGAATTTACCAGTTTCGGCCATTAGAGGTTGCCAATCACTAGCTAATGCTATCAGTACCAGTACTTAGAATAGAGTCTATGGAAGCCTGTGGTGAAGTGTATAAGGTAAATGCCTCTGACCAGTGCTTTTAGTGTTTTTCCCATTGAGTGATAATTTATGCTAGCAAAGTAGATAGACGCACTACTTCGCACCCTTACGTTGTGGTGTGTTTTAGCATTGTGGGTGATAGTCTGAATTCGCACGTTAGTGAATTTGCGTAGCGCAGACGAAAATTCGTCTACAACAATTCTGTTTTTATAAATGTTTGACTACATATGTTCTAGCGCCCGTTAATTTAACGGGCTTAATGTAAAGTTCAAGTGTCTCTGCGTCCTGTCCCTATGTGCGTGGAATTGTGCTACTGCTTATGTGCCCCACGGACCGTCTCTGGCGAATTTACGCTAGCGAAGTAGATAGATGAGCAACTTCGCACCCTTACGCTGTGGCATGTTTTACCATTGTGGGTGATAGTCTGAAAAACGTAAATACGTTACCGTTCGCCGACCAGAGCGTAAATTCGCACGTTAGTGAATTTGCGCAGCGCAGGCGAAAATTCGCCTAGAACAATTCTGTTTTTTATAAATGTTTAACTACATATGTTCTAGCGCCCGTTAATTTAACGGGCTTAATGTCTAGTATATATATATTTATATATGCAAGCAAAGTCGTTGTTGACGGCACTCCATAATCATGCAAAGGTCCACAAAAGAAGTCAAATAATGAAGGTTTATTTGAAGACCAAGGTTTCAACTCCTCACAGGAGTTTTCGTCAGGGTGAGAGTGCAGCAAACACCATAACCTATTTATACATACAAAAATGGCGCCAGAACATCAGGTTGCTAGGCACCATAGCAACAAGAGGTGGGAAAGAGGTGAACGTGAGGTATAGAGAGATAGAGGATAGTTGCCTTGGCTGGATAGAACCTCCCTAGACCCTGGGAATGTAAGCACTATGCAAAATTGTAATCGTGCATGTATTTAAAACTTACCCGAGTATAGTCTCCGTAGCGGTGAGCCGGCGGACCCGGAAGTCCCCGACAGTAGGCGTGCGTAAGAGTTTGTACCCGTTACTAGGCAACCGGCGGCCAGGAGCGCAGGAGTGAAGCGTGATCGGATGTTATTTGGTGGGTGATTTTATCTGTGTCGCCTCTACTACAGTGCAGCCCACTCTCAGTCATATGTTATTTGATTTCAGTTTTACTTTCTCTGACTCCACTAAAAGTGAAGTGAAATTTTCTGTTCAGTTTCCCTGTGACACCATGGTCATGATTCAGGCTGCCCCTCTTAAAAGGGGAGAAGTAGTTTTACATTGTTCCCATCTTGACATAGCACAGGGTAAAACATTCTTAGGAGGATTGTGGAATTTGTGCTCTACTGGCTAATTGGCCATGTAATATGCAAAAAGTTATATTCTTGATTAGTACATTTAGTCTGATAAAGATCATTGGGCACAACTTGTCATTCCCTAGTAATAGCAGCAGTAAGCAAATCATATGGCAAGGATATGGTCTCCTGCCTGGCCAAATACAATAGTTGACAGGTTATCTAAGGAAGCAAGGCCTGCTTGAAAAATATACTTTTCAGTCCATTTCTTATTTCTATTACAGTATCTCTCTATCTTTGAGGTTTTTCTAAAGAATGTGATACTATGTTCATCAACTCATGTATCTCTTTTTTTTCTTTGGGTTACACAAGAGGCAATCTGATGCTTATTTAACTGGAATCATTGTCCTACAGAGATAATTTCAATGAAGGTTTAGTTTTTTTTTACAAGACTAAAACAGACTCTCTTGCAGTATTTCCATAACGTTTGCATCTGTTCTTCTTTTAGTTTCAATAAATTGCTGGTTTCTTGCAGAACAACAACAAGATGCCACCACTGGAGGTGTGGATCAACCATATCAAGAATTCTCTAAAGTGTCTAAAGTTTGTCAGAGAGTAATTTAGTTTTGATGTGGGAAAAGATTTTGCGATCAGGGCAAGCTTTTCCCTGCTGATGAAAAGCAGACCCACAGCATGCTGTCACCACCACCATACTTCCCTGTACATATGGGTCAACCCATATATAACATCGTATATGTGACACAAAAGAGATCATTACTAGGGATGGGCAAATTCTTTCGCCTTGTTTTGCCACAGAAATGACACTCATAGGGATAAATTCATCAAAGAGTGAAGTTCCGCCACTAGAGGGAAATTCTGCAGCTCTCCATTCATTTCTATGGGATTTTGCAAGGCGTATTCATCAATGGGTGAAGTGAAAGTTCACCCTTTGATGAATACGCCTTTAAAATCCCATAGAAATGAATGGAGAGTGGCTGAATTTCACTCTAGTGGCGGAACTTCACTCTTAACTTCGCCTCTTGATAAATACACCCCCTAGACTTGAATGGCGTTGTACGTAAAATAAAAATGATTTTCTGCTTCCTTGAGCTTAGGGACAGATGCAAAAAATATTATGTATATATAGAAAATAATATATTGTCATGATGCAAGGCTCACTAGTATTTCAGTGAAATTGGCATTGTAGAATAAGCTTCTATGACATGTGAACCTCATTTTATGCTTGATGATTTGCAAAGACCCCTAATCTTACCTTAACATTTGCCTAGAACACACTGAAGAGATGCAATATTTGAAGGCCTGTATGATTACTGTTATAGAGGTGCTGATGCTTTAGGCTGGTGCAGTAAGCTCAGTATATAAAATTAAATTTTTAGCCATGTTTGTTTTGGGGATTTGTTCTCATTTAAATAAATAATTGTTTTAATAGAAATCTATGGAAAACAAAATTCCTGTATTTTCTCAGTTTTTTGGATAATGGGTGTCTGGATATTTATCCCATACTAAGAAAGAGGGGAAAAAAACACTTCATGGTACCTTCTGATTATCTGCAGAGCTACACAGGTGAGTTGTGTGAAGATGTGCATGTTTAATGATTTTGAGCATTTTAGTTATTCCCTTAGTTATTCCCTTACTGCAGCAATAATGCCCTGTTGATAAACAGCTCAGACAATCTGTAACAGTCTGGATTCCTTTTGATATAATTCCTCTTCAATAATTAGCATGCTTTTTTGAACATATGGAACATATGAACATATGGAAAACTCACTCACAAATGCAAAGTTTTTTTCACAAAAGGGGTAAGGTTTATAAACCCAGTCAACAGTAGGTGTCAAACATAAACCTGTACAGCATTCTAGTAATTTAAGGTTGGAACTGACAAGGGCAGCAGGAGGGACAATTAGCCACAGGAACTACCACTAGCTAATGTAAAGCCTTCTTTGGGTTAAGCTGGCCATAGACGCAAAGATCTTCCTGCAATATCAGATGAACGATCCAATGTCCTCATCTCCTGACCTGCCACTAACTATTCAGATCAAATAAAGCAGAAAAAGAACAGATCAGCCGATGTTCTGCCCTGACAGCTATCATATGAAAGTGTATGTCCAACAAAGCTGGTGACAGCCTTCAACTTTAAATCATCAGATCGGCAATACATGCAGAGATATGATCATCAGCCGACAGAAATCTTTCACCTGACCGATCGACTGAACGACTGATTGGCATGGCAAGACAAATGTCGGGACACTCCACACACAATCTGAAAATCATACGAATCAAGGATTCATACGATCAGATCTTTGTGTCTATGGCCAGCTTTAGTGTCACAATGAGGGAGGCCAATGTGAGCCACCACCTCAACATCTATAGAGCTCTAGGGAGCTCAGTGGGACGTTTTTATGGTATGTAGCTTTTCTGTAGTACACAGTAACCACTTGTTATAATGCTGATCAAGGATTGAGTAGTAAATAAATAAGGTTTTCTTCAACAAATAAGAAACATTTCTGTTCAGTATCTTGAAAATAGAACAAAAAAACTGGTAATGCAATTATTGAATGTTCATGCATTTTTTTAAAAAATGGCAAAAGAAAAATATTAAGTCTACTTTACACAGAAGGACGAATTATATTTTTATATTATGCAGAAATTAAGTTTAACTGCTTTAATCAACAAATAACATGAGGAACACTTCGAAGATCATAGGATACAATACAAGCCATTCCTTCTTCGGAATTGGAACAGGTGTTGGATAAAAGAAGGCAGTCGGGAGAGAAATCATGAGAAAACAGATGGTTATGGGGGAGAAAAAAAAACATTTTAAGGAAACAGAGTATATATCCAATTAAAGAAAATCACATCAGAAAGAATATGTTTTTGTCCATATGCAAACATCTTAGCCAGGAATAGGCATTTGCTATTATTATTATTCTATTCCAATTCTATTATTTTAATGACAACACTAGTAAAATATTGACCTTTTTTATGATTTCTGTCCACAAAAAGCTCCTATAGGATATTGGATTTCCATGATATTTTGATTAAAGTGGGTAGTAAAGTGGTGGGTTCTTAATGGGGAAAAGAAGCTACATACAGTATGTTGTAATGAAATGTTAAAGAACAATTCTTCTGAAGTTTTTTAAATAGGGGAATTGTAAACACTGATAATATTTCCAATCTTTGTCTTGTGACACTTTTGAAAAAAGCCTTAGGTGTGACCCTCCATGGATGTGCAAATATTAATGGAATCTTGGTAACATCCTAGATGAATATCTTGAATGTAGGACACATATCTGTTTTCAGGTTTGTTGAATTGGAAACATGTGGTTTGGATTTTCAGCAAAAAGGAAATAGGCTTTGGACGTCTGGATGAGATCCACAAACCCAGTCAAATGTAAAGATTGCCATACACATAAAAATTATGAGCTTTCCTGGAAAGATAGTTTGTCTTCATGACAAATGTTATGAGCTTGATCATTAGATAAACAGTAGTAACAGTACAATTCTACCTCTATCTGATAAATCAGCAGTATCCCTATGCCGATTTTCAGGAGGCTTCAAAGGCACACTATCAAAATTTTCAAAGAACTGAAGTCGTTTGCTGATATTGGTCAGCTTGTCTCCTTCCATACATGTGTTAAATATCTCACAAAACTTTCTTTCCTAAGACAATATCTGTGCGTGTATGGCCACCTTTAGTCTCCAGGGTTAAATTTCTTTTGAACGTAAATATAGATATTGTTTCTTTTTTTCCCAGAATCTTGTTTTATTAGTTAGACTGTGAAATCACTAAGGATGGGAGGCTAAGGGAAGAGCTCTTGCCCTCTAAGACTTCAATAGGGTGTCACAGAATGCCTGAATATTGAAGGATGTAGTTTTGACTCATATAAAGGATGTAGTTTTGGTTCACATAAACAACTCCTGCAAAACCTCAATCAACATGTGGTGGAAGAACATGGCATGCATGCTGGAGTTTATTCAGAGCTTTTGCAGAAAGTAGCAGACTAATAATAATAATCAAAGCAATAATCAGAACTTCATAATGTATGAAGTCAACAGGCAACAGAGGTTGGGAACTGGAAGTAGCCAGGAAACCTGGCAGAAGACAACAGCAAGCAAAGAAATAAATAATGGCCTGTCACTGTTGGGCATGTTTGAAAATACCATCACTTGGCCTGATATGGCCTTGCACAAGGATCTACTTATTTTGTAACTTCGCTATCAGCCAGCTTTAGCCTCTTGGACTTTGGAAATGTTAGCACTGAAATCATTTTTAAAAAAACAACTAATAATGCATGCTGCAGCACTTTTTATAAAATTGGTAATTGGGTTAAAGGTCATAAATAATTACTGTCCCTTTAAATAATGTCAGTACGCTTACTTTCTGCCTAGCACACCAGAATAATTTTTAAACTTTCAAAAAAAACAGGAATCTCAATGAAAGTGACTCAATGGCTTTCGAGACTGTACAGAAGCTTGGAGCACCTGTTCTGACAGAATGCCCACAGACTTTAAAATTCAATGCCAGGACACCTGTTACCATATGTCTAACAGTATGTTGGTTTTATAGGAGGGAGGAAGCCAAAACATTTGTAATTTTTACATACACAAGAAAGAGAGTTTCTACAAATCTCTTTTAAAAAATTTTTTTTTAAATGATATTTACATTTCTCAACTGGATATTGGATATTGGGATATTTACCTTTCATAATAAAAGGGGATAAAAGCAGCAGCCTACAGTATGCATTTTAGGAATCCAATCCCCAACACCATAATCATTCTGATCTTTACTGGGTTCTACCTATGCAAGCATCCAGCAATGCCAATGCACAGGGCCCCTCAACTTTATTACAGGGGTTGTATATCCCTAAAACTGACTCTTTTGGTATAATTGTCCAAAATTTGGTCCATCATAGTCAAAGTTGGAGTAAACAACTGTAACCTTTTTTTTTTTTTTTTAAATGGGCTACCACAAGCTCTTAATTCACTCCAATGAATTACTTGAAACATGGCTCTAACACTTTTTTTAAAATGGGCTACCACATGATCTTAATTCACTCCAATGAACTCCCTGCAACTCCTGGTTGAGCACATGTTATATATGACTGTTGGAGGAAAGGTTAACCATGCTATCCCAGTGCTACAAAGTATGTTGGCGCTTTATAAATAAATGTTAATAAAATCCCACCAAAAAACATATCTTTCAGAACTTGGGTGCCAAGCTCTTGGTGGTGCTGTTCAGATGTTACACATCCAAATCAATCAGCATAAAAAAAAGCATAAACAATTTTATCTACTAGCTTTACTAGTCCCTATATCCGTGACATTAACAAAGTAAGTTATTGAGCCCACCGAGCATGTGGTGGTGTCCCATTTTACTAGCAACCATATGCTAGGATTTGTAGTCCAGAAACAACTGTGTAAAATGTGGTTGAGCAGTAGTAGCCCTTTTAAATAACTGGAAGGGGATTTTCTTAGACTCCCCAGTAATTAAAAACGCAATTCACCTATCCATTATGTATCTCATTTATAATAGAAACCCACAGACCTGGGGTACCTAGATGGGGATTGTTGCATACCTCTCAACATTTGGAAAAAAGAAAGAGGGACAAAATAATTTGCTGCACAGGGCACTCTGGAATGTTTTTTTGACCATATACATTTTATGGGCCACCCCCTAAATACCACATTCATTTTACAAAATTTGGCTGGAAAGTTGGAACATATTTCTGGGGGTTTCAGGGTAGAGACAGACGAAAAGATTCATGGAAGATTTACTGCCTCACTGGCACTCAGGTGACTTCAGAAAACAAAGCTCTCAGAGTGCCATACCACAAGCAATTTAGATTCTAGCCAGTAGTGAGGCAGTTTGGGGAGATTAGTCGCCCCAATGAAGAGACGATTTGTCGTTGGGAAACTAAATCTCCCTGAATCTTATTGTCTGTCTCTGCCCTTAGGGTCAGGTTTTATTTTTTTTTTTTGCTAATGAAGGTGAATTGCCCTTTAAGCTGCAAATTACAGTTTTCCCAAGAGATCTGCTTATCTTAAATAATTACATTTGTTTCTTTTCTTATCTTAAATTGTTACCAAAGTATCTACGTGCAGCTCCTGGAGATTCTTGGCTCCCTGTCAAAAGCCTGTTTTTAAATTAAGTTTTATACAGGGAACTTTATACAAGTGAGTGTCACTTGTGTATAATAAGGAATCATTTATTCTCGATTGTAAATTATAAGGATATTAGAAGTCACTGAAGTGGGCAATTACATTGGTGAGTTAGGGATGGGGTGGGATGGTTTTCTGTAACCATGCTGATAATATGCTGGGATACTGTACCCCCTACTGTAAATCATAAGAATATTAGAAGCCAGGAGGAGTTATGTGACCACATAACAGTACAAGGATGCATTATAAGTGATTTTCCTGTGGCTGAACTATGGGTGGGGTGTGGGAAGGATAATTGCACCCCTCAGGTCCCTCCTGCTGCTCCACCTAGTTCTCTGTAGAAGTTGCTCTTAGAGAAACTGTGGGGCCTGCACCCCTCTCAAGGCCCTCCCATGAGCATGCTAATCCTCCATGAAGATTGTTTCTGGGGTCTGGCTGCATGGCCTACACTCAGGCCCAACATTGTATAGTTACATTACTGTGATTTTCTACTGGTTATGGAACTAGTAGTCTTCTAATATATTTATATTTTGCAATAGGAGTACAGATATTTTGTGCTGAGTTGTACTGAGGATATTGATTAGGTTAAGATAGGTTATTCATGACTTGTGTGCATTAGATTAAGTACAAAGTTTGTTCCAATACTTACAGTGAATGCTACACCAAGGGGCCGATGTACTAAATTCACGTGAATAGATCGAAGTTCGATCAAATTTGGAACGTAGGATTTATTCGTTTGGTCGAATATGCAAATTTTGGCATATTCGATCATCGAATAGTGAATGTTCGAACAATCGAATACATTCGAATAATTCGAATGAACGAATATTCGATCATTCGATCAGAGAAGGATTTAAATTTTAAAGTTTATTCGATTGCCTACTTCTCCAGATTGGACCTACCGAATTGCAATAGAAGCCTATGGGAGCACTCCCATAGGCTTCTGAGGCTAAATCCTGATTGAATAGTATTCGAACGATCGAAGTCTTCGATCGTTCGAATCGTACTAATTATTTGAATGATCGAATGATTTATTTGACTGATTGAATAAATTTGTATTCGATCGTCGAATGATCAAATATCGAATAAAAGGTAGCCTAAAACTATTCGTTTAGCATTCGACGATCAAATGCTAATCGAATATTGAATTTGGTTGAACTAATTTTGGGGAATAATAGTAAATTTGCCCCTAAGTCCTTTACTTGCAATAGGAATAATACAGAGCACTTTATCAGTTCTTGGACTGGGAAATTGACATACTTTAACAAAATAATTCACCCCCAGAAACCACTAGATGGCAAAATTCTCTCTCCTGAAAAACTCTGTGTTATAGAATTTAGTATAGCTGATCTAGAGCTGCTTATGGAAAACACCTTATTAATTATACACTTATTCTTTGTATTAAAAATACATTTCTACATTTTCTTTGTGTTTGGTTGCTGAGAGGTTATCTTTATGTATGAATGGCATGGGAATAGAATGCATTGTTCTCTATAGCCAGTGAAGGTACATTGTGAACATGGGAAGCAGGACAGGATTTTTTTTAAACAGCTATATCTGATCTCTGGAATGACCCCTGCTGGTCATGGAGACACCAAGCATTTAGTTTTATAGGGACCCAAAATGACTCAGATACATCATCCAAGGATGTATTGAAACTGTCTGTCAAACACACCTGACGCAAACCTGAATGTAGGAGAGAAATATGAAATTTAAGATTAAATTGAATATTTCAGAATCCCCACAGAATTCTCCATCTTTTGGCAAAAGTGATTTTATTCAAGGTGGTCGATTTTATTTATAACAAAGAACTGGATGGTTTTCCAATTTCAAACCTTTATAAATAAGAGTGTCCATTCTTTTTCAGCTGTTAATTAATGTAGTTTGAAAAGGGACAAAAACACTCTTTACATTTCTCTTGGTACTATGGTTTAAATTTCACTATAAAAATTGCCAACATTGTGAAATCTAGAAAAAAGCATGTAAAATATTCAGCACTTGTATTAATTTGGTTAGAGCGTTTGTATTTCTTTGAAGAATCCAGCCTTGATTGACAATAAGTTACATATATGAAGTACAGTTCAGCCACATTTTGGGTGGATAAATATTGCTACAGGGATTTTCTGTCCACAATTTGAAGGGGGATCTAAACACTGTTGCTCAAGCACCCAGTGAATGATAACATACTCTCAATGGAAAGAGCATTGTGGATGCTGCAGTCCAGCAGCATCAGATTTGCATTCTAACACCTTTCTTCAGCTCTCCAGGGCCAGTGGCTCAATTAAAACGATAAAAAAGCATCCAATGAGA
>CM044447.1:68944883-68956340 GCA_024363595.1 Xenopus borealis | reverse complement strand
TTTTTTTTTTTTTACAAAATATTACTGAATGTGCCATGATGCAGTGAGTACCACTATGATTATTACATGGACATGTCAGTAAATGAATGTTAACCACCATCAAATCCCTCCGCACATCTGCAGGCACCATTCACTGTCATTTGTAGCCATATATATTCTTATCCATATGCTCAGCTGAAGCCACACAATGAAACTGATTGTGCAAAATGCGTGTTCACATGAGAATGATCTAAACATAGCCTTCCCGGGAGTAATCCCAGTCTCCCCTCATGGCTGTATACAAACCACTGCATAGCGCTACAAAGAGGCTAATGACAATCATTCAGCCTCTCATTTTCATGAATTCAGGAAAATCTGAACGTTAGCCAAGTCGTTTCAACCAAACATTACTTCTAAATCTGTTTGTTCAGCTTCAGCTCCTGAGGCTGCCAAATTGTGTTAGCTCTGCCAGCTTTATTCTGGTTGTGGAATGAACTGCGTGGTCATAAAATGGAGGAAAGTTTGTTCCAACATAAAAAGTGACATATTTTAAACAGCATTGTTTTTAAGGAGGAAAATTACACAACAAAATGTTCTTTTAGTGCCAGTCACTGAGCGGTGGTGGTTGGCAGTCTAGATTTTTTTAATTGACAATAATGCACATACAGGCTAAATTGTTGGTTGGCAGGAATTGTGAGATATGAGATTTTATTCCCATTTGTAAATATTTGTGTAGCTCGCCAGTCAATGTCAAAACAAATTTCTGTTGGTGGTTTAGTAATGGGACCATGAATCGCCAAATCATAACCAATAATGGCTACGTTGGACATAAGTTCCATTATCTAAGTCAAATCTTTTTATTACGTGTGTATTTTTATTTCATTGATTTAGTTAAAGGGCAAGGAAAGGCGAAGTGAAATTCGCGCCGTATGCAAATTAGGCATCGCTAGCGTAAATGCGCTTTGCTTGGCAAAGTAACACTAGCGCAACTACGCTACCGTTCGCCGACCGTAACTTCGCACTTTAGTGAATTTGCGTAGGGCTGGCGAAAATTCGCCTGGCGAAGCGCTGCAAACGTTAGCGAAGCCAATGCTAGTGATTTTTCTCCGTTTAGTGAATTCCCCCCTAGATTTCTAGAAAGCACCATGTCTATTGTTGCCAATAACATTAGTTGTATTATAACACAAGTCTGGCACCTGTTAGAAACTGGCATATTAATACAGCAGATGTCAGTTGAAGGAATGAAGGCATACAGTTGGCATGAAAACAAATAGGAGCTTGTGAGGCTTCTACTTCTAAACATTGTTTGATATCATGCCTATAGTACTACATAATTATAAAGAGAAGTAGAATGGCCTGACATTAAGGTGCTGAGCTGTATATTTCAATGGCTGATGTTATTTCATGAAAACACTCCAGATTTTTCCATGAATAGGCAGCTCCTTGAATAGTAGCTGAGCCGTGCAACAACGTGACTCTCATAATGCACCTTTCCACTTGTGTCTGAAAAGCCTTGATAGATGACTGAGGCTTTTATTTATTCTGCTCTGCAGTAATTTTCTTGCTCTTGAACGTTAGCTGCACTCTGTTGGCCGTCTCAAGCATAAGTGCTGTTTCCTATTCCGACTGAGAAATAAATGAACTACTTTTTAACTGGTTTATTTTGTTTTTAAAGTGTCAATAAGCTGCCACTCCAGCACCTTGTGTCAAGAGTCTTCGTTAGGAACCTATTTATTTTTATATAATTAAACATGGGCTAAAGAGCATGGTAGAGTGTTAGTTTTTGAACTAACCCACACCCCAGACAATTAAAGACATAAGTGTGGAATAACAAAGATTTAACAAGGCTACCTGCTAGTGCTAGGTGAATTTGTCCTGTTTCGCTTAGCTAAAAAATTTGAGAAACTCAAATTTTAACGTCGGCGTCAATTCACACGCATCAAAATTGATGAGCACTTATTTTGTCCAATTGTTTCCAAAAATTCCCCTTTTTTACGCTGGTGACAATTTATTCGCCGGTGGCGAAACGCGAAATTCACCCATCACTACTACCTGCTATATATATTACACATATATATAATTCAGTCAGAAGGTCAGCCTATAGCCTCAGCCTGGGATATGGGATGAAGCTTTAATTGTTGTCCTATATATTCTTGGAATTATATACTTTTAATGTGTTTTGTCTGTGCTTGCTATTACATTAGATGGGTCAAATTGCTGTGCCCAAGAGGCAGTTTATTGATCAGCCAGAGATTGTGCATTATAGTTGTACAAACAGTGCACACTTAAAGAATTGTCTCCTCAACTATAATCATACTCCACCAACCAATATATAGCACAATACAAAGACAGTACTGAAAGCAGGACTGGACTGAGAATTAAAATAGGCCCTGGCATTTCAGGTACACAAGAGGCCCATCAGCCCACATAGAGGCCCAAACAGCCCCCACCAGCCCACTAAACACTGACTTTCTATGGGACCTTATAGCAGCCCATCTGGCATTTGCCCTAACCCACAAATGGCCAGTCCGGGCCTGACTGAAAGAAATAAGTGCAAACCTCCAATCATAATAGAGCAAAGGAGATGGTTATATGTATTCTGTCCTTAAAAGTTGGCTAAGAACTATAGCTTAGCAGAGAACTTTATGTCATACCAATCAAGATAATAATATGCTAAAAAGTCAGGCGGTACAACTTATATCTCACCTGTTAAAGAACAGTCTTGAGTAAAACAGCTTTTATTAACATGTATTTCTATAGCGCCAACATATTTCGTAGCGCTGTAGCTTTAAGAAGGCAAACCTGCAGTCTAATGGAATCCAAGTTCTAAATACTTATGCTGCAACTTTATTGCCTTGTTGCAGACAGGGGATATAGGTCTTTACTTTTTTAATGTGGATGGTAAGAGCAAAAACCATATAAAGCCATGTATTACCAGGTTATAGGAAAATGCCCTTCAGTGTCACTTGCCAACACACTAAACAATACAGGCATGGGATCCATTATTCAGAAATCCATTATCCAGAAATTACAAATTACAGGAATGCCACTTCCCATAGACTGAATTTTATACAAAAAAAGATTTATAAAAAAAAAAGATTTTTTTCTCCGTAATAATAAAACGGTATCTTGTACTTGATCCAAACTAAAATATAATTAATCCTTATTTTAAGAAAAAACAGCCTTTTGGGTTTATTCAATATTTACATTATTTCCCAGCAGATGTAAGGTATGAACATCCAAATTATGAAAGATCTATTATCCAGAAAATCCAAGATGTGGGGTTTGTGCAAGGTGCCTGTAGTTGTCACTGTGCACATGAGTTATACATGGTACCTTCTGGACTGCTAAAAAAGTGACAGAGTTTATGTTACTGTTGTGTAATGACTGCATGCACATTCTAATAAAGCACTGTTATACTCTTATCATCCTAGGCTTTCAAAACACAACAAATTGGCGATGAGACGTCTCTTCTACCTCTGCAGCAGCCTGCACCTATTCTCCCAAACCCTGGTGAGCCTACCATACCTTTTACTAGCTGGATCCGCATGTTTGAAAATTACATTATTGCTGCTGAGGGGAGATTTCTGCTGCTAGAAAGTGTGCCTGGGAGCAGAGGGACAGCAAATATTCTATACATCACCATTACCTGATGAGACTTATGAAACTGCACTTACTGCTATACAGAACTTTTTGGTGCCAAGAGTAAATGTGGTTGCTGAAAGATATAAATTATGTGGACAACATAATGGTGAATCCACAGTACAATTTGTAGCAGCTTTGAGAGAACTGGTTGTTGGGAATCTAACAGATGAAATGCTAAGAGACCAAATAGTGGAAAAAACAAACTCACCTCTAATTAGAGAGAGACTGCAGGATTTAAAGGGGTTGTTCACCTTCGAGTTAACTTTTAGTATAATGTAGAGAGTGATATTCTGAGTCAATTTGCAATTGGTTTAAATTTTTTATTGTTTATGGTTTTTTAGTTATTTAGCTTTTTATTCAGCAGCTCTCTAGTTTGCAGTGTCAACAATTTGGTTTCTAGGGAACAAAATACCCTAGCAACCCTGCATTGATTTGAATAAGAGACTGGAATATGAATAGGTGAGGGACTGAATAGAATGATAAGTAATAAAAAGTGGCAATAACAATACATTTGTAGCCTTACAGTGCATTTGTTTTTAGATGGTGTCAGTGACCCCCATTTGCAAGCTGCAAAGAAACAGAAGAAAATTGCAAATGATTAAAAAACTATGAAAAATAAATAATGAAGACCAATTGAAAAGTTTCTTAGAATTGGCCCTTCTACAATATACTAAAAGTTAACTTGAAGGTGAACTACCCCTTTAACCCTTAGGCTATTAAAGTTGCTAGTCAAATTGAAACAGCAGTGACAGAGGCTAAAACTTTCAGTCACGGAACTGCTAGGGATGTACAGAAAGTAAATCCAGTACTGTGACCTAGTAATGCACAGTCACAGACAAAATGCAGTGCTAAAGAAAGGGATTTACTGCAAAACCGTGCAGCAAATACAAATAAAAAATACTGCTTCTGCTGTGGTTCAGCACAGCACACTGCAAATTATGCTTCATGTCCTGCAAAAGCTGTACAGTGCTGCAAATGCAGAATGGTAGGACACTTTGCTAAAATCTGCTAAACATGTTCATGAATTCACTACTACAAATGTTACAGTATTAAATGTGGATAAAGCTGGTAAATTTATTTCAGACAAGTTTATATGCATTGTTATTATCAATACTGCTTCTGCTGACAAGGGACACTCCATTTACCTGATGCTTGATACAGGTTCAGCTGTTTCTATACTACCAAAGGATATTTTCTTGAAATACGTTGCAAAAGATACGCTTGTTGCACTTGACCTGAGACTGGTCAGTTACTAAAGTGATACACTAAAAAATTTATTTTAACATATGAATGTACATTAAATGTTACCTATAGGTCATGTTGATCATTTTTTGCTGAGAGGTTTGTTTTTGTATGTAATTGTTAGTTGAAGTTCCTAAGCCTGACTCTCTGACACTCTGTCCCATCTCAGCCTGTTGGTTACAGTTTCTAATGCTAACGGTCTCCTGCTGCACAAATATGGCAGCCCCCTCATTCAGGAACATGGGGCAACAGACAGGTAATGTAAAAGCATCATGCAAATACTTTATTGCAAAGTTAGAAGTAGCTTTCAAATATTATAATAATGTAAAAAAAGAGCTTAATTTTAGGTGTCAGTATCTCTTTAAAGGATCCAATCCCTGTGCTTTGTTGCTTGCCAGTGACTGTACAATTTGAATCAAATACTGCAAAATGTGACTTTTACATTGTGAATAAGGGTACTGCTATACTTGGAAGGGATTTCTTTGCTGCATTAAACCTACAATTACTTGATAGTCTCATTACTACAGCACCAGTGCCTGCCACACTGCCTGTGTCTAAAATTTCACAACAAAGCAACACATCACTTGGCTGTGCAAAGAACTTTGTGCACAAAGTTAAGTTTAGACCAGATGTAAAGCCAGTATGCCCGAAATTGAGGTGGTTGCCCTACTCTATAAGGGAGACTGTCTCACAGGAACTAAAGAATCTGGTAGAGCAAGATGTGATTGAAAAATCAGAATCCTCTGATTGGGTTTCACCAATTGTTGTAACAATGAAGAAAGCTTGATTGTGTGTTGATCTCTGTGAACCTAATAAAGCAGTTGTTATGGATAATCATCCCTTGCCACACATATTTCAGAACATATTTTCAGAACTCCAAGAAGCAAAATTCTTTTCTACCCTGGATCTTCAGAGTGCTTATCATCAAGTATTACTGCATGAGGAAAGCAGAGAGCTGTATTTATCACCCATGATGGTTTGTTTCGGTTCAAGCATATACCTAATGGATTTGCTTCAGCACCGAGTTGTTTTCAAAGACTGATGTCTTCTATACTCTGTGACATACCTGTTGTACAATGCTACTTGGATGATATAATTGTCTTTGCTCCAACTATGGATCTTAAGGTACCTAGAAAAGGTTCTGGAATGCATTGATTCTGCAGGACTGAAACTGGACCTTTCCAAATGCCAATTCAGATAAACTTAGCTGTCATTTCTGGGCCATATAATTTCACAAGAGGGATTACTTCCTGACCCTGACCATGTCAACGCTGTAACACAAACACCTACTCCATCTGATTTTCAGACCTTACAAGCTTTCTTAGGTCTTACTTCATGGTATTCTAAGTTTACTCTCAACTTTTCTTCAGTTGTGGAGCCACTTAGAGCACTACTACGTGGAATGTATGGTTTGGTCAGAGACTACTCAACATAGCTTTGAAATAGTGAAACAGTTAATTGTGAACAGTCCAGCGCTAGCTTTATTTGATCCAGCACTACCCACTATGGTTACTACAGATGCTTCAGACTATGGCATTGGTGCAGTTCTCACACAGATCCATACTGATCATTCAGAGAAAACTGTTGCATTTGCATCAAGAACACTTACAGAGACAGCCTGTAAGTATTCAGCTGTTGAAAAAGAAGCTCTAGCATGGGTTTGGGCAACAGAAAAATGGAGAACCTACCTTTGGGGTAGAGAATTTACCTTATGCATAGCCCTTTAACTACACTGCTTACTACAAAGGGAACTAGTAAGAGCTGGAATGTGTATAGCTATATGAATTTCAACTACAAAATGCAATACAAATGCAATACAAACCAGGTTTGAAAAAATATTACTGCTGATTGTTTGTCACGTTTGCCTTTACCTGCAACTTCTGATACACTGGATGAGGACATAGACATTATACATTGTTATCTACAATTACAGCTGCTGATTTTAAGCAAGCTGTCCAATTCAAGTAAAACTATGGGACATCTTACAAAGCAAATGGCCAAATGCTGAGAAGAAACTCAGTCCTGATCTTCAACCTTACTACAGGATTAGACACAAACTGTCCTTGCACATGAGAGTCATCAAGGAATTGTACGTACAAAACAAAAACTGTGAGAACTATACTGATGGCCAGCAATGGATACCAATGTGGTAACTGCCATTCATTCTTGTCACACATACACCACCACTTCAGCCAGTACCATTCCCTGATTCAGCATGGGAAAAACTGGCTATTGCTATTGTGGGTCCATTTGCAGATGCTCCTATTGACTGCAGATTTGCTATAACTCTGATAGACTATTACAGTAAACGGCCAGAAATTGCATTTATTTCTCATATAACATCAGCTACAGTACAGTTTCTGTCTACAGTCTTCAGCAGAGAAGGTAATGCAAAGGAGTTAATATAAGACAACGAACCACAGTTTGTTTCATCTGAGTTTGAATTCTTTCTGAGAGAGAGGAATATTGTGCATAAATAGTGTATTACCCACAAGAAATTGGAGAAATCGAACAATTCAACCGAAGTCTGAAAGAAACACTACAGACAGCAAACCTTACTGAGAAATCTTGGAAAGTATTTCCTACATAACTACAGAGCAATGTGCCATGCAACAATCCAAGCATCTCCAGCTGAATTACTACATGGCAGACAGATGTTGCAGACATCAAACTTCCACAAAATACTGTGCCTACAAAATCATCTACTGCAGATTTTGTCAAACGTCAACAAGCAAATGCAAGGCTTATACTGACAGAAAACATGGTGCAAGAGAAGTGCACGTTCAGCCTCTATCTCTTGTCAGAATTAAGAAACCAGGGCTACTGAAACAAGGACAATCTAAATTTACCACACCACTTGAAGTGAATGTGAAGAATGCATAATATTGCTTTAAGATGCATATTGTTTCTTTATTGTTATTTATTACATTTACCCAAATGCTTTCCTACTATAAGGGGAATATGTGGTGTTTGTGCAAGGTGCATGTGTTATACTGTGTATACATTGTACCTTCTGGACTGCTTAAAAAGTGATAGAGTTTATGTTACCGTTGTGTAATGGCTGCATGCCTTCTAATAAAGCACTGTATAAGCTGATCATCCTCGGCTATTAAAACACAACACAAGGCCCCAAGCATTCCGGTGCCATACCTGTTGCCCCTAAACCAGGGGTGTCCAAACTTGGCCCTCCAGCTGTTAAGGAACTACAAGTCCCACAATGCAATGAAGGAGTCTGACAGCCACAGTCAGGCAAATGCATTGTGGGACTTGTAGTTCCTTAACAGCTGGAGGGCCAAGTTTGGACACCCCTGCCCTAAAATGTGGGGCTAGAGCAGTGGCTTGGAAGCTTAGACTGAAGGCCAGGTACAGTGCGTTTGGGGGAAATGTCTTTTTGGTGTCTTGGATACTTTTGGAATCTTAGGAAGAAGGCAAACCAGAGTGCGATTTGTTGGTGGCACTTATTTGCTGTACTAAACATTGTTCAAAGTATGGCTAAATTTGTTATAACTTAAGTCATGTATTTATAACCTCTTTTTGAGTAAAGGTTCATCTTTTAACACCACCCTATAAGTCAGCATTCACTGTACAACATTCATGAAATCTAATAATCTAATAACTGTTCATATATCTCCACAGTCCTTTTTCTGTACAGGGTGAGACAAAACCTAAATAACAGCCATGGATAAGGAACTAACTATATATATATATATATATATATATATATTTCTCTGTTGGGCTTTGTCACACCTTATTGTACATTTGTTATTTAGTGCTACTTTACTGTCATGATTTTTATACATTACTTTTTATTTCTAAATTACATAGAAAGTAATTCACTCCACCATTTAAATTTTTATTCATGAATGAACAAATTCATTTTTATGTTGGTGTGGAGGCGGCTATCCAAGTGCATTGTGCCTGAGCTTTGTGAAGGAGCCAGAACTTCAAGATAGAACTGCTTTGAGACTCCCCTTCCCATTTTATTATACCACAAACCTAGGTCATGTTTGCAGTGCTAAAAGTCCCCCACCTTGCTCCCTATGAGAATAGCACACAAACAGGAAAAACTAAGGGGGTTTCCTGATTTGGTGCTATTTTCATGTCTACCACTAGGGGGTGATGACACACAAGGCTACTGGGGGAGATTATTCGCTGAGCGACAAATTACCTCTTCAATCTTCACTGGCTAGAATGTAAATCGCTGGTGGGATGGCACTTGGAACGCTTCCTTTTCCGAATTCGCCTGAAGCCTGAGGCGTTTTGTCGCTGGGCAACTAATCTCCCTCAGTAGCCTTGTGTGCCACCCAGGCCCGGACTGGCCATTTGTGGGTTAGGGCAAATGCCAGAGGGGCTGCTATAAGGTCCCATAGAAAGTCAGTGTTTAGTGGGCTGGTGGGGGCTGTTTGGGCCTCTATGTGGGCTGATGGGCCTCTGTGTACCTGAAATGCCAGGGCCTATTTTAATTCTCAGTCCAGTCCTGGTGCCACCACCATTAGCAATGCAAAAAAAACCTTCAGCAGAGGTGTCAGATAGCTGCTATCTGGTTAATCTACCCATTGTTCTGTTGGTAGGCTGCTGATGAGCTGCTGAGGATGGAAGAGCCCCTCTCTTCCAATCAATCCGATTTGCAATTTAGCAGAAAAGAGTGACCAAATTCTTTCAAAGCACAATTCACATGGTCTGTGGGCTCCTGGGAACCTGAGAATATGTCTAGCACAATGCCAAATTTCAAAATTAAATATAAATCTGTTTGGTCCTTTAAAAAAACGTATTTCAGAGCAGAATTCTGCTGGAGCAGCATTGCGTTTTGAAAAAAAAAACATGTATTCCCCTGACAGAATCCCTTCGATTCTATAGTTAATATATTATGTTTAACATTAGCCAGTGTGTTTTGTTTCATAACAGCTGATGATGAGCGTCATGAGAATGTATTTGTGTAAACTTAATGGACTTTTCTGCATATTACCTAAAACTGACACTTTTGCTCCTCCTAGCTCTCCAAAGTAGGGTTCCCAAGCTTAATTACAGATGCAAGAGAATTTTCTGATGGCATTCTCACTGGAGAATGTCTACCTTGGAGGACTTGGGGGCACAAAAGAGTTTTTGAGACTTCCTATGACTCCTTTAACGTTTCAATTTAAAATAATAAAAGCCTATCCCTTTTACATTCCCCTTTCTGGCCCCTTCATTGACATTGGCCACCTGATACTTCAGAGGAGATGAATTCCAGCTGCCTCTTTCTACATATTCGCTGACCCATGTCACCCTCCCTTCCCCTCTCCTTTAGTTCTGCATCTGCATGTATTTCCTACATTGCCCTTGAACTTTTAATGTCTTTCATACTGCCTTTCTGTCTGCCAGGCTAATTTTTTTTATCAACACAAGGGGGAGGGGGTTATCACATAGGCCAAGTGATCTGCTTGTATGGTTTGTAGCAAATCAGCTTTGGAACTGCAAATGTCAGATCCAAAAATTGCTGCAAATGCTGGGAAGAGTTGTAGCTTAAAAGGGGAGCAGGGGAGTAAACTTGGAGCTGTCATTTTAATGTCATGAAATGCAATATACAATAGGGATGTTATAGTGTAATCTCTGTAGAGTGCTATGGTATTTGTTGGCGCTATACAAATAATAATATTGTATTCCTTCTCAAAAGCTCAGGAAAGCAAAGGAACCAGTAAGGCAGGGTTTGCTGTCAGGGGCCCTAATTTAAGCTTGACTGATTGCCTTGAGGAATGCACTTAAGAAATATCCATCCCTCCTGGATGCTGATCCTTGTCCCTGAAGGATTCTGTATTCCTTGCAGACTTTCCCTGAAATGGTAAGGGAATGTACCTCACACATGAACTCACACATGAAAATGATCCCCTCAATATAAATCATATTTTCTGCAAGTGAGTAGGGGCATTTTGATTTAAAAAGCAGCTAAAACCAGTGAACTCTTGTCAATGAACTGTTTAATGCTTTCCAATGTTCAGCTTCATCATGCATTTTTGGCAGAGCTTTTGCTGACTCTGAAACAGTAAAGACCTGATCCAGCAGGATGGGCAGTAAACCCAAACACATACAGTACACTCCTTGGCTGATATAAACGAACTCTGGTGCATATATGTTGTATGGATCTGATAGAGAAACTGTAAGCTCCAGTGGCTGAAGGACTAATGTGTATGGTATGTCTGTGTGTGTGTGTGTGTGTGTGTAAATTACCTTGTAACATATTGGTAGTTTACACACAAAAAGAAGAATAGGAAGGAGCGGGAATCCTATCCTTTCAATATTGTTTACCTATTTAGCAAGCACAGAACTGTAAAATATGGAACATGCTTGTATTTGCTGTGACCACTGGGTGGCATTATAGGGCTGCTTACAGAATTTAGGGGAGCTGACAGTCTTGTCTAGCATTCTAATGAGGAACCAAGTTTAATAACACAGTATAAAAATAATATTTTTTCATTAAAGTGTATACAGACATCAAATGTTCAACAGCAGGAATATAAAAAAGGAAATAAAGCAGGACGCAAGAAAAATGGCAGCTCTTGTTTAGGGATGGCGCGAACTGTTCGCCGGCGAACTAGTTCGCGCGAACATCCGGTG
>CM044447.1:68832715-68939930 GCA_024363595.1 Xenopus borealis | reverse complement strand
CCGGAAGTTCGCGAACATGTTCGCGAACATTTTTTCGGCGGTTCGCGCCATCCCTACTCTTGTTCAGTCTTTAACTGTTTTATGAAAGGAGACGGCAACATCTATTGCAGCCACTTAAATAATATTGTAATTTATTTCCTTTAAGGAGATTCTTTACAATCTCATCTACATTTGATCTAGCCCTGTTGAATGCAGTGTACTTATGGTTACGGCTGCTTGTTGTGAGATGATTCTGCTTTTTATCAATCTTCTTCATGGTGGTTGGTTGTGTATTATCTGTTGGGGTTTGTTCCAACTCAATTTAAAGATGACAAGCAAATCTTAAAGGAATTTGACTCACAGTTTTCTAGAAATCACAAGCTAAGTCTGAAATTAGGGGTAATAAACTATAACAAGGTGCATTGTGTGTGTGTGAGATAGTGTTGCCACCTCCCTGCATGATAGTGTTGCCTTATATACTTCCTGCCCAGAAGTCTGAAAAACAGAAATGATGTCACTGCCCTTTATTGTCAGTGGCCTGCCAGTATTATTCTGTCCTGCCTACACCACCTGCTGTGGCCCCTGTTTGTGATGTGCACCCAACATTTGAAAAATGGAATGAGGGACAATAAAAATCTGCCCACGCAGCGCAGCCAAAATATATGACCATGCCCATTCTGTTACCACAGACCCTAATTACCATGTCCATTTTACAAAATGTGGCAGGTTATTAAAATTTGAGCACATTTCTGGGAATTTTAGGGCCATGTTTTATGTATCATAATAGTTTTGCTAATGAAGGTGAATTGCTGCAAGTCTTGCTTATCTTAAAATGTATAAAAAAAATGTATTTATATAAAAAGTACAGGTGCTTAGTGTTCTGGTGTCGGTTCAGGAGAAACTCTGTACTTTTTAATAAAAAGCCATGGGCTGAGCTGTCAAAATTGGGACTGCCCAGCAGAAAATGACACAGTTGGGAGGTATGCCCGTGATAGTTGTCAAACCTAGTGGTGGAGAGGCTGACTGGTAAATTTTCAGTCCATCCTTCTTCCACTTTGTGTATGAAAGAGGTAATTAAACTTGTTTGTGAGAGGAGATCTTTGCTCTCAGTGGGCAAACATTTGATTGTATTGTGGTGTATGGTTGCCCAAAACCCAGAACAGAAACCAACAATCCTTTCACAGCACATTCTTCCACCTATAACAACCCTTTTTCACCAACGTGACAGTTCTGGTCAGACAGGGAAACCGTTACATGCAATTGGAGGAACGGGGAACATGCTGGGGTCAAAACCAATCAATCAGGGCCATAAAAAAGAAAAGACACATGTCAGACCCAAAACAGATGTGCGCCCAGAAGAAATGAATGCTCTGACTATGAAGAAGGGGAATCTGCGGGTGTCTCTCAGGTACTCTTTACTATGGAGATCAAGTGGGCGAGAACAGCATCAATGCATGAATTTGGACCTCACCCAACTAGATTTAGTAACTGGCCAGAGCCTGTAAAAGGAGGTTTATCAGCTGCATCACACACTGACCAAGAAATTGTTGGGGTCTGGAGGAAAAGCACTTAGGAAGAGCTTTAAAAGTTAGTGTTAAGGAACCCCTACTTTTAAGTATCCAACCTACCCATGCTATATTCCATAAGCTAAAAATGTTTAAAAAATGAGTAAGTGCCTTTCTATGAAACACTGACAATGGGGTGGGCAGCTTTACTTAGTATATGAGGATCTAGGATTTGAGTTGACATACCCAAAGCTGACATCTTGCTTTGACCTCTCCAGGCAATGGTGCTATCACTAGTGAAGCATGTGTAAGTCCACTTTTCAGCATGAAAAGAGCAGAATCTCTGATAATAAGAAAACAAATGCATCATTAAACATTACTATGTATGAAAAATGAGTGCTTGGAGCTGATAAGTTGGAGCATGCTAGGAGTTGAAGCCCATGCTGCAATACTGTTATGAATACATTATTCTTTAATAACTACAACAGCAACGTCAGTGCATTGAAAATCACTTACGATATTTTGCTTTCATTTTTGCAAATGAGTATATGTTTGCCCCTTGATAGATTAAAGGAGAACTAGGTGAGTCTGGGCACATCTGAAATACCTGCTTTCCAAACTGCGTGAAGGGCATTAGGTAATTTCCCATCTACTTCAGATAATTCTCTGAGAAATGTTATCTTTTGCCTCAAGCCATGAAGTTTTTTGTATTTTATTGCTGTACTTTATCACTTTCAGAGATGTATGTGCCAGCTCATTACAGATTATTTAAGGCATCACACACGAGGCTCTGGGCTTCTGCCAAGATGGTTGACCCATCCCAGTTACGTGATTGAGGGGAGGCAAGGCAGAAAGACACTCCTATTTTGGAATGTAAACTATTTGGCAGAAAGCTCTTATTGTATATTGAAGATGAATAGTTTAAAGGGGCCAAGGAATTTTTCAACTAGAACTGATTTTTTTGTGTCCCCTAGCTTTCAAAATGGGCAAGTAAATATGCAATAGAATGTTCAGTGAGAATTCTTAACTGTTTTACAGTACTTTTATTTAACATATGACATTATATCATACTTCAGAATGGGTATATAGTGTTATTCAGAGCTGGTAAATAAGCAACAATAATATGAACCCCCAAGATAGACAAACTTGAGCAGGCTGGATTCTCACAGGATTATACTCCTATAATTTGTCTAATTGGAATGCTGGTCCAGGAAGCAATGATATTTTGCAAAATTGCTTTAAGCATCAATTGCTATTGTTGTTGGGACTACAGCATTAAAGGGCATGTAAACACTACATTCTCCTACCATGTATATAAATGGGGCAGTGGGCACATCTTCCCCCAACAGAATGTCAATATTTTTACTGCAAATATCCCCACTGTTCCCCAGTGTCATCACATTTTCCTAAAATAAATACCAGCTTTCAATCTGACACATGATTGGTGACATTTACGTTGGCACATGCACACTGAACAGGCTTACGCAGACACTACTTTACTTTGATAAAGAAAGTTCTGCTTGGATTTGGACAAAATATAGGGGTATATATAAAATATGGGACCCATCAATGCCATCTTTTTCATTGGCTGCTTCACTGGAGGAAATGTTTAGTAGTCTAAGCTAAAAGAACTGAGCATGCTCAGTAGCCAACAGCTAAAGTAAATTCCCATTGGAGGGAACTGAGTGGGTTAGAGGAGAGGAAGGAATCATAAGTGATTCGGTGGATATGAAGACGTTTGACCAACCATAATGGCAGGTATTTGTGAGAGGAGATCTGATTATGTTTTTATGGGTATTTACATATCATTTAATTATATGGTGGAACAGTTGAAGTCCATGGTTTTGATGTTCCATCAGTAAGGGATCATAAGAAGTTAGATGGTAAAAATATCCTCAAGATTAAGATCAGTTCTCATGGAGACTCAATATGGAAATCACTTTAGGGAAAGAGTTGACTGAAGTAGAAAAAGGGATATGAGCTGGAAGAAACATTACATTACAGTAGTTACAAAAGGGTAAGAGCCCCACTCTACTACTAAATACTAATATTGACTATTTTCCAATAGACATGGTGGTTTGGATAAGACTGCAGATCAGGATTTGGGTTTAGTCCTCATCTCCATCCTTCAAACACTTCTGGCTCCACTGGAAGACCAAAGGCAGGTCTAGAGGTGCAAAAGGGAAGGGATGTCCCAACAAAACTCAGAGAGACCATTCTCCAGCTAATTCTTATTTTATCCCACATGCCCACAAAATTATCTAGGAATGATAGATCTAGGGTTACTCATTCTGTATGTAACACTCACTTTGTATAAATGTCTGTATGTATATTGTTAGTTGTATAGTGCTGCTTGAGGGCAAAGCACTGTACAACAAAACAATAAATCAGAGTAACAAACAAAGGGTCACTGCAATAATATGTAACAATAAGTACATTATTAGAAATACAATTTACATAAATATGAAGATAATTACAATACAGATTAAGTGCTCAGTGTGAAGGAGAAAAAAGGATGGAGGCTCCTGTCCCATATGGCTTAAAGTCTAAAGGGAGGGTAACTTACAGACACAATTTGGAGGGGTAGTATGAAAATTGCCTATAATTATTATATAATTATATTTTGTATATAATGAAGGGAAAAACAAGTTTTGGTGAGGTTCCCGTTCAACCTCTGTCAACAGACCATAGTGTTCTCTGTCCATCTATTTTGGGGAAGGAAAGAATTATTGGAGCATCATGCCATCATAAGTTGGCCTACAGGGGCTATTTAAACTTGTCTCCTTCAGACCGAGTCTGCAACTTATTGACCTTTGCATGGGGTGCTTGGAGCTGCCTGGTCAGAAATAAGCCAGAAATCTGTTAGGAAGACTTGAAAATCACAGTGGGTCCCTGTACTCTTGTAGCATGATCTGATTGTTGACCTGAAGGCAGATGGCCAATATAGGATGAAATCTACTAGGTAGCCAAATAAGTTAATCTCCACATATATGACCAGCTCTACTTCTTTGAGATAAATATAGATATATAGATAAATAGATAGATAGATAAAGAACATGGCCAGAACTAAGGGTAGGCAGGTGTCAATTCTGGGACAGTGGGTATTTGCACACTCCCCTTAGCTCCCTCTCTGCATAGAGTACCGGGCATAGGGCGTACTGACATGACCAATGGCAAATAATGAAGGGGGGAGCATGGCAGTCAGCAATCAATGGCAGCAAATGAGAGATTTGGTGCAGATTGTTTTCAGTGAGCCTTGATTGCCAAACTTGACAAACAGATGGGCCAGTTAAAACATGTAAGAACATGTACCTGTATTTAGTTTCACTGCTTTTTCCATAAATTGGTCACCTAACCAAACACATTGCATGCCTAAGCAAAACAATGCATCAAATGTGTTAAGTTTGACTTTATGTAAACAACGCTTTTATTATGTGTTTTCTTATACGGAAATCAATTGGAAATCTGTGCTGAGTATTAACTTCCTTGATTTGGAGAATCTTACCCATTAGTAACCATTTGGAAAGAAACCAGCAAGCTGCCAGGGATCCAACCAATGTACATCTCAAGTTGTCAATGGACTGCAAAATTCTTCTCTGTGCCTCTTCAGAATATTTTTCCAAGACTTATGTTTCTAATATGGGGCTTGATCTCCTGCTTCTGGGGCCTCATGCTAGAATTGTTTTCTAAATATTATACTCCTTAGACTCCTTAGATTTCTTGGAACTTCCAGAGAAAGGAATGTTGAGAAGGTCCCATGAGAGGTAAGAGAATCATTTTCTTTCAGTCTCACATGTGTCATAGTAAAGTGGGGATGAATAATACAATCAATAATACAGTCAGGTTAGTTGATTTCCCTTCCAACTACAATAATAAGCAGATATGTGTTATTCCAAAAATTCTGGCATTTGCCATATGTTTCATCCTTAGAAGTAGGAAAGAGTCCTGTTTACTATCATAACTTCTCATATTCAAGCAGCAATAGTGAGGCAGTATAATGTACTTCCTAAAAATAAATATTAAAGGGATACTGTCATGTCAAAACATGTTTTTTTCAAAACACATCAGTTAATAGTGCTGCTCCAGCAGACTTCTGCACTGAAATCCATTTCTCAAAAGAGCAAACAGAATTTTTTATATTGAGTTTTGAAACCTGCCATTTTGTCAACTTCCCAGCTGCCCCGGTCATGTGACTTGTGCCAGCACTTTAGGAGGGAACTGCTTTCTGGCAGGCTGTTGTTTTTCCTTCTCAATGTAACTGAATAGTACATAGTGGGACATGGGTTTTACTATTGAGTGCTGTTCTTAGATCTACCAGGTAGCTGTTATCTTGTGTTAGGTAGCTGTTATCTGGTTACCTTCCCATTGTTCTGTTGTTAGGCTGCTGGGGGGGGGGGGAAAGGGAGGGGGCGATATCACTCCAACTTGCAGTACAGCAGTAAAGAGTGATTGAAGTTTATCAGAGCACAAGTCACATGACTTGGGGCAGCTGGGAAATTAATAATATGTGTAGCCCCATGTCAGATTTCAAAATGAAATATAATAAAATTTGTTTGCTCTTTTGATAAATGGATTTCAGTGCAGAATTAACTGATGTATTTTGAAAAATTTTTTTTTCCCATGACAGAATCCCTTTAAGATACTTAACTTAAAGGGGGTTTAAACCATCCTCTCACTGCACCCAATCTTTCAATCAAGCCTGTCAGTTATTGACTGGCTAGGCCATAATTTTGGTCACATATATTATACAATAGCCAGCTGATTTAGTCAAACATGGCCAGTTTGGCAGCCAAAGTAAAATCTGTGTTGCCATATTTTTTTTGTGTGTCATACATAAAACTATTGTAAGCAACTTCTATGCGCCTAAATATTCTGTGTGGTTGTTAGAGTTACCTATACTAACAGCCAAAAATTAATTCAATGTAAAGGGACACTTTGATTGTTATTTTAAATTTTTATAGCTTATCTTTCTTTTCAGGCCCTATACTATTAAGGTTCAGGCCTGAATTTCTTAGTTTGTTCAAGCCTTAGATCTGCAGAACAAAAATGTAAATAGTTATTTTAATAAAATATTCTATATATCATAATAAAAGTTTCTTTTTGAGGTGAACTACCCCTTTAAGTGTAATAAATAAGAGTATGCATTGCAATGCAAATATGCAGTGAATGAATTGTCTTTGCATACAAGAAGCCATTCCGTCATAAGTAAGTGTGTACTGAAATATTTATAGATAGAGGAAATAGCCTTCAAGCCTGTGTTGTAGGGACTCATAAAGGAAATGAATTCATGCATGCATGGGATAATATAAACTAATTTTAAGGTCGAGTGCATACTGAAAGCATTGGCCAAGGCTCGGTGTGGCTGCAGTGACATAAGCTAAGCCGTTCCCAAGTGCCCTTTTGCCCTTCATAAACCTGAATTGTTACCGGGGAGGCACCAAGGTACCAGTTCCCATTGCTGGATATTAACTGGACCAATAAATGGTGCAACCGCAATACCAGATGTTGCAGCCTCTTGCAGTGAACCTTCCTTTAACTTCAGCAGCTTCAGCATTAGACTGGGCCTCCTAGAGCCTCTAAAGATATCAGAAGCAGATAGAGATACTGAAAATATTATAGTCTGTGGTAGAAATAAAAAAATAAGGGTTGGTGAGATTCTTCTGGTAGGCCAGTGCCACACTGTGTGTCTTCATCTGTCAACACATCCCTGCACTAAGCTGCTCGAACCCTATGCTTAACCCACATGTTTTCCTTACAAGAGGATGGTATAAAAGCTATGATCAATGAGATTATTACAAGGCAATACCTATGCTGCAACTGTTTTTGTACAAGCTATTAGAAAACTTCAGAGACTGACCATGTCCCAATTAAGTACCGCAGTATACTACATGGTAGTGAAGTAAGCCCATGCCTTGCACTTGCTCCATAAAAGAGGATAGTAACACTATAGGATGGGTATTGTAATTAATAAGGACAAAGGCTGAGACTGCAACTTCTCAGAATGCTTAGCATTTACATTTTTCTGTGTTTTCAGCATAAAATTATTTAAAGGAGTTGCTGCTTTCAGCTTTAGTAAACAATAAGAGAGTTTAAAGGGTAGTTCCTCTTATGGCCAAAGAGTAAAACCAACAATGAGATACAAATCAATGCCACCAGTCATTGCTTTAAAGTAATATACTAAAATGTATAATAATGCAGTTTTATCATACATTTAGACGTTTAATGATTTTATCTCCCCCCATGAATTTCATAGTAGAGAATACCATAAAGAAAATGGTTTGTGAAATAATATTTAATTTTTTTTTCCAGGGTCAGTAGCCACTTAATTCTACATCATATTCTAAGTGGGAAATGGCTCAAAGTTTAAAAAACACTGGCGATCTTTCCTTTTATCATGGCGATAGGCTGCAAAAGTGCTAAAAAATTGGGTAACCAGTTTCCCCCTTACATTTTATAACATATGGAACATTAATTTACAGTGGGCTCATGTGTAGGGCTCTATTGTCTTTATTAAGGTTCCCTGGACATGTGTGATTAGCAGTGAAAATGTATTGGCTGCAACATATAACATAAAGCCATCCTTCAGCTTTAAATTTCCCGCCGTATGCAAATTAACCTGAGCACAAGACCTCTACCGAATTTGTGCTAGGCAGAAATGAACGCTAGCACAGCTTTGAAATTCGCCAGCTTTCAGGGCCCAGGACGAAACTCCGAACTTTAGTGAATTAGCTTTTTCTGAACAAATTTAGCCTGACGAAGTGTTGCACTGGGTGCAAAGTGGACGATAGCGAATTTTCGCCGGTTAGTAAATTTGCCCCATGTGTGTGTTTGTATATAGTATATATACTGTATATTGGAAGGACCTAAGCTTGAAAGTTCCTCTGCGGTAGGTACTAATATACCTACCCAATAACCCATTCTTTAATATGTCTATGTTATATAAAGTAATATTTAAGAAAGAAATGGGAACATTATCCAGAGAATTTTGAATGCTTTGTGCATTCATGGCCCCCTGATTTTTGTTTTACCATGTTCTCAATCCACCCAACCACATCCCAATCCAACATCAAACCCTGTTTCCCAAGACAAGTGCTGTCCAACTTCTGTGGTACCGTAATGTTTCTGAGGTACATGGTAGAGGGCCAATAATAGAAGCCAGTGTTGACCACTCCCTGGTTTTACCCCCACTTTGCACCACACCCACGTTACCACAAGAACTTTTAAGACCATGTCCACATTAATGGTGGTACCACACACAAACCCCCCAAATGGTTGTATGGATATCACTCAAGTTTAAGTCATATTAAAACAACACCTCTGTGGATAGCACAGCAACCCCCAGAACATGATTAAACACCTTAGGGACTTCTAACAAGTATTTCCAAATGCTAATAACCCCCCACCAGGTTCACCTCGATCAGGCAGAGAATGGCACACACAGGGAGCAAAGGGCAGGCAGAGTATGGCACAGGGAGCATTTGGCAGACAGAGCACAGAGGGAGCATAGGGCAGGCAGATTATGGCATCGCAGGGAACATAGGGCAGGCAGAGTATGGCACACACAAGAAGCATAGGGCAGACAGAGTATAGCACACATAGGGAGCATAGGGCATGCAGAGTATGTCACACACAGGGGGCATAGGGCAGGTAGAATAGAGCAAGAGACAGGAAAACCAATCTGGACCACTCTAAGATGATCAAATCATACTGTTCTACATACTGTGATACAATGCTGGTGCCCCTCCAGAAGATTGTATGTGATGTGAACAGGTGAACAAAACAGGCAGGTTCACTCTGGGTCTGAGGTGTGTACAGTACAGGGCTTTAGGGGTGTGAACAATAGAGGTGTCACAGGTGTGAACAATGCAGGGGGGTTTACATAGTTAAATCAGGTTAAAAAAAGACAACGTTCATCAAGTTAAACCCCTCCAAAATGAAAACCAGTATCCATACCTTCAAATAAATTATATATACTGTACCCATATCTATGCTAACTATAGAGTTTAGTATCACAATAGCCTTTGATGTTATGTCTGCCCAAGAAATCATCTATGCCCCTCTTAAAAGCATTAAGAGAATCAGCCATCACAACATCACCAGGCAGTACATTCCACAACCTCACTGTCCTCACTGTGAAGAACCACCTACTCTGCTTCAAATGAAAGTCCTTTTCTTCTAGTCTGAAGGAGTGGCCTCTGGTGCAGTGATACTCTTTATGGGTAAAAAGTTCACCCATTATTTGTCTATAATGTCCTTATAGGTGTGAACATTACAGTGGGAATTTGAGGTGTAAACAATGCAGGGGCCAGTTAATCTCAATACTTATACCTTTTAAACTTACACAATGTACACACAGATGAGCAGTCAGACTTTCATGTGGGGGCCACACAAGGGGGGTTCCGGGCCGCCAGTTGGACATCACTGCCCTAGACAGTTGACATGGCTTTTGTAGACAGGATTCCCATGTACATATATAATTAAACTCAGACCACCAGACTTAGGGACAATTATGGATTGTCTATATCCTCATTTAAAGGGAAATATAAGGATATAGATATACACCACTCCTCAATAAAACTTTTGCAGCATTCTACAGGGTAAGGCCAAATAAAGCAACCCCTGTACTTAGGGGTTTTCAAATTGCATGAGTGTCAATCTGCCATCTGTTGTCCCCAAAATCACAGCCCTGCCTATATGACTAATGAAACTGCAACATTCATAGTACTATTCACTAGCAATGAAGGGTGCAGGACCATATCTATCTGACAAAAACATTGTGTTATAGTGTTGGAGAACTACTTCCTCTCAACGTTTTGCAAAGCACAGGTCAACACCAGGCACCTTGGATACTTCAGTTATATTCCTATTCAGAAATGAGCAACCAAAAATCATATTCAGCGACAAAGGCATTAAAAGTATTCATCAAATGTGTTCAGGAAATGTGATAAGTTCTGAATTAGCATGCTTAAAACCCCCGGCCATTAATCTAATTCCATTACTGTTATTCTCAAAGCATGAGCAGAAAGGAATCAAAGTTCCTAAAAATAAAATTCCTGAAAAGCTGACTAAATTAAGGGATATAAAATTACTTTATTATCATGTGGTGTTTTTCAGCATGGTAGAGAAGCTGTTTTCCATGGCTCATGTTCTCTCTCTCTCTCTAGTCAAGCATTTGTTTATGCGCTGCGGTTGCTATCAATGCATTATGTCAAAAGAAAGGTTTATGTGAAGCACTGCCCGAGAAAAGAAATACAGGTTTTATAGGGCTATCAATTGTATATATTTCTACACAATACAGAAATCTGTTTCCTTTGCACAAAGTACATAACAAAACTTTCTGTAAAATAGATATAGTAACTATTCTATCAATGTGGCAAGTATACAACCCACACAGTTTCATCTGGTCACTGATATAATAGGGAGATATCTGAAATCTCCTGTACATGCTTGAGTAACAAAGCATAAAACAAATTAATGCTTGTTTTCTGGCCAAAAATACAGCTTCCCTGACCTTAGGCTTTATTCTTTCTATCGTGTTTATTGTTTGGAGAGCCAATGATAAAAGGCAATTTCTGAAGAATAAGAGGTCACCCCCTAACACCAGAAGGAAAGTTTTTACAACATCACTAGTGTATGGAATTCTCAGACAGACGTGTTTTTTAAATAGGATATATATATATATATATATATATATATAAAAATAATATCATATTACACAACACTCACAGTGATGAACAAAAACATTATTTAAAACATCATTTATTATTCTGGACTGCTTATCCAAAATTATACATAATTCAAATTTAATGATTTAATTGATCTGCATCCCTGTTCTTGAGGTTCTGCAATCCTCAAGTTTTCTATTATTCCTGCCCTTATGTGCTCTTTGCCTCTGTGGTTTTACTGCCGATATTGGTCTATTTACTGGACTATGTCTCAACTTGCCCCCTCTGTCAACTTGGCTATCTGTTTGATGCCTTCCCTGACATTTAATCTGTTTTTCCTGGTTCATTTACATAGCTTCCTTCTCTTTCTGAAACTGATCCTGATTTCTGACCTGTATTTATCATGGATCACCTCATAAGCAGATTTCTGGGAGAGCTAAAGTATAGTGGAGTCATTAACACTATTACACTGTTTTTCGTAATGGGGAATAGTAAAAAAAAGGTAAGAGTTAAGATTATGGGGGAAATTCATTAAAGCGCAAAGCGTCTAACTCTAGTGCTAATTCACCAGCGTGACACCAATTTGTAACTTTGCAAATTCACTAACAACAACTCTGGCGAATTTTCGCTAGTGAAGTAGATAGACTTGTGCAACTTCGCACTCTTAAGCCAGGCGAAGTTGCGAACTGACAATAGATCGTAGTTACGCAAATTCAGATGACCATTTTACTGAACGTTACCACTTACACTAGACTTTACTTCGCCAGGTCAGACCTGGCGAAGTTCAATACAATAGATAGGAGTTTGAAATAAAATGTGGAAATTTTTTTTAAGGTGTTTTACCTTTCTAGGGTGATAGTCTGAAAAAGAGCGAAATTTTTTTGGGGGGTTACCCTCCTTCCCCCCTACATTTCCTAACATATGGCAACTCAACTATACAGGGGGCACATGTTTACGGCAATAGGACAACTTATTTTTTTTTATTAAAGGTTTCCTGGGCTTGTGTAGTGTAATGTAGTGGCTGTAACATATACTTCTATTAGATTTATTCCCTTAAATCACGGATCCCCAACTTTTTTTACCCGTGAGCCAAATTCAAATGTAAATAAAAGTTGGAGAGCAGCACAACCATGCAAAACATTCCTCAGGTTGCCAATTATGGGCTGTTTTAGTAGTCCTTATTTTGATTGGCAGCCTACAGGGGACTCTGCTTGTCAGTTGACCTGTTTTTTTGCAACCAAAATCTTCTCTCAAGCCAGGTGTTCAAAAATAAGTACCTGCTTTGAGGCCACTGGAGCAAATTCTAAGGGGCTGATGAGCAACACGTTGTGGCACACAGTGGCCCTTTTAAAACTCCACAGTCATTTACAGTAGTCCACTAACATTTATATGCCTCAGGATATGAAGAACCCTCAAGGACATTATGCATTCATTGTGTAAATTCAGATATATGTGGAAAGTCAACTTATTTTGGCTATTAAAAAGGCCAAAGCCTTGTTATGAAAAATAGGAGTTTTAGTAAGAGTTTCAGTTTCAGTAAGTGTTTAAAAAACTCATTAAACATTGCCTTGTTAGCAGCTTAACTACACAAATTTGAAGGCAGAATTTCTTAATTAGCAAATAATGGGACTGGAGGCACTATGATGAAAAGAAACAACTACTTGGCGTATTGTAATTTCAGTTAAGATTAAAAGTCAAAATCTTAAAATTGTGATCAAGTTAAACTCTTGTGTTCACCTCACAAACTTTTTTTTCTCATTTTGGTTCATGCCTCTACATACAAGTTTTTTTTGTGTAATCTCAAGTCTCCACAGCAGTAATGCAGCAAATCAATTGTCAGTTTTCTCCAAGCAATATTTTCAAAGGAACACATGGTGGTTTTTAAAGATAAGCAGAAAAGCATTAGGGAGTGGTGACAATAGGACTAACAGAATGAAGAATGTTCAACATCTACCATGTCAAAAGCAGAAAGATCAAGAAGAAGTGATACATGATGGTTCTGAGTAATGAAAAGGGTGGATGATAGCTTTAAGAGCCCAAGAAAGAGGCTGAGATGGGTCACAGAGTATTAATGCAGAAGGATAAAAATACAATGAAAATATCTTCAACAACAGCATGTCATCCTGAACCAAAACTTGTAAAAAATCCATCATCTCCAGCCGAGTAATGTGATCAGATCAGATCTGCTCAGACACTGAGGACATACAAATTAACCTTTACAAACAATTTCACATTCAAACTGATGCTCTGCACACCTTTATGGTTTCTCCTTGCACATTTTCATACTGCATAATTCTCCCAAACTGTTGAATGGTTGTTTTGGATGTTTTTCATAACTAGCTTGCATAGCTATCTGACTCACTAGCAAAAACCTTGATAGAATATAATACCCTTTAGCAATGCTTTGTAGAATAATAATGGTTCTGTGCACAAAGTACCATGCAGAGTCTGCTATACAGTATGCTCTACCCATTTTTAGTTGAGAACTTTTTGTATTCTACATCATAGAGTGGTGAAAATAACATCTCAACTTGAAACTTTGGCTGCAGATTGCAGACACTTGGAATGAACAGAGGATGTAATAAGAAATGTTAATTTGACAGGGACATCTCTAAACATTAGGCACATCTATCAATATTTCTGGGCACAAAAGTAGGATTTATAACACAAAAAAATACTTCTGCTGTTGTGTAGCTTTATAATTGCTCGCTGTCACCATACAGTATGTCTATGTGTTCTCCAGAGTTTCAGGGGTGGGAAGAACTGTAGCAGGAGAACTTTCTAGATATATCAGATTTATGTGTGCAAATTTTTATTATTATAATGCTACTTATGAACACAGCACACATACAGTAGAACAATTATATAATAGCACAAACAATGGTCATTACAATAATACTAATAAATGCAAAGTACAATTACATTTAAGTTTAAGAGTTAAGTGTCAAAAGAGACAAAAGGAAGGATATCCCTACTCCGTTGAAGTTACAATCTAAGTGCACAAGTAACTTACAGACACAAATAAGATATTAAGTGCTGCAAGTTACAGTTGACACAGCAACATATGTGCATGCTATCAATAGAAACAGGTGGAAAGATTATTAGGTCAGTTGATGTTAGGTTCACCTTGAATTGCCATTGATTCATCCAGTGGGAGATTGCTAGGAGATAGTCAGAGATCTGAGTTATATTTTCACATAAAAAATAACCCAAAGCACTGCACAATAAGTTGCCTTAACATATGTCTGCTAGAAGAAATTTAAATTCATGGTAAGCATTTTATTTATGTATTATCCTTTCCACCAAGCAACCATACTGCAGAATACAGTTATTTTTAGTTGTATGAATATGAGGAATGATAATTTACAAAACCCGTTTGTAAGAAAGGCCAATGATAGTAGGCTTCTTCTTGTAGTACGGCATAGTCTCTTCTGGCAATCAAAAGGCCCTGTGTAGGCTCTGCCAAATAACACAAAACAAAATGAATACTATAAAAGTGCCTAGACATGATAATTCTTCTTTAACTATAATGCTGAGTTTCCCACCTGGAATTTAACAAGGATTTTGATAACAGCTGGAAGTGCAAATGAACAGAGTGTTTTGTTATTCTCACTTGAACAATGAACCCTTTGACATCTTACTCATATTACAATGTCTGAATAAATAACTGCTGTGCAAAGTAGAAAGTACAAATGTGCCAATATTGTTTAACATCAAAAAATTCAGGTGTGAAATCAAATATTCAGAAATCTTGATAGCAATGCTTCCTGCCTTGGCTGGACCAGCATGGAATGTAAAGAAACAAAGGGATAACAGAGTTCTGAAATTACTCTAGAGTACTGAGTTATTTTCTTGCAGAATGAACCCACTGTTGGCAAGATGTGATACGCAAGTGCTACTTATAGTATATGTGGAAACATGCAAAGCTGTAAAGAGAGTCTAGGTAAATGTCCTTTTTATGATCAAAGACAAAGAAGCAATAATGGCTGCTCTCACCAGGATAGCGTTTTAACAGAAAACCAGCACACTCTTATGAAGGTAAAAATTTGCCTGGGTGCACAAAGCCAAACTTGTAAAGTAATCAACAGTGAAAAAAAGCTTGCACTCACAGGACTTACCACAAAATTATGCTGTTTATTAGCAAAAAAATATATATATAAATATATATATATATATATATATATACGTAGTTAGTTTGCTTTTGGTCTGTGTTATGCAATGCAGCATGAGATTTCCAAGTGCTGAGCTGCTGCATTTAAGTTGGGCAACAAGAAATCTTGTATTGTCTCCCACATCATTTTAGGATAATGGCACAAATGGCATTTTCTCCTCCATTAGAGCGAAACTTGGTTGCTTAATTTCTTAGTAAGCCACTAATGTTGTCTTGGTTCAAGGCTTTTCATTCTATACATCCTAGTGCTAGCTTTTGTCAATCTACTTTGGCTAAACACCAATATTACTTGAATTCTTGTTGGCCAGGTCAATAAAAGTATTGAAAAACATTACATTTTTTGTGTACACGGATGTTTTATCTTTTGTGCTAAACTTAAAGGGAACATTATATAGGACCAGAAGCTAGAGTTCCAACAACCGAGTACCAATCTAGGATTTTTGTTACTTTTCTGCCCCAGGGAAGAACTATTTCAATTCTCTTGTAGAGTAGTAACATGGGGGTAGAGTAGTAACATAGGGGTAGAGTAGTAATATGGGGGTAGATAAATAATGCTGGGATGGTTATTGATAACATAACAACAGGTGGAAAAAAATATCAATGGAAAAACCAAAAGACCACAAAATAATCAGCAGCATCAATGCAGTTTATTATAACAGCTAACAACTTCATTGTAGTAAGAGGATCACAGTATATACAGTAAGTCCTCATTTGTCTTTCATTGTAGGCTTTATCCAGTTAGAAGGAAGGAAAATGATTAAAGGCCAAGACTTACAATTAACTAGATCAAAACACACGTCTGAAATAGAATGAAAGGCATGCCTCTGTCAGATGGGCTTCTGCCTAGTTATTATATGTCTTTAACTAGCAAACAGATAATCCATAATGTCTTTAACTTTAACGAGCTTTAAGAGACATTTGATTTTTTCAAGAGTATTGATTATAAAGGTGTTTGGGAAGTGCCTACAACAGTAGCTAAGGAGCTGTATTAATAGGAACTTGGCAACTGATCTCAAAGTCACAGGCAATCAGGGAAAAGGGTTGTAATGCTGATAGAGATCTTAATATAAACTATCTAGATAGGAATGTAATGAGGATGGAGCAATTAATTAACACTCGGAATTCCAATATCACACATAAGTAAGAGTTGCAAGAAAGAAACCCATATTCAGTTTCATTTACCAATCATACTGGTACAAGAGCAGGACCAAACACTTAGGTTTGTACCATTGGCTGGTACAGAGTGGCCTTTGAGCCTTGTAGTGGATTAAGGTGTAGGGAATGGTACCTGTACATAAATCCTGCACTGTACACATTAAAAGCCCATGGAAGCTTGGGGGCCATGATCCCTCAGGAGCATGAGAAAATGACTGCTACTATAGGCTGTTGATGGGATTCTTGGTGCTAGGTGGTCAGATTTAGCTCAAGGCAGGACAGCACAGATTTTGATTGGTATGCAGGTTCTAGCACTGATCAGCAACAGGATTTCCCAAGCACCATGAGGGTATATAAGAGAGGGAATCCCAAGGCCTATTGCAGTCATTGTGAGACGGTGTTTGTGGAGGATCCCAGTAGTGCAAAAATCCTGCATTGGGTTCTGTCAGTGAAAAAAGGGTTCTGCAGCAAACTATGCCCTTGTAGTAATATGTATTACCCATAGTAGTAGTATTAGAAGTTCACACAACTGGACAAAGAACAGAAAATGTGGCAAAATTTCGCCAAATAGCATGGAGTCAATGGGAAGGTGTTGTCATGTTTTTTTTTTTTTGTGCCACAAAAGTGGGGGTTTTCTCGGTGAAACAAAATGTGCCAAAATTCTAATAATGACACTGGTTTTTTCCCACTGCTGGTGAAAATGCAGGGTTTGGTGCAAAGCTAGGCCATGCAAAAGATAGCTCATCCCTATATTAAATACAACATTTCCAAAAGTGCAGATTGATACAGCTTCTCTATTGCATACAAACGGATAAATAAAAAGCAAAAAACACATATAAATTAACAAAAAAAAAAGGGGAGTGTGTTAATTTTCATAAATGATATATTTCTATTTGTACGGGTATGATAAGACCAAGGGCAACAGACATATGATTTGTTCATCACACAGTCTCATTATTATTAAGTACAACTACCACACACCACCCTGACACAGAATAGGAACGTAACCACAAGCGCTGGAATCAACAATTCCCAGCATCTCTGAATGATCTTCCAGTCAGGGCAGGGAGATAGACTGAACAGGGCAGTTGACTATTAAATCACTGTGAAGACGGAGGTAGGGAATTCATACAGAAGTATATTAGCTTGCAGCTCTCTGTATTATTATTTTCAGAATTTATTGAGGATGGGCTATATGAATCTTGTATTTTGTGTCTTTTTGTATTTTAACATCTTTACTTCACATTATATAGACATTTTATTCTATTCAGTGGAAATCCAATTTCCTACTTTAGATTTCTGCATAAATGTAAGACATACTTCTCATTTTATTTTAACATACATGATAAGAGAAATGAGGGGTCCACTGTTTTCATCAAGGAAACATGGATCCTTGAATTCCATTTTGAAGGGCAAGAAACTGTCCCATTGATAAACACAGTGGATTGTTCCTTTTTTTGCATTTTTCCCCATGGGTGATAAATGACCCCTTGGGTCTTCAAAGGCTGGTATAAATCTTCATGGTTAGCTAATAAAAGTACCTCCTATAAAATTATTATATTCTGAACTTTGTTAGGACAGAAGATGCTGACAGCAGCTGGTAGGAGTGAACCAAGCATGGCTGAACTGCCAACAATTTGAGAGTAAGGAGAAGATAAATACCAGAGAAAGCAATTTTCAGGAGAACAGGATGACATATAACAGTTTTATATGTAACAACCATCTAGTAATCTCAATAGTAGTCAACATATAACAAAACAATCCTTATAGACAGCTCAGTTCCCTACTCATAGCATAAGAAGTACGTTTGTGCTATTTTGGTGTCACTAATGACAACATGGCTGCTAGGAAGATTGTTGTTATACACTTTATTTTCAAGTATGAAGGCACGTTTTTGACATACATTCAAAACAAAAGGCATTGATATTATGTTATGACCCTCCCTTTGCTGCACTAATGCCTCCAGAACTTTCCTCGACCACTAGTGAGGTTAGGCACTGATTTTGAGAATCAGACCCTGATTACACTTAGGGACAGATTTACTATAGCTCGAATTTCGAATTGAAAAGAATTCAACCATGTGAATAGGTAGGGAAGTAAAATCCTTTGAATTCAATTATCGAATTCGAAGGGTTTTACCGCAATTTGATTGGTCGAACGATCGAATAGGAAACAATTTTTTCAATCGATAAAATATTTTTTATTCGATCAAAAATAATGAATCCCAATTCGGTAGCTCTGATCTGGTGAACTAGGTGGTCGAATAAAAATTTAAAGTGGAAGTACTTCGACAGTCGAATGGTCGAATATTTGAATAAAATTTCGATCGAATTTTCAAAATTCACTGGTCGAATGGTCTTCAAAAACATTTGAAAATTCGAATGTTTTTGAAAATTCGATCGAACTTTAATCCTTCATGTGAATTTAGTCGAATGGTCGAATATTTGAATAAAATTTCGATCGAATTTACAAAATTCACTGGTCGAATGGTCTTCAAAAACATTTGAAAATTCGAATGTTTTTGAAAATTCGATCGAACTTTGAATCCTTCATGTGAATTTAGTAAATCTGCCCCTTAGTAACCCAGTTTATCCCATAGTTATTTAGTTGGGTTGATGTCAGAGCTACTCGAATGCCAATTAGACCTTCCTACCTGTTGGCAGTGGGTGTTCTGATGATTGCTTGCTGCTTCATGACGTCAGATGTATTTATGGAAGTTTTGTCCTGATAGCTATATATGGATAGTGATGGGCGAATCTATCTCGTTTCGCTTCACCGAAAAATTTGTGAAACGAGTCGCAACATGTTTGTGATACGCATAACGTCGATTTTGACTCGCGTCGTGTCATTTTCGTCGCGCGTCACATCGGTTTCGGTGCGCGACTCGTTTTTTTTTTACGCCACTGAATTTTCAACAGGGAATTCGCCACAAATTCACCCATCACTATATATGGATACTGTTGGATATTTAGGGTACTCAGGATAAGCAACTGACAAACAGCCTGCTTATAGCTGCCAGTTTTAAATAAAGAAAATCTGAGTAGAGAAAATCAAATACATTCAGTAGGGCCCAGCTTAAATTCCACTCCATAAAATAATTCTGTGTACCCATTGGCAGGCATAGACTAAGTCATAAATAAAAGACAATATGGTTTTGGGGCTCACAGATTTTGGAGCCTGCTAAAGCTCTTTAATAATGAAATGTAAAAAATATGTATATGTGAATAGATTGATTCCACAATACTTTACATATGGATTCCAGTAAGTGGGAAAAATCACAAGAAATGGTACCCATCTAAGTTGACTTGTACAATTTGAACCCAAAAACAAGCAAGTCTCTAGTCAATATGTGAATGTTAAAGAAAAACTTTTAAATTATGAAATTGGTAAAATGAGCCAAGCTTCCAGTAAACATAATTGATCTTGGAAACTGTTGCTGAAACTGGCTTACTGATTTATGCAGACACCCTGCATCCATGTATCAATGATCCAATTCGAGCCATCATGAAAATCATACCTGGCCAATCTACATCTAGCCTATTTTCAGACAGATATTGGTCAGTTGGAGGGCCCCATACATGGACAAATAAGCTGCCAAATCAGTAGCTTAAATCTGCTTGTGTATGGCCAATTTTAATATTAGAACATGACCCTCATTTACAGTGAAAATTTATTTGGGCTTAAATCCCAAAGCATGTGTTTGTTGGAACCTAGTACCTGCAAAGAGCTATTGCCCATAGTTTCCCATCTTATACTGAGTTGAACGTGGAGTCACCTTAAGGCTTGTGCAAGTTGGCAAAATGTTTTACCAGGTAGGAGTGTTTATTATTTTCCGCACATAGATACTTTATAGGGTTCTCAGCCATGCAGAGACATTTTAATAAAATGTCTGTGTAATAATTTGCATGGATTTATTTTTCATGTCGATCGTTTCCCTTTAACACTTTCTCATTACCTCAAGTGCCCTGGCTTCTTGGCTTTGGTTGCCTTACACACAGCTGTAGTAGCGAACTCCAGCATATATTGTCTTCTAGGAATCCAGATGCTTTCTACTCCTCTTTCCCCACCCAGAAAATATCATCACAGATAGAAACCCTGGGAAATGTTTCACACATTTCCTCTATGCAGAGGGGCTTAAAGATGACCTAAAGGCTGGGTAGATTGCCTGATGGGAATTATATATATGGAAAGCCTTTATGTAGCCTGATAGATTTGGTATGTTCAAACCCACTGTGGGACTTCAATATGAAAAATGAAAAAAGACAGGAATGCATATTGTATACGCCAATACAAGTAGATGTTTGTTCACTTTTAACTCTGCCTTCCCCCATGTGGACGGTTGTATCATTTTACTGGAATACCTCTGGTTTTATCCAAGCATAATAGCATAAATCCTTTTATTAAACCAAACCTCAACATAAAGACTAAAAACTGAAACTGAATTCCCAGGGTTAAGAATCAGGAACATGGATATTAGTCAGATTTTATACACTTTTATATGATTATGCTGTATAACACTGGCCACTGAAAAAAGTTTTGCCTTAAATACTTTCTCATGTCTTTACTGTACCTTGCCAAGTGCCTACCACAAAGATAGGCAACCACTGGCACTCCATATATTGCCGAAGTTCAGCCCTTACAAGCGTAACTAATATTAAACATTGTGAAAGTTATAGTATAGCAATACCTGTAGTACTAAAGGATGTTTATACATATAACATTATTTTTCTTAAGTATTTCAGAGAATGCAAGTTTGTCAGCAATGTCCACCCCTTTCAAATATGTTTTTGTATGTCCATGTATGCTTAAATTGTGTTTTGGACCTTCCCATAATACTAGAATGGGCAGACCAAGGCTCTACTTGAGAAGAAAATTCTCATCTGGATAATTAAATGCTTAAGGCTGGTTATACTTTCTTGGACACTAAACCCTGCTGCAGTGCACTGCTTAACCACACATTACTCAATTGTTGCTGGACTACAAGTTCCAATGGAAAGAAAAAGAATCTTAAAAGGAATATTGCACAAAAACTTTTCCCCAGCTCACCAGGGCCTGCAGAAGCATTAAAATGCAAAATAACCCTCCAATAAGAATCCCAACTGATCTGTGTGAATTCTCATTGGTGAATTGGTTTCCATGTGTAATTAGGTTTTTTCTCACCTTCTATAGATAACTCGGGCTCACAGTGGCTTTATAGTTGGCTTTAGTGTCCCTTTAATGTACCACCCTCCATCTCAGTTAAATGTTTGATACTGATATAAAAGAAGGTAGGGAGTGTAAGGTAGGGAAGCAAGGCATGGCCTTAAAGGAGAACGGAACTCTAAACAATTAATATGGCAAAAAATGCCATATTTTATGTACTGAACTTGCACCAGACTAATGTTTCAGCTTCTTAATAGCAGCAATGATCTTGGAAAGTGTCTGTGACACTCACATGCTTAGTTGGCTCTGAGCTGTTGAGAAGCTAAGCTTAGGGTCATCACAAATTATAGAGTAGAAAATGAGGTTTGCCATGAGGGTTTTCATAAGAGCAAGATGTGCATATGCTCTTATGAAAACCCTCATGGAAAGTGTACTGCAATACGTAATGTTGATCCCTCTAAGTCTTTTTGATCTTATTCCGTTCTAACTCCCTAGCTATACAAAGAGATATGTTTTCCCTATATTTTAGTCACCATACATGCCCTTTTATTTTGGATCCATGACAGCGGAGGCCTTACCACTGATTAGACTATTATGTCTCAAACTGCAGATTGATACATTGCAACATTGTTCACACTATAATCCTTGAGGGAGACTCGGATTATGTTTCAGGTTCCATTTCCTGTATTTATTTGTTTTGTTTTGCACATTTGTTGATTTCACTTGATGTGTTCCATACTAGTATTTGTTGTCTGCACATTGTATTGTATATCCTGATGCTAATGAGGCTCGATGATGTCATTGGTTCTGCCTTCCCACCAATAGGGTTTAAAAATGGTTGCAGTTGTGTTGTTTTTCACTTTGATAAAGGCTAGTGTTGTAGCCGAAACCTTAGGATTTTTTCAAACAATAAAACACTTAATTTTTCTTTATACATCCTGTAAGTGCAAGCTTCTATCAAGGATTTATATATATATATATATATATATATATATGGGAACCCCTTTCAGCTTGCATAATAATTTACTCCACTTTCAACAAAAAAGATAGTTTGTCTTTCATTTCTCAGGAACATGGGGGTGTTTTCTGAACAAAGATTTTTAGTGAAGCAGTATTCAGTTATATGATATTAAATTAAATGTGAAAAACTGGCAGTGCAAAATTTGAAAAGCTTCTTAGAATTGGCCCTTCTACAGTGTATTGAAAGTCGGCCTAAGGTGAACCACCCCTTTAACTGTCCGGCACTGCCTTTTGAGAGCAAACAGGGCTCGTAAGGAATACGTTGAGCCCTGGACAACTTAACAACTGTTGGCAGTATACGGGCGCACTGATGGGGCCACACACTGGAGGCAAGATACCGGTTGCACAAGCTTTTATCTTGCAGGTTACACTTCAGAGACTTGCGTTCGATAAGTGATTAATTACTTTTGGACAGTTTTGTTTTTCCACTAATTAAGGGGTTAATAATGAATTAATGCATGTATGGTGAAGTTCTCTATGGTGGTTTTTATTTTTTGGTATAGCTTTCTTATATTTTTTATTGTTTATCCTTGCAAAAAAATGTTTTCCCTTTTTTTTCCTTTTTTATTTTAGGTAATCTTCCTTGCCTCACAGATTCACTCCCATACACTGATAGTGGTGAAGGGGGAGGGGATTAGACACACTTAATTTTAGTATTGGGGATACACATACAATTACTGGGTTTGGGTTAACACATTTGAACATATTTTTTGTAGGTATCTGTACACTTAATTTTCAAGAAATTTTTGTAGCAAGATGAGTGGGTTCAAAAGGTTTCACTTGCCTTATTTGAATTTAGTATAAACATACTTTGGCACTATTTTTGTATAGTTTTAGATCCTCACATCAGTAGGAGGGGTATCAATACACTAAGACCAACAGTATACTAGTGGGGTGAGCAGAGATATTTGCAAGTTGAGAAGTAGATATGTTAGTGCTCCTATATCTGTATAAATGTTATTATGGGCAATATTGGTTTAATTATACAAGTAAATGTATGGCAGAATTTGTAATGACTAAGGGTGAAAGTATAGGAGGATATAGAGTGAGGTGCTAGTCTTTTCATCTTTCTCAGTTATACATATGTGATTTGAGCAATTGCAGCAGTTATCTTTTCCATGCAAATATGCCGCAAAGTTGCCATAAGTATTTATTGGTACATATCGTGTTGTTTTTAACTGTTTTTAATATGTTTTACTGTGATATATACTGGGGGATTTACCTTGTAAAATAATTATGGCTAAAGCTTAAATTCATTTTATTTGAAATATAGATCAAAGTGGGATCAGGTGCTACTCATTTAGTGATGCAGTAGAGCTGTAATGTTTGCTGTTTTTCCCCGCCAGTTTTTGTATTTAAGCGACCTCTTACAAGTAATAGGGTACTTTGAGAAAGGCCCCGGAGGGGCCGAAACATCAGTCCACAGTTCCTAAATAAATATAACTTTAATTATTATATTAAGACCTGAGAGTGCTGACCTTCTTTTTGGTGCGTATGATTTAATTACTGGCCGTGCACCCAGGCAATTTATTTTACTTTACGAGAGTGCCCACACCATTCGGATTTATATATATATATATATATATATATTTATATATATATATATAAAATCCATGCAGCTCAAATAAAATACTTGCCTGGTGTTCCATATGAAGTGAGTACAATAATGTAATATTTGATGCAAAAGAAAATATTAAACCAGTGGCACAGTGCATATTGGGAGCCAGTTACTGCCCCCACCACAGAACCATGTATACTGCTGTAACAGTGATGCAAAACTGTGTAGTAACATAGAATCCCATGCAAGATTTCTCTTTCCTATTTGTAGGGGTCTGAGTAGTCTGCTAAAATGGAAATTAGGATTCAATACAGGGGCAAGGTCATGTAAGCATATACAGTGCTTATAGCCTTATAGTTTTGTTGAAGGACTTGATATAAATGTACTTGCAGATAACAGACTAAGACAGGTATTTAAGAGCAACAGCAAGCTACAGCAGCTAAGTATTGTCTAGTATCAAAAGTGTGTAGTAGTATAGGAATAAAGAGAATATGGAATAAGAGACAAAGCGAATCAAAGGAAGGTGGGCATGTATTTTCATTTATGTAATGTCCCTGTGCTGGGGAAAAAGCACAGGAAAAAATGTCCTTTGACTCCAATGCATTTCCATTTTGTGAAATGTTTCTTTGATTTCATAATATTTTTCTGGTGAAGCCAGTTTTGTTCATCACTAGTCACAGCCCCCTTATTTGCCATATTTGCATGAATATTTAAGAGAATAAATCAGTATTTACACAGTCTTACATAGTAACATAGTAAGTTAGGCTGAAAAAAGACTTGCATCCATCAAGTTCAACCTTTTTTTTTTATATATTTTAACTGCCTAACTGCTAGTTGATCCAGAGGAAGGCAAAAAAAACCCATCCTAAGCCTCTCCAATTTGCCTCAGAGGGGGAAAAAATTCCTTCCTGACTCCAAAAAGACAATCGGACTAGTCCCTATTTGACCTCAGACTATGGCTTCCAGGCAGGTCTGGACTGGGATTCAAAATAGGCCCTGGCATTCCAAGTCAATAATGTCCATATGGCATCTTACAGTAGCCTGTGCCTGATTTCAGGAATATCTATAATAAAAATATGCATTCTCCCCAATTTTACCCAACTTCAGACTGCCCCCACCAATTACTTCCCTGGGGCTGGTCCCACCTCTTGAGAAACCATAGCTCTGGATTTTGTTAAATTCACACAATATCAGGCTCAGAGGACAATGTTGATACACATGACTAAAATCTATATTTACCCCCATTTACTGTTACTAAGTTGCTTAATAGGAGAGCACTTATTTTTTAATTCTGTTTTCTTACAAATTAGTTCTAATTTAAATTGCAGACTAAATGAATTGTTTAACCGTTATATTGTTTTTAGTGTTTTGATTTAATTCCTATATACATCTTCAAAGTCCTTCTAGGTGTCTCCTTCTCAAGTATGCACATTTTGGTCTAGAAATGTAAATGTCTGAAGATACTGTTACTGAAGTGGGCAGTCTAAGAAACAAGTTAGTTCAGCTCATGTATTGATATGCATGGGTAGGTATGAGCATCTAGCTGTCAAAATTTCCTTTTTTCCTTAGCACTGTGACTGTAGTGTTCCTGAAGGGAAGCAGAGAAATTGAGGAAGGGTCTTATGGTTATTACCTTGAGAGATTATCAGGTGATTGCAATGTTAGTCTGTGGGGGACTTTATAGGCACTTGTTTATGTTCTGCTTAATAACACAGTATTTAAAGCCCCTTGAAACAGCAGCACATGCCATTGTCACTAGTCTGCACTCTCCCAGAACATTGTTTTGGACATTGTCCTGCACAGCTGCAGAGTTTAGGAGCCTCTGTTGTTGCATGACACACAGAACTAAGAAAAAAAGTTCTAAACAAAGTAAAATGAGTAAAATGGGCAATGGGTCGTCTGCCCTTTGTAAGTGAGCGAAATCTCGATTGTAATAGTTGAAAAGACTGCTAACGTTACATTAGCCTGATATTGCTCGTGCCAGTCTTCTATTGAGAATCTTCTATCATCCGACAACAATTCACTTGAATGGAATGTTTTAACTTGTTCAGCTTCTTTTCAAAGTGTTTTCATGACTTAAGAAATAAAAGGATCCCGCTCTTGAATTGCTGCGCTGGGCACCATTTCTTGCTCACATTATGTGAGCCAATTAAATGTGACATAAAAAGATATTTCTAATATTTATGGGGAACTGTGTTGGGAAGTTCATCAAGGAAGACAGAACTAGGACGCATTGCAGCGGTACATTTTTCTGCAAATTTCTACTCTGATGGTTTTCTTCGTTCTGTAACTATGACTACAGCAAAACATGGTGTTTGACTGTTACAGATAGATATTTATGAGCAAGACATTGCTCTTCATATTCTTTATAGTACATTAATTAGTGCTCTGAATTTAAAACACATACAAAGTGAATCACTTTAACAAATATCATCCTAAAGCATCTTTTATTTAGTATATACCAAATTAGGCATGTAACTTAAAGACCAAAAAAATGGCTCGATGGCAGATGTTTACAGTTTATGTGAAAGCAATAGCAATTATCATAAATGTAAATATTAAATTACTCCAGAAGAAATGTGTCCTGAAAGGAATAATTCAGTAAAATGCAGATTATAAAATGGACCATCAATGGTTGATGTTTCCCATCATTTGTACATTCCTGTTGAGATGGGGTCAGTTCCCACAGGTCAGATAACTTACAGAGCAGATTTCAACTATGGATGAAAGGGATGATATTAGGCAGGTTTCTGCTCACTCTTAATGTAAACTCTGAGGGGCCCCACTAGAATTTCAGGCATTTTATGTCTGCGCAGCAGTATAGGGAGGCCAGTTATACAGCCCTGGTGCATGCTCAGTAAGTTCACAGGCAGGTAAATTGGAACAAACAAATTTGCTCTCTGTAATATTGCTTATGCAAGCCTATAATTATAATTTGGAACAAACCTATTTCTGTATAAAGTTAGAAACAAAGTTCACCTCAAAATGAGTTTTGGCCTTGTAGTCAAAAATGATCAGACTTAATGCAAATAATGCAATTTTCCTTTTTATTATTTTGTTATATCATCACCTTTTTATCTCTCTATAGTCTATACACTATCTTTTACTTGTATTTTGTGTTTGGAGCACCATTCTTACTGACAGAGCAGGACTGAGAGAGTCAGGCATCCAAGGCAACTTTAAACTAACTTCATGCCCCATGCCACCCACTGTTGCCAACACCCTTGAAGCACAGAAGCATTTAGATGAAAAAAATGCAATTCCCCCCCGAATCACGCTGTTGCTTAGTTTTGACCCTGCTTTCCTATATTGCTTAATTTTCAAAAATAAGCATCCCGAAATCTCCAATGAGAGTTTTTCATGCCAAATAAACATGTAATCTCACTGGGGGTCATCACCTCAAGGGCCCACCACCCCAGCTGCAGAGACCCCCCACCCTAGTTGTGAGTCCCCCTGTGCACCACCAGTACCTTGTACCTCTGTAAGTGAAAATTACACTGCAAATAATCCCCCAATGAATTGGACAGTGCCTGGGGTGGCATGGCCTACCTGTTATCTCCCAGTGTCCAGCCGGCCCAGTGCTACCCTGGTTATCTAATTGTTATCCAACATATTAGGGTTACTGATCAATATTTACTGCTGGAGCATCAATGGATATACTACTGCACTGTGGAAAAAATGATTTATATTTCCTTAAACTGCAATTATCATTTTTGAGCAGTGGAAGAAACTCAAAGCTTTGAGGCTGTTGTTGTTCACCCGAAGACTAAAATGTGTTGTGTTTTGTTTTAGTTGCCAGTGCATGTATTTCTAGTTAAATTCATGCTTGCAGCTGACTTCCATAAACAGGGGTTCTAAAATCATAAATTTATAACTGAATAATAATAATATAATAAAGGTTCCAAATTTGATCAGCTCTTGTGACCAATAATAACTAATCAATTCTATATCTTTTATCACTTAAAAGGAACATATTCTCTTTTAATAAGACTGAAGCTTTTCCTTTACCTTTGTGGTGGGCAAAATTTGGTTTAACCAATAATTAAATCCCCCCATTGTCAGGCTCTGCTGGCATTCAAGCTAGGGACCTTTGGGTTTTTGGGTCAGTGCCTTAACCATTGGGCCAGGTGAGCAGCCTGCAGGGTCTATTATCTGGCCTTTGCAACCCTAGCCCAGCAGCAGCCTGATTGGCGATTTGCAGTCAGTCAATCAGGACTGATCTGCCCTATTTAGGGCCAACCCTCCTCACCCTCCTTGCCTGAGCACTGGCTACCTATACTAGCACTGTGGCATCACCCCTAGCTAAAGGTTCCTGCTCTAGCTCCTTGTCTTGCCTTTTCTTGCCTTACCTTGAACCTTGCCTTCTTACCTTGCCTTGTTCCTATCCTGTCCTGCCTTAACCTTATTCTGCCTTGCCCTTAACCGACCTTGACCTGACTCTACCTTGCTTTCTCCTCCTGATTTTGCTCGAGTCCTGCTTTAAACCTTGTCTTGCCTTGCCTGTTCTTAATCTGGTCCCAGTCCTGCTTTGACCTTGATCTAGTCTTGCTTTAACCTTGCCTTTACCTTGTCCTGTCTTGTTTTCCTTGCTATTCTGAATCTTTCTCTGCTCCTAACTCCAATCCTGACCTTGTCTTGACCTTAACTTGCACCTTACCCTATCTTTTCTTCTCATGTCTGTATCTTGTCTGCCTAGCCTGATCCTTATCTTGTCCTCCTGCTATCCAGTCCTATCCTTCCAGTCTGCTCCCAATCTACGTCTGCACCATCCTGTCCTATCCTTCCAGTCTGCTCCTGATCTATGCCCGCATCATCTAATCCTTCCAGTCTGCTCCTAATCCACGCCGACTCCATCTTGCTCCTACTCAGTCTGCTTCTGTCCTGACTCCTCACCCTCATCTTCCTATCCAGTCTGATTCATTGCCCTCTTTACCATTTCCAGTCTGATTCATCACTCTGTTGCTGCCTTTCCCTTTATGTGTTCTGTGAGCACAGCCAGTCCCTGCCTAAAGGACTCACCTTCCTCCTCTACCTCCACAGCACCCCCTACCTAACCATTGACACCCATGCATAGCAATGGCTAAGCATCTCACCCACCTTCCAATGCATCTCTCTGATGGGATTTCCAAACTTACAGACCAATAACTGACCTAGCCATTGTTTGGCCCCATATATAAGAATATAAACGCCTAACTTGGTCAGGTATGATCAAGTCATCAATTAATGTCAGTTTGGTATGGCCAGCTTTAGAAACCAAATCATAAACTACATTTATAACAACCCCTTTCTCTTGCAACAACTCAATTGTCCTGCTTTCTTTTAGAACCTGACCTGGTTTATACAAGCTTTATATTTATCTTCCAATTTAGATTTCAGTACATTATTGCATAACTTATACAATCTCCCTAAAGGCACACACTCAACCATGAAACATCTAAAAATCTCAACAAACACAAGCCTTAAAAAGAGATTGCAGGGTAATCATTTCTATTTGTTTTGGGAAGCAGATACCAGTCAGCCAGAACATGCCCATATGATGTGTTTCTAAAATGTAACACAATATAAAAAACATGGTAAGTTGACTTTGTATCAGTCGCACCTATTTATTCAGTGGGCAGGGAACTTGGATGACATATGACAGGTGCTCACTGCATTCAATTTCAAGTCAAGTTTATATAAAACTGTTTAAGTAATACAATTCATAACCTAAAGGCCATGGACTCTGGTGTAAAATGTCTACTTGTCACGCCAAAACATACATATTCCTCATAACAAAAAATGTTTTGCTCAGTAGAAAGATTTCAGAGTGAAAAAGTTTCTTTATCCTGTTGTTTCAGACACCATGCAATGTGAAGTAGAATTCACAAATGTAGAAAGTTGAAACAGACGCAGACATAGACAATACTTTTGTCTGCAATCACCCTTTATTGGTGCTTTATCGCGACATGTTTCAGGAGTGAATCCACTTGAAAAAGGGATTCTGTCCCAGTCTGTTTCAGCCTTCTACATTTGCAAAAATGTTTTGCTGTTAGACCCAGTATTTTCATGTTATAGCACTGGCCCCAAACTTATAGTGTAAGAACTGCCAATGTAGTAATTCAACGTACCTGAAAAAACAAGTGTGCTGCAGTGCAGTGTTTAATTAGATTTTTAATTTCTAGTGCCAAGGTAGCTGCATCATAACATTTCTATTTATATGTGTAATATAACAGGCTGGCATAGTTCAAATCTATATTTTGAAATCCCTCCACCTATTTTTTTTCCATCCTACACCCTCTAATCAAAATAGAGTCTGAGTAAATCCATAAAGCCTATCGCTAACATAAACAATGTGAGTAATGCTTTGCCATGGGCAAGAGAAGACAGAATCTGAGAGTATCCATGTTCTGAAATGAAAACATTTTCTTTTATTACACTCGAAGTTTCATTTGGCTCCCATTCAGCCAGATTAACTTGCTGTGACCTATTTACTTCAACCTCTCACCGACCTTTAGAAGCCGGTTGATTCCTCTTCCTGCACCATGCTTGCCATTTACCTCTCACATCATCAGAGACATTGAGCACATGGTTTTACGGTGCAGACATCTACTTCAGGTCATAACAGTCTTGGACTGCACAGTGACAGCTGAAATATAGATAAATTATGCTCTCTTGTCCTCATTTTAGCTTGTATGGCCATATCTATAGTTATAGACATAAAAAGGCTTTATTGCCATACTATGTTTTTCAAGCTCAGTTGTACTTTTTTTATGTTTTTCCAACCATAACATCATATATTGGTCCCTAGGTTATATCACTAAAAACAAGTTAGCAGGTAAGTAAAATGCATAAATAAAAGCTATGTTGGTAAATGCCTCTGGGGATTTGGAAATGTCCTGTTCTTCATACAGGACCATCTTTAGTGATTCTGGATCCTGGGACAAGATATCTTGCAGAGATGTATTATTTATATAATGTAGAATTGTTTGACCTAAAGCCAAACTACAGGGTGGGCAGATCATCTTGCCCTACAATATCTACTGTTCTTCACTACCTTCAGCTGTTACTATCAAACTTGAAAACAATTAATGGAACAATACGATTTTCTTTGTGGTCAAGTTTTTATTCTGGGACTTAACGCAAGCAATTATTTGAAAAGAAAAAAATTTTCTGCACATATTCTAGGGATCTCGAAAAAAAGCCTGACTGAGTTTTTTTGTAGTTGTGTTTTACAAAATTTAGAAAATTAATAGAACTTTCTTCCTGTGCATCATTAGCAATGAAAATTAGAAAGGAAACTCACAGATTCACCTGTTAAAGGGAACCTGTCATTGGAAAAAATGTTTTTTTCAAAACACATCAGTTAATAGTGCTTCTTCAGAAGAATTCTGCACTGAAATCCATTTCTCAAAAGAGCAAACTGATTTTTTTATATTTCATTTTGAAATATGACATGGGTCTAGACATTTTGTCAATTTCCCAGCTGTCCCAAGTCATGTGACTTGTGCTCTGATAAACTTCAATCAGTCTTTACTGCTGTACTGCAAGTTGGAGTGATATCACCCCCTCCCTTTCCCCCACCCAGCAGCCTAACAAAAGAACAATGAAAAGGTAACCAGATAACATCTCCCTAACACAAGATAACAGCTGACTGGTAGATCTAAGAACAGCACTCAATAGTAAAAACCCATGTCCCACTGCTTACTATTCAGTTACATTGAAAAGGAAAAACAACAGCCTGCCAGAAAGCAGTTCCCTCCTAATGTGCTGGCACAAGTCACATGACCAGGGCAGCTGGGAAATTGACAAAATGGCTAGCCCCATGTCAGATTTCAAAACTGAATATAAAAAAATTTGTTTGCTCTTTTGAGAAATGGATTTCAGTGCAGAAGTCCACTGGAGCAGCACTTTTAACTGATGCGTTTTAAAAAAAACATGTTTTCCCATGACAGTTTCCCTTTAAGCTGGACACTTTATCCCAAATTAATTTTTTCGACATTTTATCAACGCAAAAAGAAAACAACGAGCTCTTCTTTAGTTGTTCTCCAACCTGACTCCCTACTTAAATTTTTTAAACTAAACTTTATCATGCTCCTAATTTAAGCCAGTTGAGAACATAAATGTTTTATAATTCCATTTAAAATATCACATACAGTAATTTCCAGATTTTCCTGGCTGGATAAAGCAGTAATACCTAGTACAAGTTTCATTGTTGGGTTGGAGACAGTTAAGTTCAGAAACCCTATATATAGGAGAATTAAATTAAAAAGGACCATTTGTTTTAGAATGTTTTGACCCTTTCAGTACCAGAGCGCTTACAGAACGTTGACAATGTCACATTTGGCACTCTCACGGCTCTGTACTGAAAGGGTTTGAAGACGGATAATTTCTAACACAATAAGTGAATCCACAGCTAGACTCAGTTTCTTGTGTGTATAATCAGAAAAATCTGCGAGGCCTTCCTGTCTGTGGTTAAGGGGGGTGAATCTCTAAGCTTTGTCACCATGGCAAATACTTTATAATACACAAACATTCTCAGTGCTGGAAATCCACCCACTCCTATTCAGAGATAGCAGAGGTTTTGTAGAATTGAATTGCAGCCTCCCCACTGACTTTTAAGATAAGCCTTCGGAGTTTGGATCCTGAGTGACAAAATGAAAATATGGGGTTTTTCCTAAAGATGATTTATAGAAATATATAAATGCCCTTTCAGGGATGCAGGTAATGGATTGGAAAATTAGGTCAAACTTGCCTCAGGTTCTTTATCCTGGTAGTTTTTCTTCATAAAGTGAATAAATTGCCTGTTTTTTCTAGCTATGTAGAGACGGTGCCTCCGAGTTACTCTTACACAGATTTCCCGCAGAGAGATGGCAAAGAAAAATGGTTTATTGGTTTATAATTGATGATAGTAACTTTCAGTCAGTTTTGCCCAGTGCCAGTCCTGTATGCATACCTATTCGTGGGACAATCCTATATAGAGAACCTGAAAAGCTAGACATAAGTTTAGATTTCCTATTATACATCATAATGGTCCCAACTTACACAGCCAGTCAATAGAAAATATTAAAGGCATCAAGAAGCAGGGAATAAGTCTGATTAGCAATGGTCTAGTAGACCTAGATCATCAATACATTGACAAATACAAACGTGTCAATAGCTCATGAAACAGAAGATTGACTGAACCAGATATCCAGGCAAAAACATAGGAATAGTTTTCATTTTTTATTTGTGGTTTTTGAATGATATAACATATAATTTGGTTGGTACATGTGGTTTGAAAGACATGAATATGAACAGAGGAGTGCCTAAATAGAAAGATAAGTGATAAAACTAACAATAAAGTGATAGCATCACAGAGAAATATTTATTTGGCTGCTGGGGTTACTGATGCCTGTTTGAAAGCTGATAAGAGTCGGAAGAAGAAGGCAAATAAATCAATTATAAAAAAATTAAGACTAAGGATATAGGGGCAGATTCACTAAGATCCAAAAATTCGCCAGCGTAGGCTTCGCTAGCATTCGCCGCACTTCGCCTGGCGAATTTTTGCCAGCGCTACGCAAATCCACTAAAGTGCGAATTTACGCTCAGGTCGGCAAATGGTAGCGTAGTTGTGCTAGTTTTACTTCGCTAGGCAGAACGCGGTTACGCAAGCGAAGCCTAATTTGCATACGGCGGGAACTTTAACTTTTAACAGAAGTATATGTTTCAGCCATTACATTCCACTACACAAGCCCAGGAAACCTTTAATAAATTAAATAAAGTTGTCCTATAGCCCTACATGTGCACCCTGTATAGTTGAGTTGCCATATGTTAGGAAATGTAGGGGGGAAGGAGGGTAACCCCCCAAAAATATTATCGATCTTTTTCAGACTATCACCCTCCTATGCTAAAATGCGCCAGCGATTTTTTGGGACAAAAAAAAATTTACATTTTTTTTCAACCTCTTATCTATTGCATTGAATTAACATCTAGCGTAAGTGCTAACGTTGAGGAAAATGTTCATCTTAGTGAATTTGCAAAGTTACGATCCTTCGTCAATGCTCAACTTCGCCTGGCTTAAGGGTGCGAAGTTGCGCAAGTCTATCTACTTCGCTAGCGAAAATTCGCCAGAGACGGTGTTAGTGAATTTGCAAAGTTGCAAAATGACGTCACGCTGGCGAATTAGCGCTAACGTTAGACGCTTCGCAATTTAGTGAATCTGCCCCATAGTTTCTAAGAATAGGTCATTCTATAACATACTAAACGTTAACCTGAAGGTACTGTAAACCACTGCTTAAATAAATACCCATGCACTCCCCTGATCTGCCCTGACCATGCCTCATTATTTACAAACCCTGCCCATGATCTAAACTAATCAAACCCGCTCCCCAATATGCCCACCCCAGGCTCTGCCACAATTACTGCAGAAGATTTAAAATGAAGGAAAATAGAAGGTGATGACCTCAACCACAATGAGTAGATATAGGATATATTGGATAAAAAAAATCAAGGCTAAACTGCCAACAAGTGCAAATCATGTGTCGGGACTTGTGCAGCAGTAGAATTGGAATAAACCTTCAGACAAAGTCCTAGACTTGACAGATCAGGGAATAGCCTAAATTATTCTATTAATATTAAATGAGGCATGAAATTAATAGTTTGGTGTTATGAAGGACACATACTCTACATATAGTTTTTTTTACATTTATTTTAAAGTGCAGAACAGTGAAACTGAAAGCACTTTCATTCACGAGAGTTCTTGGTTTGTCAGAACAATAGTGTGGATAAGTGAGTGATATACATGTTTAGCCTGAAAGTAATCCCGCTGTGTAATAATCTCTCCCTTTTCTAAAATGCAGGCAGCAACTGGGGAAAATGAGAGGAAAAATTCTTTATTTCCCCACATCAACGCTCTCTCCTTGCATTTCCATATAGTTGAGCTTGCAGTTGCTGCCTTCTTGATCCCAGAGTAACCTTACTGCCACCTCCAAACCAGGCAGTAGCTCCAGAGTTCTCTCAGCACCCTACATCAATGGGCACAGTGCACTTGTATCTAAAGAGTGCACGTGTCACTCACATTCCAAAAACCAGAATTGACAACAACCAGAAAATATTTAGTGCAATTGCATCAGATTTGTGTTGCCTACAATTGTTAGAAGTAACTCCCCCATGCAAACACAAAATAGCTAGAATTCTCAGTGCATTATAGGGGAAAAATCAAACCGATTGCACTCGAAAATGCACTTTGCTCATTGCACTTGCGGAAGTTAATGAGCCCTTAAAGGGCAAGGAAAGTCTAAAATAGAATAAGGCTAGAAATGCTGTATTTTGTATACTAAACATAAACACGAACTTACTGCACCACAAGCCTAATCAAACAAATGATTTATGCTTTCAAAGTTGGTGCTGTCATCTTGTAACTATGTTATACAGACTAGACTACATACACATGCTGAGTGTGGTCTGGGATTCTTAGGGATTGTAAAAAAGATTAAAAAAAACAAAGCTGATTGAGTTCTGCATGGCTGGTAAGTAAGGCAGGGGCTCCCCCTGCTGTTCATAAGTTTCCCTGCCAGAAGTTAGGGACTGTCTGACATTTCCTATCCACAGCACTAAATGAAGGGAGAATTTCACTGCATTCAGTCAGGTTTCTTATAAAAACAGTACACATTTTTTAAATTAAAGTATATTGGAGATAGATTTCTTTTTCATTAAAGAAAGTAAAAATGGGATTTTATTTCTTTGCCTTTGCTTGCCCTTTAAATCTCACCCATGGTTTGGAGATCCCACCCTGCTCAACTTCCCTAAATTATTTATAACCTCTATTATGCTTCTCATTTGAGAATGAGTTTGTTTTTCATACATGTTCCATTTCCATTTATGTTATTTTCTCTTGGCATAATATGCATCACAGCCTCACAGCTAGGCCTTAATAACATCTATGGTCTGCAAATGCTCAGAAATAATTTGTATCTAACTTGCTTTATAATAAAGAAATAGATCCCCCGGCTACTTCATAATATCCTTTCTCCCTTTTCTTTCTGTTTATGCGTTTTATTACATTTTTCAAACAGCAAGATACCTTTTACTGACCAAGTAAACCAACAGATAAAATAAATAGCTAATAAATCAGAAAAATGGTCAAAGAAACATTTCTTACTCTTTTTGGTTGTTACCCTAAAGTGCTATTATCGGAGATCCTGTTTTAAGTACTCAAATCATGGGGAATGATAAAAGAGTGTTCTATTTAGAATGTTTACACTCTTTAAAGGAACACTATGAGGCCGATTTACTAATAATCAAATTTCTACTCTAACTCTAAACTTTGTGGTTCTCCTATATTTTTTTAAAAGCTCTAAAACTTACATGTAAAGTGTAAAACCCACAAAAACATAGATACAAAATTTCACCAGGTAAAAGTTGTAAAGGTCTTATAGAAGTCAATGGGAGCTGCACTAATCCTATTGGACCATTTTAAATAAAATTGGAATTTTAGAGGTTTTTGGATTTTTTCCTTAGGAATTGTCCGGTATTCAGATTTTTTTTACAGATTATTCAGCAGTATTTTCCATTTGCACTTTTTTTATTTGGTTCATGCATATTTCAGATGGCAGAAAGGCACTTGACATTGCTGCTGCAGGTGCTTCTTGGCCTGATAGATGTATTAGTAGGATTTCACTTTGAAGTCAGTAGGTGGCCACATGGTAGGTTTTTGGTTCTTCTTGCTTACCTTTCTCATCTTAATCAATCTGCTAATTACTTTGTTCCAATAGTTCCAAGGCTTAAATACACTGCTAAAATACTCAAGTGGAAAAATACCCTTAAGGCTGGGGACAGACAGGGAGATTCGGGGAGATTCTGTCGCCTGGCGTTTAATAGCAGGCGACAGAATCTTCCCGAATCTCCCTGTCTGTCCCCAGCCTAATACACCATTGACTACTATTGGCCATACCATTTTAGAATAATTGCTTGGATGTGTCAGTGAATAACCTTAGACCCAGAATCCTGTAAACATGATAATTCCATTGCATTAATCAGTAGAAGTAGCCCTGCAAAAATATAGTGACCTGTGTTATCATTTATGAAACACATGTCCTAACCAGCCACTGACCTATAGAAGGAAATAACTGCCATGTGAGTAAAGTTTTTTTCACAATTTTCAAATATACCGGAGTGCTGCTGCTTTATTTTCTACATGTGTACTTGACTCTGGCAGGGGGTACGGCCTGCACCCGGGGCTGCAAGGAGCCTGATCCACTTTTGGAGCATACTTTAACTTTATTTGCCTATATGATAGAGGATCACAGAGACAAACAGAAATGACAAAATACATTTTTACATTGGATCTAAATAGTAGACACCATGTAACATTAGGCTGCTAGAGGTGAAGGATACTGCTTGTGAGATAAAATAAGGGAACATAAGGTTCCAATTAAGAATCTGTCATCAAGAAGCTTTATACATAGTGAGTTAAGTGTTTTTTCAAAAGAGGTTTTCCTTATGCATGGTATTTAACTTTGATTCATTTACTTTTAGTAGCTGATTTATGGAAATTAAGAAAAATTCCTTTTCAGGATCTTGACTGTTTCCCAGTGCTGTCACTTCATAGCAAATGAAAATATATTCTGTCCCAAGTGAGACAATCCAATTGACAGCTACTATTTTTGGTGAGATTTCAAATAAAATATTTACATAGAATGCAGACAAACACTGCAATTTTGCCATAGGTTATAATAGTTTACTTCACCTCGGAGCATGCAAACATATTTTGATGAAAAAAGCCCTGAGGGAAAACATTAAATAATGCTTTCGTAAATTGAGGGAAAGTTTTCATGTAGGGGAAAATATGTGTGAACATAAAGGGTCAGATTCAGTTCAGTGAGAAAACGTTATCTCATGGCTTATCATGTTAAACTTATGGACAAGATTCAATTTGAGGAGAAAAAAACTTTCTCCAAATTCAGTTCATGTTTTTTTCCCATAGACTTCAAAGACTTTTCACTTGATAAATCATGGGATGTTTTTCTGAATTGAAATGCACCTCAAATTGAATTTAGTCTATGAGTTTTCCCTGTGATTCTTTTTCTCACTTAATTAAATCTGGCCCAAAGTAATAAAAAATGCCTTTCTAAACTCAAATTTTTACAAATTAAAAACACATTTGCATGTGTAAATGATATTTGGCTAAAATGAATTGGAACTACTTAAAGTTTTACATTTCTAAGAATAGACACAGGAAATGTTGTAGGTTCCATTTACAGACCTTGTAGCTCTTTTATTCCATTAAAGGGGTTAAAGGTTAACTTTTAGTATTATGTACAGGTTAATATCCTGAGACAATTTGCAACTGGTTTAATTTTATATTATTCATTTATTTTAGCTATTTAGCTTTTTGTATTTAGCAACTGAAAAGTTGCTTAGAATTGGTCATTCTGTAACATACCACCTCTTTACATTCCTTATTGCACAGTCATCAAGAAAATATTGAAAAAAATCTACTGAATCCATTTGGCGGTTATAAAATGAATGTAACATTGTATTGGTTTTACTGAGCAAAACATCATTGTTGTTTTCCAAAGTTATGCCTTTGCAGTTCCACACATACCATAATTTTCATGAAAATTTGGCCAGCAGGGGTCACTGTTACCTAGGAGTGTTTGGCTAAGGTTACATCATCAGAGCAATGGCTACCTCCACTCATTTTAACCAAAGGAAACATCAGAGCAATGGCTACCTCCACTCATTTTAACCAAAGGAAACATCAGAGAAATGGCTACCTCCACTCATTTTAACCAAAGGAAACATCAGAGAAATGGCTACCTCCACTCATTTCAACCAAATGAAACAACAGAGCAATGGCTACGTCCACTCATTTCAACCAAAGGAAAAATCAGAGCAATGGCTACCTCCACTCCATCTACAGAAAAGCCTCAGTTTTTATAATAACCAAAAATAATATTTTTCTCAACTTTTACAAAGGAAATTTAAAACATGAGAAGAGATTATACTTAGGGGCAAGCAGATCATGTGGCAGCCTGGTGTATAAAAATGCGAAGGATGGTGTACACAAAGTTGAAGGCATATATATTACCATTGTTATAGATTAATACAATTAAAAATTTTAAATATGTTGTAAATGAGGCACTCTATGTCTAAATTAAAATCTTGAAAAAAACAAAGTCTATGAAATCATGAGTCTGTTAAATGTTGAATTCTTTTTGAAACCTTGCACTTAAAAGTAGATTTATTTTCAAAAACTCCTGTTGACTTCTACATAAAATCTACATAAAAGCTGCAATATTCAAGCTCCAGAAATACGAATTTGGGGCTTATAAAAACCAAACTACCTATTTCAAAAGGGTCGTCTTTTTCTTTTGGTAATGTTAACGTACTGAGACTAAATCAAGATAGACACGGGAAGTAGTACAATTTTGTAGCCTTTCCATTATTTCAGTAGTAGTCAAACAAAATACCATGAATTTCTTTCTTAATTTTGGGCAAAAAAATTTATAGAAAATTATGGGATTTAGCAATTTCAGAGATCTTTTAGCAAAATTGATGTCAACATTCATAACAGCTTAGAAAGACACCCAAAGTTATATCAGAATAAATGTTGTTTAAGTTATAAAAGTTGGCCAAGTTGAAAAATTCATACATTTTGCAACCTTCATCAAAATGTTATATCATTGCATTCAATGTTTCCTTTAATAAATGTAATAAATTAAAGCTACAATGACTTTTGAACTAATATCAGACCTCTCATTTAATCCAACTACGGCTGCATGTCCATTATGTAATATAATCTTTTTAATAAGAAACTTTATCTTAAAAGTGTAGCATTGTAATCTTTTAAAATTTACTCTAATAAAAAAAGCAGTATTTTTTACTGAAAGAATATTTTCTGGTATTTCTAATCCTCCATCCTTCAGCTATTTTTTTTTTTTTTAGTTTGGGGTGTTGCTGAAAGCTGTAATATACATATACACATTCACACATTCACTCAAGTGTACTTTGATGCTGGAAAACAAATGTCAATTTTTTTATTCAATACCAAATTTTCAGTGTTTATCAGACCAGCCCTGCAACATGTATTTATTACGTTTCCCTGAATTTTCAAGTGACCTGCTGACCCTGATATATACTGAAGGATCTACACAATTCATGTGATGTGCATACTAAGGGACACCTGGGGCATTATTTTCTTGTGTTTTAGCCAAACAAAATGCATGGCAAACTTCTAGTGCAGATTCATGAAAAGTATATAAATACTGGGTCCGTTTACTAAAGTGCGGTAAATTTGAACTTAAGTTTCCGCATGTTATCGCTGAGAATATTTTTCCGCCAGAATATTCGCAGCGACTAAGTTTACTTAACAGCGATGTGCTCAGAAGTCATTGCGATCACTTGCGGTAATTACGTTAGCGAACCATCTTACGTTAGCGGTAATTTTAGCGAGTTGCGAATTTTCTAGCGACAATTTACATTTGCATATATTTATTCTAGAAAATAGTCTTGTTTTATGCGTTAATAATGGCGTTAATTATGGCAATTTTTACTGTGACATTTATGGACAGAAATGCATCTTTAAAACTCATAAACTTTACTGACTGATGATTATACCATCCAACAACATTACAGAGTGACACCAATCAAACATGTATGTATTATATAAACCCAAACTTCATCCACCCACGAACACACACTTCTGTCCATAGAATCATATGAACAAGAAACCATACCAGTTATCTCTTTGTATCATTTAAATGTACAGTTTAATGAGAATTAAACTCCCATTGAGAATTTTCTGGCCAAAAAATAAGTTAACGCCACTATATAGATGGCGGTAAAATGTTGCGAATATTCTGGTGTTAATTTTGTCTTTCACACATTTCGCTGCTTAGTAAACCATGCGTTAATATGTACGTAGCGTTATTTTCAGCGGATGCGATAACTGGAGAAATTTATATTTACCGCAGGTTAATAAACTCGCGAAAACATATTTTGCGTTAAATTTGTCTGTATTTTGTGCGCAAATTTTTACCGCACTTTAGTAAACGGACCCCTCAGGATCTTAGCATACACTATATAAAGGCATATATAAACAACTGAGTGCCCTTTATATGGAAGAATCACAGACTTGCGGCAAAACAATAGTCCTGGAAAGTATCAAAGGGGATTTGATTTTTTTCCATGAGCAACCCCACCCATATAATGAGCAATAAACAATTCTGCTTGACGGTCAGCCGCCTGCACCTCAAAGCAACGAGTGAAACACGAGTGCAGCAAGCAGTGACTAATGCTTGTTAGAAGCTAAAAATGCAGGTGGAATTTCGACCACCCACTGGCACCAAAATATTGTAATGGCTGCAACTTGGCTGCATGAAAAGCTGCAAAGTATATTAAATATTAAACATTGGGTCATTCTGTTAAAATATTCTTTTAAAATAATCAGCCTATTAAGTCTAAGCTTGTAGGAGCAATCCTCAATTAAACAAAAGTCTTGTTACACCATCTGCTTTGTAATTGTAAATAGCACCATTGAGCCAATAAATGAACAAGCTCCAGCATGGAAGCTACAGTGTTTGAAGTGTTGTTTGTTTAATGCTTAGTGGTGTCAGTGGAAGCTGCCATTTAACCCCATTTTGCAACTGTGTGGTTATGTGTATATAACCCAGTAGGGACCATTCCTCCATAGAATGTATATAGGTGCCTGCTGTGCATGCATATCCCTGCTATGAAAATGCATGCAGTAGTAAAGCGAGCTTCATGCTGCTGAAGTACTTGGGGGAAAAGACTTTCCCTTTAGTGCAGAACAATGAACATAAACCCATATTGCTGGGCTGGATAGGAACCAGATATCCTGCATTGGAGGAATATGTGCCTATACCTGTAGAATGGGTTGACAATAGATGGGATCTATTATCTGTAAACACATTATACAGAAAGCTCCAAATAAAGGGAATGTCATTCTCTGCAGAGTCCTATTTAACCAACAACTTCATATTTCCTTGTTTAATTCCCTATTTATTGACCTTGATGGTAACTAAACTACATAAATTGATCTTGGTGATAAAAAAAATATCCTATTGGCTTTAAATGTTTTTAGTAACCTTAAGGCATGATGCTCCAAGATCCCAGTATAATAGATCCATAACTAAATATATTGCCTGTACAAAAACAGTAAAGATTAGCATAGGGCCATGGCCTTGCATGCTGTTTCTGGTAGGAGCACTATTTATGTGAAGTCTCTTGTTTCTCCCTGTTTCCTTCAAGTACTGTAGTTTCCTCATAACAGAAATCTATATTGCTAACTTGCCTCTGATAAAACTGAAACTGTGTGCAGGCCCTGATTTGTGGAAAGGCCACCTAGGCCGGGCCTAGGGTGACAGGATTTTAGGGGGCAGCATGTTCCCCAGCCACACCCACATTGGTTCAGAAACACTGGGGATATGCAGAAGATAAAATAGTTTTTAAAATTTCCCATTCACCAATCCCCATTGCTCTGGTCCTGATGATGAAAATTTGCGAATAAAAGGGCAGCGTATGGGGGCGGCAAATGGCAGTGGGCCTAGGGGAGCCTGCTATGTAAATCCGGCCCTGACTGTGTGTGTCCTTGGATAGGAGGCAGAGAACTGAAAATGCATTTTCTACTTCAGTAGGTGCTGAAATAGCTAAACATTCTCATGAAAACTAGATTTCATTTTGCATGCATTGAACAGCTATAGCATTCTCTGTAGGCTACATGAGGACAGTAGATACTATTTTAAACCTCTAGGAGATGCTGTTTCCCTGAATTCTATCCTACATACCTCTACAGAAATAAGCAATATGGAACCACCTACTTACTTATAAAACAAGATGTCCTATGTATGCACTAGGGAAAGCCCACAAGTCTAAATAGGCTCTGTACTTACTGGTCTGGTCAGTCACTTTACCCTTTTGTAAAACCAACTGATGTTTGAAAGGATAAAGGTCACTTCCAGGATGGGGGGACACACCAGGAACCTTTTTGCTGTATGTTAATCATCTGAGGCACCATCTCCTTGGAGTTCCTATTGACTTCATTCCAATCTTAACCTCTTTTACCCTCAAGAAAATTAAACACAGCCCTTAACTTGCTAGACACCAATTAGTTTAACAGCTCTTATTTCCACCCTCCTCCCAGCATTCTTTTACTCCATTCCAATCTGCTTTCTTTTATTCCTTATCCAGAAGGTTTACATGCAAAGCAGGAGGCAGCTGAACCCTCAGCCCCTTCAAGGATTAACCTCATGTTGCCAGGAGGAGAAGCAACACACAAGCTATAGTCTAATGAATGGGAACTGGAATGTAAATTGATCCAGCATGTCTTTAAATTGTCAAAGATTTGAGCAATTTTTTCTCTATTCACCAGTTATGAATGGTTCCCTTTACTTTCTTGTTTAATGCATTCCTACAAGGAAGCCCAACATCAATTCAAACTGCATTCTAAACATAGATAAGTGGAGATATTGATCTTGCTGTTAGCACTAACAAATGATGTACAATTTCCATCAGGGATGTAAATAGCAACTGAATATTTTTGCAATTGTAGAGTGAAAAAAAAGGATTGTCAATATTTGACTGCCTATTGTACCAAGTGAGTCTTCAGTACATAAGGTTTATCTATTAAACACATATGATATACTATGCTTTCCTTTTAAGTAACAAACAGAAACGATGTTATGTGGGTTCAGTGTTGTTTTCATTGTTCTAAAGCTTTTGATTTACGTATATTCTCTCTCTCTATATAGGCTATGAGTAAACTTATAGCAATTTGCCTGTCCTACTAATGTGATTATTTTGTTTCCTGCACTTCAGTCCCAGGTAACTTGTTTGCTACTACATCCTATATGCACGATTGTGCTATCATATCCACTGCTGATACAAGATGTCCTCCATGTTCATAGTATCCTGACTGGCTCAGCCACAGACTGCTTCATTTTATGCTCTGGTATTGAGTGAATTTTATATCATTTATAGCAATGGAAGAGTCACTGGTTGATTTATTGATTATTTCAGTTTCTGCAGCCATGTTGATAATGTATGGGTATGGGGATAACTTGTTGAAATAATGGAGCATAATTATTATGGGACTAATCATGCCTTACTATATCACCACATGAACATGTACTGTACTACATACCAGGTGAGCTATTTGCCCACAGTGCACAGTTTCTACACAGAGTCCTGTAACTACTACCTGTCCATGGGACACATATAAGGTCACATATAAGTTCTCTTTGCTCTATCTTTCAGCCAAACATGAGATATCATTGACGAATACAACCGCAAGTGCTGTTAAACTAAAATGAGTGCAAATATTCCACTTACTTACACCATTCATTAAAGGTACTTGCATTGCATTAAGTGTTATTATGTCTATTCTGCCTCTTCTGCTGAATCCTGAAGAGCCCTGAAACTACCACCTATTTGAGCATGATGGCAAGCATTGACCTATGCCAAAAGAATAACAATTTCATTCATTTTAACGACCATCACCAGAATTGACCTACTCTGATAATGTTAACCTCACTTACCTGTAATTATGCTGGAAATCTAGCAAAAATGCTGCATTGTGGGTAAAAAAATGGCAATTGGTATCCAAAAATTGCACTTTGAACACTACAGTCTGTTCTATGGCAAAAACTTGGTGCAGGGGAGCCTTGGGAAATGCAAGTAATATGGTGCTGTGACTGTAAGTTAAAAATATCCCTAAGAACACAGCATATTTTTTCTGAAGAGAAACATAATTCTGGGGAGAAAGTTAGCACACTGGAGGAGTGCTTAAGATATTTCCCCTCCCCCAGTAAATTAGCCTTCCCTTGTACCTCCTTGCACTGTCTTGTATAGAGAATAAGGCAGTTGTGTGTCTATAGGTGATAGTGTAAGTGAGCAATGGTCACTGATTGTATGGTATTGCTTTAATAATGATATTTTGCTGAGAAGAATACTTAGCCTAGCTATTGTGTTTCTAAATAATTTCAAACAGGAAGTCATTTCTGCAGTGCAAATATAAGGGAGGGGGTATACAAATGCCATCCAGCTACAGTCCAAATGTCCTTCTCTAATGGATACTCTTCAGCCAGTAGAACTGCCTCAAAGCTACATAGATGTCATTAAATGACAGCAAAACTTTAATACTACAGTGGCACCAAACACAGGTTACTATCCTGCCAACTATTTGGAAATCTTGGACAGTGTAATGTAAAATTCACACAATAAAGTTAAAGGGGTTGTTCACCTTTGAGTTAACTTTTAGTATAATGTAGAGAGTGATATTAGAGTGATATTCTGAGACAATCTGCAGTTGGTTTTCATTTTTCTATTATTTGTGGGTTTTTTTTTTAGTTATTTGGCTTTTTATCCAGCATCTCTCCAGTTTGCATTATAAAGAATCTGGTAACAACCATGCATTGATTTGAATAAGAGACAGGGATATGAATAGGAGAGGACCTTACTAGAAAGATGAGATATAAAAAAAATAGTAATAACAATACATTTGTAGCCTTACAGAGCATTTGCTATTCAGATGGGGACAACAAGGCCCATTTGAAAGCTGGAAAGTGTCAGAAGAAAAAGGCAAATCATTATAAAACTACAAAAAAATAAATAATGAAAAGCAATGGAAAAGTTGCTTAGAATTAGTCTTTCTATTACATACTAAAAGTTTACTTAAAGGGGAACCACTCATTTGTGGTAAAAGAAACATAAAAAAATGTGTAAACTGTATAACTATAAATTACAAATTACTTCACACAAGCAATTTCCTATAAACAACATACCCTCATGGCACTAGTTTTTGTTCTTTTTCATTTCAAACCACCAATCAGGCCCATCATAAGGGTCCACATAGAGGGCTACAGATATACAGTATAAATCAGTGCTTAATAAGCCTTTTACCAATAGTTCCAAGATGCTTAGGGCAGCTAAAGTGTTCCCCTTAATACTCTACTTACTGGGTTTGAGACTGAGCTTACAAGAATATCACAGGGAGCAATATAGGTATTGCCAACAATGCCAACTGGCCTAGAGGGTACAGTAGAATGAGTGAAAATGTGTCTTTTAAACTATATGGGTATATGGAGTGACACTTGATAAAGGGTTCACACCCGAAACATGTAATGTGGTTGTGCACTGCTAATAAACTAAACACTTGCAGTTTAAATTACTGCTTTAATGCTGTTTGTTCCTACTTTAATCACTATCTCAACTATTTGGAGTGTGACACAGGCTCCCTGGAATCTACAGCAAGACGTCTTATGGTACTGGTGGCCAACAATATCTGGCAGGTTGGAAAATCCTTTCAGACGAGGACTTTATTGGCAAGTTGATGAGGTCCTCTCTTGACACAGACCTCCTTCTCCTCTATGATCTGATCATCGGTGTCCTCTGCTCTTACCAGAGGTGTCTGGAATTTTCCATTATAGGCAATGCAATGTGCCATGTCCAGATTCAGGGATTTTTTTCAACAAAAGCCAGCTGTGCAACTATTACAATATATTCATAACAATTCATTGTTCTATATTTAAATGCACTTCACTGTTTGAAAGATGATAGTTTAGTTGTGACAAGCATCATATTGTAATTCAACAAAAGCTCTGCATTTAGCATGTCATTAATTCACAAATGGCAGTTGAGAAATGTGTGATGTTGCTTATCAAAATAGGTTCTTGTCATTTTTGTCAAGTGACGTTCAACAGTTTAATGGATAAAAGTAGGTTGTAAGCATGTGCTTGGATGAAGAAAAAAAATTAACCACTGGAATGGTGATGATTGGACCCAATTGTTAATCATCACGTAGCTTCAAATAAAGGACCAGACATTAGCTCATAAAATGGCATGGATCTTTATTTGTACATAAATACCCTACATTAGGGATGGTTTTTCCCGACCCACAGATGGGGGCCCGTGTCACTGTTCCAGGCCTTTTAAGGGGAATCCCCACAGTTAAGGAACTACTTGTATAGGGAATAGCATATGAAGCATAATATAATAAATAATAAACATAAATGTCACTAATATATCAACATTAAGAAAACATGTAAACTATGTTCTATCTTACTCTGACAGCTATACACTTGGTCTGTACTATACCCATGTCTTACTACTACCCACAGGTGTTTTTGGTTGCTGTTTTGAAACATGTTGGAATGCACTGTGTGATTGAGAAAATGTAATTCTGCATCTAACATTAGATCATTAAAAAGATTAAAAGTGAAAAGTGACCTTAAAAAGTCTAAAGTCTAAAGATTGTCTAAAGTCTAAAGATTGTAAAATATTTCCATTTGGTTTAAATATATTGACTGGGTCATTTTAGAATGCACATGCACAGTGCAATTTCAGGTGCAAATCACCATGATTTTTACTGATAATGAAGCTTTTTCCATAAAATTCCAGTATAACTGGTACCATGCCTGGCGTTACATTTTTGGAACACGTGTTCATGTGTGTGTTTGCACCAGATTCACTGGGTGCAAGTCTGGTGTATTTATTGATACAACTATGGAGCGACTCGGACTACCAGGTCCAGGGTGGTGGTAGTTTCAGGGTTTCTTAACATCAATAGGTGCAGTTGTGCACCATTCATCAGAAGATGTAGAATTGACACATTGGCAACAATGAGGAAGTTCAGAAACATGTTTGGATGAAATTACCTTAATTAGTTATGCCAATATGCACTTCCAGTCCATTTTAAGCACCTTCATATAGGGATTACAGTTACTGTACACTAGAATGTACAATTAAAAAGCACACAACTATCCATATAGCTCTTGCACTGTACTTGTTAAGTTTCCAAAGATGCCAGCTTAAATATAATTATAGGTGCAAATCCTAGAACATTTCAGAGCAATTTATGCTTGCTGATAGTAGACTGCAATTAAACAACAGGAGTTTAAAACTGTGCTATTTAGGTGTTTGGTGCTAGCTTAAATCTATTTAATGACTGAATGATGGATGAACTACAAAGAACATGGAGCTGGGTGAGCAAAAAGGTCACGCATGAATCTGATTAAGTTCAGGGTCCCAGTCCAGTGCACATTAGCTAAGTAAATCCCTCTTTTTGTCTGATCTATTTCTCATCTATGGAATGTGCCCAAAATAACTTGTAAGAGCCCAGTGCTATACACACATTAAAGGAATAAACAACTGGCATTTATGTCACAGCAGGAAAATCAACCCAACTTTCCTTCTATTTATGGTTATTGGTTTCCAGGAAGACAGGAAATATAATGGAACCTCAATTTTACATCCCCTGATTTTAAGTTTTCCCTCATTTTACATGGTATTTTTGTGGTCCCACCAATAAATAATGCATAATACATTTTTGAAAAATTTAAAATAGAGTTGTACTATATTTACAGGTGAGAAAAAAAGTCATAGGAGAAGTTAATGTTTGTATAATCTTATAAAAGGTCCTATGCTTGTAGAGAGGTGTTCTACATAAAAAATTTTTTTTCAAAACACATCAGTTAATAGTGCTGCTCCAGCAAATTTCTGCACTGAAATCCATTTTTCAAAAGAGCAAACATATTTTATAATTATATTTAATTCTGAAATCTGACATGGGGCTAGACATAATGTCAGTTTCCCAGCTGCCCCCAGTCATGTGACTTGTGCTCTGATAAACTTCTTTACTGCTGTACTGCAAGTTGGAGTGATATCACCCCCTCCATTCCCCCACCCAGCAGCCTAACAACAGAACAATGGGAAGGTAACCAGATAACAGCTCCCTAGCACAAGATAACAGCTCCCTGGTAGATGTAAGAACAGCACTCAATAGCAAAAGTCAAGTTCCACTAGACTGATTCAGTTACAGAAGAAATAGCCTGCCAGAAAGTAGTTGCATCCTAAGGTGCAGGCACAAGTCACATGGCTGGAGCAGCTGGGAAACTGACAATATGTCTAGCCCAATGTCAGATTGCAAAATTAAATATAAAAATATCTGTTTGCTCTTTTGAGAATTGGATTTCAGTGCAAAAGTCTGCTGGAGTAGCACTATTAACTGATATGTTTAAAAAAAAAACATGTTTTTCCATAACAGTATCCCTTTAAACAGTATTTAAAACAGTGGGTCATGTTTATTGGTTAACCCACATTCTGCATTTGCTCTGTTACGCTACATTTAGGGACCAATTTATTAAAATCAAAAATTATTTTCTTGGAACATCTCGCACATAACATATGTCCTGTTTTTCATTCTTGGATATTTATCATTGTAGTTGTTTTTTTTTTAGTGAAGATGTTAAAAAATATTTTGAGGGGCATATTTATTAATTTTCAAAATTTCTATGGTCAAAACTCTCAAAATTTGAATTGTCAATAATCTTGATTCGTATTTTAATTTGAATTAAAATTTCGAAAATTTATCAAACCTTGCCCCTTTAAAAATTAGAATTTGACTATTCACCACCTAAAACCTGCCGAGTTCATGTATAAATCAATAGGCGACAAGATGTTACTAGCCTTCCTGACATTCAAGTTTATTTCAGAGAGAAAAATACTCGATTCGAGTTTATTCAAATTTGATTTGAATTCGGGTTGAGTTTTCAGGTCGGTAATATATGTTTGGTCGGTAATATATATTTGTTTTTTTATTACAGTTAAAAAAAATTCACATCAATTTGAAATTCAGCCTTTGATAAATGTGCCTCTAAATGTTTCATACCTACCATAAATTTGAAGATTATGGTCTAGCCCACACATTATGGGCAGATTTTGTAAAATGTAGATTAGAGCTGGCCACTTTCTTTTCATTCCTTTGGAATTTTTAGAGGCATATTTAACAGTGAGTGAAAGTTAGAGTTCCTAAATAAATGGTGGAATTTCATACCTTAATAAATCTGCCCCTAAGCACTGAATAACTTGATAATATACAATCTACAATCATAGATAAATAAATTGAGCAGATATGGTAAAAAAACAAAACAAAAAATCCTGTAGATTTTAGTTGGACCCCATGCACAAATAAATGGTTTCAGGTGCAGGAAATAAACATAACAATCTGTTTGTGAGATTGAGACTGCAACCAAGAAATAGACCAAAGGCCCTTTCATTAGAATATTTTACTCCAACCTCATACACAGGACAACTGCAGGATTCCTAGTTGATTCTTAGATGAATCTGCCCTTATAATGATGCATGTAATTGTACATTCAGTTACAATACCTTAAACCCTTCAATGAAATATAATAAAAATGTATACTGTAGATGTTTGATGTTTTGTCAGCTATAGGGATTTGTTCATAAGAGAATTCCCTGGAATTTTCTTTTGCTATCAGAGAAAATTAGGAAGTAATTTGGATGTTTCTTTACTTGGCAAGTGAATCTGAATCTTTAGGATTTGCCCAGACTCTCAGGAAGGCAGGTAATAGCCTCATCACTCAAAAGCATTTTCCTCTTATTGAGTCCTTTAATGAGCACTTGACATGAGCTGTTCTATTTTTCTGTTTGGCTTCGTACCAACACAGGAGAAATGCAAGTTTGGAGAAAACAGAGTCTGAAGCTTGGACAGCTGTCTTATTAGTCACACGAGAAACCAGGATAATGCTGAATTCATTGAAACCAGGTGAGGAACAGAATAGATGGCCACTGAGTATGACTTGGCTTTTTTAACTTAATCAGGTGCCATAATGTTACTTGAAATCTTGCTGGTAAATAAAGACTTTTTAGAATGAAGAATGAAAAATAATTACACTCAAACTACTGCTGCCTATAATAACATTAGGCTTACTGCATTAATTCTTCTGTCTCCCAGTGCGATATTCTATCTGATAACTAGCCCTGTCTCCATGACCCAGTTTATATGTTATCACCCAAAGGCTCCTGATCTGGTTCAATGTTTAATTGACCAAACATACTACAACTGCTACACTTGTTGAAGTTAAGCACAGAATTTGTCAGGATTTAAAGATAAATGGTGTCAGTTGACCACCCATAAATGATTGAACTTGACTGATTGAATCAGTCAATGAAGACAGAAGTAGCCTGGCAGAATCCATGGTTCCTTATCTTAAATAAAACTCTGCGGCCTGGCAGAATTTGTGGTTATTCCACAAACTACTGAGATCATTTGCATAAACGACTGATTTGTTCATTATAGTTTTGCTGACTCTGATTGGAATGTACTCTAAAATTACAATTTTTACTGGGCATCATATTGGCAACGACATATATGGCTGTATATATTTTTGTAAAACTTTTGGATACATTTTTTTATAATAGCCAGACTACAGCATACCCTTGCAAAAACATGGAGTTAACCAAAGTGAGGCAGAATAAAATAGTATAAAATGATCATGAAATGCAGAAGTCAGCTCAAAGAAAAGCAATGGAAAAAGAGGGATAAGTAAATAACTATAATTTTCAGTACTGCAGAGTATAATTCAGCTCGGTCTGGATGACAGTTTGACAACAGCAGGAATTGACCTTGCCTGGCTCTTTATGGATCTATTGCTAAATAAGTCACGCAATATGTACTTTCACTTGGATATAATTGAAGCGCTACACTGGTTTTTCGCTCAACTGACAAGCACTTTAAACATGACATAGCACACTGGCTTAGACTAGCAACATCGAACCATAAACCCTTAAGCTATGCAACATTAACATGGTTCTGGGAAACAACTACTGGAAAGGAGCAAGTTTGACAGACACCATTATTCAGAAAATGTTCCAAACCCACAGAACAAACTCAATATAATGAATGGTCAAATATGATTATTAGGTAGAACGGTGCTGTATCTTTAGGGTCACTGAGTTCTTATGTGGAAAAAAGACTCAGCAATTAAAATACAGGACAAGTGTGCTCAACAGTACCTACACAGGGCAGCAGCATGATGATATACATGACAGTGGTGTAAAACAACACCTAAAGCCCCATTTATAAACTCTTCTACTGGATGTAATTTTGACTGACTTTGACGTTTTTAAGGGAAAAAGAATTGGCTACATGTAAAGTATAAAAAAGTGTTCCATTTAATGGAATAGAAAATGAAATAGCTGTTGCTATATGCTATGAAACTTGGAAAAAAAAGGTATTAGAAACCCCTTGCTTTTATTCCACTTCAATGGTTTTTGAAATAAACAGAAGGCTGACAGATAATATGGGACTGTAAAGGCTAAATGGAAGAATAGATGTGTTGGTCTGAAATGCAGAGGATAGTGTTGCACTTGGGGTACTCTCTGGATTTAGCAAGTGTAGGGTCCCCAACCCTACTGGATCAATGGATGTAGGGACTATTTTCTGCCTGTATTCTATGTATTCTATATAATGGGAGAGAGCACAAATCTTCTGTCTTTCTGGACCTCATTATAGCTGGAGGTTTATCTGTCTAAGGTCAAGGTAAATGTCACTATAAGAGTCAAAATCAAGCCTACGGTAACCCAATTTCTTAGATAAAATTATCTAACTGCTATCTAATTATCTAACTGCTCCCCTTCAAACTGATACAAAGTAGATGGAATTCTTATTGCATATTAATGCTCCCAGGGTATATCAAGTATTGAAGTCAACATTGAAGTGGAAATGTAACATGTCTTGCTGGAATTTACAGATTGAACATGTTGACCCTTGTAAAAAAAAATACGCTAGGATGTGTTGACCAGCAAAAATAGGAAAGTGATTTTAAGGAACATACAGTATTATAACCCATTCAAAGGACCATCTAGTAGATACTCTATACTAGGAGTGGGTAGTGACTGCATGTGCACAGGAAGAAGAAAACTGTTCTAAATCCAGATTGCTCAGCTTCAATAAACTGTGTATGTGCTGTTCTACATGTCATTGTTCATTGTCACATTATCTCATACAGTAATTCTGAAGGCCTACAAATGCTGTGCTTGTTTCAGCACAGTGCCTTTTGTTTTTTTTTATCAATGCCAATGTCCCACATATCTGCTTAATTCCATACCCGCGTGTATTTTCCGTTTAAGCTAGAGGCACAACTTTTCTCTTTCCTGACACAGAAATCTAAAACGCCTGACACTGGCAGAAAGGTTATTAAACAGCGTGGCAGAGCTTGCCACAATACATACTGATGAGCCTGCTGGGAAAGGCATAACCAGAGTCTGTCTTTCTACTGAATAGAGACAAAAAAAGCTGAAAATCAAAAGAAATAGAGAGCAGGTTGGGGGCACTGATTGTCACGCTGCGCTCCCTACCTGCCCGGCGCAGCGGGGTCTCGCTGCGGTCCCTACCTTTCCGACACGGCGGATCCAAGATGGCGGCGCCCAGGACTCCACGTGGGCGCAAGGCGCGATGACGTCACACGCTATGGCGCCAAATTCAAACTTAAAAGGACGCCAGAGACCCAGGTTCAATGCCCGAGTATAGCTCAACTAAGCTATTGTGTTCCTGGGTCTCTTAGCCTTGTATTCTTGCTACTGACTTCCTGATATTGACCCCTGCCTGTTCCTGACCTTGTAACCTTGCTGCCTGCCTATTGAAACCTTTGCCTGGACTGGACTTCGCTATTGGATTTCCCCTAACTGTACTTTGCCTGAACTCGCTGGAAAGGACTTCCTCCTTGATCCTGACTTCACCCCCCCTCGTGGGAGCCGGAGGCCCCCGCTTGACACTGATAGATCTGAAATTGTAATCTTCAGAATACTCCCCTTGCTGTACATTCGCTCTGTTTGGGATCACTATTATGATATCTTGGTTAATTCATGAAAACTTTGATTATGTATAGGGGATCTAAACCATCTATAAAACTGGTCCACAAAACCATGGTTCCCTAATATACTGTAAACAACCAAAAACTTAATATATACAAACAAAACTTCTGTCGTGATTTTTATGGTTTACTTTTATTTCTAAATGACTGTTTGCATTACAAAAATTCACTCTACTATTTAAAATTTTATTTTTGAACCGACAAATGTATTATTTCTCCCCTTCCCGTTATATTATTCCATGACATGGGTCGTCTTTGCAGTGCTTAAATTCCCATCTAGTGGCAGACATGAGAACTAGGGATGGCGCGAACCGCCGCAAAAAAGTTCGCGGACGCATTCGCGAACTTGCGACAAACGCGCGAACAGTTCGCGACCGTCGCGAACCCCATAGACTTCAATGGGAAGGCGAACTTTAAAAGCTAAAAAAGACATTTCTGGCCAGAAAAATTATTTTAAAGTTGTTTAAAGGGTGCAACGACCTGGACAGTGGCATGCCAGAGGGGGATAAAGGGAAAAGAAAAATCCATTATTTTCTTATGTCAAAAGTGTTACAAAGTATCTTACCTGCACCTGTTAGCTGTTCTGGACGCTGTTCTGGACTCTCTGCCAAAAGCCAAGTTCAAATCTTTGCTTCTTTTTCTGGCTGTTCAGTGAGGGTCTTTCCAGTTAAAGAGGGTCCTCCAAAAAAAGGGTCTTTCCAGTACAAATGAGGGACAGAGGGTTGAGCTCGCAAAAGAGGGACAGTTGGGACTCGGGAGGTATGCACATTTTTTTTTTTTAGTCCAGGGGGTCTGTGGGGGTGGTCCAGGGAGATCTTCCTGATTGGCTGCCATGTATCTGCTGGTCTGGGGTGAGAGGGCAAAAAAATGCGAACGTCGCGTGACGTTCGCGAACTTCCGGCGAGCGCGAACAGCGGATGTTCACGCGAACAAGTTCACCGGCGAACTGTTCGCGCCATCCCTAATGAGAACATCATTCATTCAGGAACAAATCTGGGATTTTCTGCTTTGCTGCTATTCTCATGTCTACCACTAAATGGGGCTTTTGAGCAATTTTAGCAGTGCAAACAAATCCACAGCAGACATGTCAGGTAGCTGCTATCTGGTTAGCTGCCCATTGTTCTAATGATGGGCTGCTGGGGAGGGAAGGGAGGGGGCTGATATCACTCCAACTTAGGGTAAGAGCACAAGGGCAGATTCGGGGAGATTTAGTCGCCTGGTGACTAAACGCCTCTTTTTGAGGCGACTTAAGGGCTCCTGGGAAACTTATAATGTGACTATCCCCGTGCCAAATTTCAAAATTAAATGTTAAAAAATCTGTTTTAAAAATGTATTTCAGTGCAGAATTCAGCTGCAGCAACACAATTAGCTGATGCATTTTTTAAAAAAAAACGTGTTTTCCAATGACAGTATCCCTTTAATTACATATGTGAGAGAAACTACAATGAGAATGCTGAAGGAGGAAGGAAGGAAGGCTTTTTAATTACTGCTACTTCTAGCAGGAGTCAAAACTCCTGCCACCATGGGTCATGTCCCAATGATATCAAAGGGGTAGGCCATGGGTCATCTCAGAGGTCTATGGTTTTGGGCAGAAACAACTGATATCAGTTAGAACTTATCTCTGATAGAGTTTTTTGTGCATGTGATTTTATTGGAACATGTGTATTGGTTGACTTTTGAGAATCTGCATATTTCTAGCATCTGAGAATTGAAATTGTTAAATGTTAATCTTTTTGCATGGTTACTTGTTTCCATTATGAAAATATATCCCTTTAAATGTACAGGTAATTAGCCCTTTTCTATTATTTATGTAGATTGCAGTAATTGGGTGTCTATTTTTAGTGCTACTATCAGTCGTATGTCTTTATTAGCATTTGTATGTATATTATTGTGTGAAATATGTATTGCAAGTTGTCAAGTGGAAACCTAGAATATATGCCCATGGGAAACAGGAGTTTAACAATAAATAAATAAACTGATGGAATATGGTATTTGATGCTTATACCAAGTCCAACTCTGCATTAATACTGTAGCTGATACTTTCTATAGCCAGCTACAAGTTGGAACCTGTTATCCAGAATGCTCAGGGCCTGGGGTTTAATGGAAAAGGGGTCCATAATTTGAATCACCATACTTTATTTAAGTGGTCTATTTATGATTTGAATTTTTTGAGATGTGCTAAAAATCCGAAAATACTTCAGGACCGTCCCTTTTACAACCTGTAAAATGTTTCAAGATGTTTCTTGCCTTCATGATCTTCGAGGGTTTCAGGGTGGTTTTCGTTGGATAATCTGAAAAAGTCGAGATTTTTCCGCACCAAGTTTTACGATCTGATTTTTTTATGTATTAGGTAAAGTCGTGAATAGGAGTTAGGTCGACTTTTTTTTAATAAAACAAAAATGGGAAAAATGTAATTCTTATTAAACACTGAATAAGCCTGATAGGATTGGTTTGCCTCCAGTAAGGATGATTTATATCAATGGGAGAAGGTTGGACCTTCCTCAATAACGGGTTTCCGGATAACAGATTCCATACTAATGTCCCGGTAGACTATAGCACCAGTGCAAGCTCATTTCTTGAATATCATTATAAAGTTGGCATAAAATAGGGAAAATGTGTAGCATGGTAGACTAGATTGGTGGAATATCACACCTGCAAAGATGGAAACATTCAGCAAATGAGTCTGAACCTAAATGTATATACTGATCATCCCTTATTGTATTGGCAGCTAATTCATAAAAATGGAATATTGTACACATTTGTTACTCAGAGTGTAGGAAGGCAAAGACAAAATGGAAAAATAAGAATACAATTCATAATGTAACAATCTTCATTAGACAGTTATTACAGTGCAATTTTTAAGTGCATATTTGGCCTTTTTCAAGAATACAAAACATGAGGAAGGTAATAAAAGTTGTCCATGGGAAAATATGCACAATGCAAAAAATAACTTCTTATGTGCAAACAGTGTTGTGCAATAAACAATTGCAATGTACTGTAATAACTGTAAAATGCATAGTTGTGTTATATTTTTCTTTCAAAAAACTGTTTGCTTAAAGCAATAATTTTTCTCAGAGTGCAATATTACATTTTAACCATTACATCCCTGCAACAGTTTCTTAAAGGCACCCTAAACCCTACTGTACTGCACTGTTCAACAACAATTTAATTATTTGTGGCCAGCCTATAAATCCCAACATACTTTAACATATAATGAAGATGAAGGCATGCTGTGAGCTCTAATCCAGCAACATCAGGGTTGTATTCTTAAAGCAATATTGATCAATAAAATATTTCCCCAGATCTCATGGGTCTGCAGCTGCAATAAATGCAAAAGAATACTCATATGAGAATCCCAGCTGATCTGTGTAACTCTGGCTCCGTGTTCTTTTTTTTCTACAGCTTCAGTTAAATGGGGCTGAATTACTAACATGTGTGCTAAATTGTGGAAGTGCAATAATTTTTTTTGTATAATGAGTACAAATTAAAAAATACAGCACCTAAGTGGTTGCTCCTGTCAGCCCTATTGTCCAAATGAATGTGGCCTAACCCCTGGGTATCATAATGAGTTTTAAAGATTGACTAGGGCCTGTAGAAAGTACAGTAGGATATGGTGTCAGTTTGTATCTTTAGCTGAACAACAAAGGGCAACAGCATAAAATGATTCCGTTGAAACATGCAATAAATCAAATTCATGATATTGCTCAGCTGTGAGAGCTGCACTCTGGTAATTTGAGAGCAGAACAAAAGCAACGCTGGGGCTGGATTTTCTGCCTGAGCAAAATGCAAAAAAAAATCCTATGACATAATGTCCTGTCCTTTTCCAGCCATATTTATGGTCTGATATTGATGCACATAAAGTCATGAATCTTCAGGCTCATCTGTCCCTGATCTATGGCAAAGCCACCTTTGCCTTGTCATCCCATATATTTTCAGCAGATTAATACAAATACAAGTTCTTCTGTCTGTTGACTGTACTGAAGGTGTCTTGTATTTCTCTGAATTTATTTATCCAGTGCAGGGAAGGGTGGCTACTGGCTACAGTAGTCAGCATAAATCAGCTGACAATAAGTAGGTAACTGGTAAGTAGTGGACCTTTGCTGTCCAGTACAATACCTTGTAAAATTGGTATACCTCTTTATGTGCCGTTAATTAATGTGCTGGACCTTAATAGCTCACCAGCAAGAAAAAATAGAAAGAACAGATATAGGTTATAGACAGACAGACGGATAGATAGATAGGATGGAACTGACCTTCCTCAGCGATGTTTGAGGCCACAAATATCAAGAGTAAAAGCATGCTGGGAGCTGTAGTCCAGAAACAGATTCCACAAGATGAGAACCTATGAGTCCTGGTAGACACAAGAGAAAAGTTGTTTTTCTTGGCAGTGTCTGTCTAACACAATATCTTTATTGAGTACAGGTATGGAATCTGTTATCCAGAAAGCTCAAAATTACAGGAAGGCCTTCTCCCATTGACTCCCATTTTATCCAAAAATATTTTAAAATTATTTCCCTTTTCTCTATTATAATAATAATAATAATAATAAAACCTTTTACTTGATTCGAACTAAGATATAATTAATCCTTATTGGAAGCAAAACTAGTCTATTGGGTTTATTTAATGTTTACATGATTTTCTAGTAGACTGAAAGTATGAAAAACAAAATATAGAAAGATCCATTATCCGTAAAACCTCAGATCCTGAACATTCTAGATAATAGGTTCCATACCGGTACTGTATGTTAAAGGACAAGGAAAGCCTGGTTCAGCAGGGTGGGGGCAAAATATTAGGTACTCACTAGTGAATCCAATTGGCAAGGTGTTAACTTAGGCAGGAAAATGTCCTCTTTAAAGACTATAAGATAAAAACATAGTTGAAAATAGACTAAACCTCTTTGTGTTCCTGAAACCTTATATTCACATTTATTTTTCTTACAACTAAGATCACTTCCAGTGTGCTTTCTGCTGTTCTGCTCTAGGTGTTTTGATACACAGATAACCTCCTTTATATGCTGTTCAGTTTAGAGAAGCTGCAGGTAATCAGCATTCTGTGCGCATTTGGAACCGTATGAAACAGTTGCAGCCATGGTGTCACTGTGTTCTTTATTAAATATCCAGACTGCTGAACACACCCAGACTAGACAGGCATTAATCAGGCAGTACGTTCAAGCAATGCTCTTTAGCCTGGTGAAATACTGTCTAAATGGGAAACATTACAGAATGCTGTCTTCTGTGCAGGAATGTAATGCAATTCGTGTTTCAGATGGGCAGCACATCTCAGGACAGGGGTTTAGAATGTCAGATAAGTCTGGGCTGGAGAATGAACATCATTGTTATTGTACTATTTTATAGTCACCTACAGGGTATATGCACATCACGCCTTTACCTATATATATTCAGCTAATGTTATATTCTATTCATTTCTTTGGTGGCACAGTACATTATTATTAGTAGCATTTATTTATACAGCACTAACACAGCAGATTATCATTTGGTCTCTGCCCTTGTGGAGATTACAGTCTAAGGGCCCTATAACATTCACACACAATATGGTCACAGTAAGGGATAATGAATCCAGGACGTTGGACTTCTATTTGTGGGTGAGCAGTTGGACTACTGGAATTGGGTAACTGGTGATAAAAAAAAAGGAGATGAGTACTGGAGGAGGTTTCCAAGACAAATGTAGAACAGTAGAAAATACTTCTCCAAATGGTTTGGGTGTTTAATATTATAAAAGTTGTACATATATATATAATTATATATATATTTATATAAATTTGTATATATATATATACAATGTGTTTTTTCATCCAAAAATCTGTGTATGATTCCCACCTGACTGGTATTTCACCACCTTCTCATTACCTTTATATCATAGCCCATTGCCCCATACTTATCAGAAAGGCCGGTATATTGTTGCCCAAAAAGGTGACAACTCTGATTCTTTGTCTAGTCAGTAGTGATGGGCGAATTTATTCGCCAGGGGCGAATTCGCGGTGAAAATTCGCCGAAAACACGACGCAATGAGCGTTGAAAATGACGCGACATGTCGAAATTGACGCAACACGCGTCAAAAGCGTGCCGCGACTCGTTTCGCAATTTTTTTCACCAATTCGCGAGTTTCTCCTGAAATACGCAAATTTTTCGGCGACAATATTTGATTGACAGCTGAGATTTTTAAATGAGCTTAAAACAGCTATGAATGCTTTAATAAAAATGTGAAATTGGATTTCATGTTTAATTTGAAAAGCACTTTTATTATACAGATCTTTGTGTCTGGGTGACGGGTCCACTTAAAAAAAAAAAACAATGCTACTCATTCATAAAGAAAACACTTACTTTACAGGGAGGGTTGCATTAGAACCCCTCCATTAGCTCCTTTATTTTACATAAACTATGTTATGGAAAGAAAGCCATATTTCTGTTTAATATGATATTATGGAAAGCCACTATTGCCAGACCCATTTTTGCTTTATGAGAAGTGACCTTTATATTAGCTACTTCTCTGAGCAGTATAATAAAATGTCAAGCCCAGAATAGAGTCTATTCTAGATGTGAATAAATATTCTGTAGCAGAGTTGCTCAGCAGAGACGTACAGTCTGCTTACACTTGCCTTTATTACCGCTGTTTCTGATAACCTCTTTAAATAAAATATTCAACAGATTTTTGTCAGAATGATTAAAGGGACTCTATCATCTCCCAAAAGACTGCAAAACAGAACATTTAAAAAACATCTAAAAAATTATAATACCCACTTGGTCTTGTTTAAATTCTACAGCAACCGATTGGTTTTGTTTAAATTCTACAAGTCACATTTTGAAATTTGGAGGCACTAATAAAATGATATATACAAAATATATAAATATTGACAAATACAAGAGGTCCTCTGCACTCAACCAATTATCTATATATTTAAGATATTGAGACATTTTGTGCATACAGCTACTAAAAAATGCCTTACCCTGTAAACAAAACAGGGATTGTTTGTCCATATATTGCAATATTTTTAAGCTGGCCAACTACGTCAAAGTCATCCCATATCTGGCCAGTCCTACTCTCAAATTGCATCTGATTCATTAAGAATTCTATTGCTTCATTATACATTTTACAAAATGGACTACGTTTTACCTGCAACTGGTGATCCCACTAGTGTCTAATAAAAGGGCAACCAAGTTTGGGAGTTTTACTTTGAAAGCAGCAAGTAAGTTGCAGGTAAAACTTAGTCCCTTTGTAAATGTATAATGAAGCAATAGAATTCTTAATGAATCAGAGGCAATTCGAGCCATACATTGTGGCCCAAAATCACCATTCTCAACAGTGCCCAATTGCATCCTGAACCCCCACAGAAGTGCATAGACCTAGATACCCTCTGGCACTCAACCACAGCACTCCCCTTGGGTATATTAATTCATCAAACTGGGTAACTGTTTATTGTATAATGGCCATCAGGATCAGGGTGTGTATTGCCAGCCTTGACCGATCTACACCTATTGCATTAGGTATAAATATCAGCGCTTCAGTTACCAATGTTAGCCATACCTTCTCACAGGGTTTTCTATGCAGGGGAGCGTGTCACCGTATCGGGCCAACCTTCATTCACAGCTGTCAGTAACCACATCTGGGTGGTGAAAGCCTGAGAAAAAGTACAAAAAAAGTATGAAAAATCATGCAGTCAGCATTGTTCAAAAACTCATTGTTCAAAAATCTGTCACAGACCCTATGTATCGATAACATCAAAAGACACAATGTATCCTATTTGTTACTTGCTTATCTCAATAAAGTATCCATCATTGTTATGCGATCAGTTCATAATGAGCATCCTGTTCCATGGAGAGAATAAAGTTAAGAAACACCCATAATCTTTCAACTGTATCCTATCGCAAAAGGCATTGAGCCCTCTGTGTGCCAGAGTATCCAGTTTAAAAATCCATATAGACTCCCTACGCAGGAGCAATAGGTCCCTATTACCACCTCTCCGTGGCACGAGCACATGATCAATAATCATGTGCCTCAACTGTGGTAAGGTGTGTTTATGCATGAGCCAGTGCTTGGAAATTGGTTGATCTACCTTCCCCGTAGACAATGCCCCTCTTATGGTGCTCTGGTGTTCATACGTTGTCTATATGTTGTGGATGCTTTTCCCATATAATATACTGTAGTCCACATGAACACCAGGCCATGTACACCTCATGATTGGTGGTGCACATCACTCTATGGTCACAAAATATGATATGAAATTTCATGACCGTCCTAGGGTGGGTAAAATGAGTCCCTTGTAGCATTCCTCCACAGATTAAACAACTGGCACATTTGAAGCACCCCTTCTTGAGGGGTTTACTTAACAAGGTTCCTCTTGTTTTTAGAGTGTCACCCAAATCCTTTACCACCAATATATCACTTAGACTTTGCCCTCATCTGTATGCCATTAGTGGCTTCCTCTTGTTCAAAAAAGGCAGACTCACATCAGAATTAAGAATCTCCCATCTGTTGTTGAGTGCTTTTTTGATTTGTGGCATCGTGCTGGTCCAATCTGTTACAAAATTGAGCTCTGGGGTAATCGTGGATTTTGTCCCTGCGGTTGCAACAAATCCTCTTGTGTCATTAGTCGTGCTCTTTGTAATTGTTCCATTGGAGTACCCCCTCTCAGCAAATTGTTTGGCTAAGGCAGAGAGTTGTAGTTCATCCTAGAGTTCATCAGAATTCCTATCCTGTCACCTTGCCTATAAATCATAATGTCTAAGAAATGGATCTGTCATAATCCAAACTTAATTTAATGGGTGTCGGTAAGTAATTTAATGCCTGGTCCCTCTCCACACCAGTAACAGATCATCAATATTGTGCTTGTAAAAGAATATGTTCTCCTTACCCATCAGTAACAGCCAGTTGGTTTTAGATTGTTCCATGAACAAGATAGCGAAGGAGGGTGCCACGTTAGATCCCATCTCAGTCCCCACTATTTGCAAGAAGAACATATCTTTAAAGGCAAAGGAGTTGTGAGACAAAACTAAATCCAATAAGGAGATGAGAAATTCAATCAGGGGTGTGTCATGTTGTGCTTTAATTTAGTAAGTCTTTTAGACATATGAGTAATTGTATGGTGTCCCTTATGTAAGAATCCATATTCCTTACCAATGCTTGTAAGAATTAATCAATATATTTGGCCACTGGTTGAAATAATGACCCCATTGCTGAAATGATTGGACGCCTGGGGGTTCCAATACAATTTGTGAAACTTGGGCAGTGTGTAAATAAATGGTGGTGTCAGCTAATTGCTCATTAATTTCTTTAACATACTATGGCCCCACCTTTATCAGCCTGTCTAATGATTAACTTACTATCTGCTCTTAAGGGCTTCCTTTTGAATAGTGGAGAGATTGTAATAACCTCTAATTTTGTCAGGGTGTATTCCCTTGGAAACACCAATGAGATATTCGCTGTCGTTTTCTTAAAGGAAAACTATACCCCGAAAATGAATTTTTGAGCAACAGATAGTTTATATCAAATCAAGTGACATATTAAAGAATCTTACCTACCTGGTATATATATTTAAGTAAATATTGCCCTTTTACGTCTCTTGCCTTGAACCACCATTTCATGATGGTCTGTGTGCTGCCTCAGAGATCACCTGACCAGAAATATTTCAACTCTAACTGTAAAGGGAAGAAGTGTTGAAGCAAAAGACAGAACTCTGTCTGTTAATTGGCTCATGTGACCTAACTTTATAGTTTTTTTGTCATGTTTGTGTGCACCGTTGGATCCTAGGATCCCAGGAGGCTGTCCTTATTTTTTAAAATGGCTATTTTCTTTTTATGATTACCCAATGGCACATACTAATAAAAAAGTATATTATTATGTTAATGGTTTATTTACATGAAGCAGGGTTTTACATATGAGTTGTTTTATGCAATATCTGTTTATAGAGACCTACATTGTTCGGGGGGTATAGTTTTCCTTTAAATTTGTCAGGCCAAGAAAAACTTCTGATTCAGTCCCTACAGTCCATACAGAGTCAACAACTTATTGGCCCTTGTATGACCGTTATCTAGCCAAATATCATCCAGATATCAATCAGAGTAAATCAAGGTTTAAAAATCCCATTGAATGAGGAACATATCAGCATGTTCTTCATAAAACGAGTCTTCGCAGATGTGTGATCCTATCTTTGGCCCTGCTTCAGTCCATTATGCGGGTGGCTAAATCAGACCCAGATTTGTTCATGTATGGCCTTTAACTTAAATCAGACTTCCTGATTAGGTGCTATTGGCACTGTATGTTAGCACCTGTGTTAGTAAATGAGTGTTTTTTTGGAATTGCTGATGTAAGGAGGTGCCCTCAAGAGCGACATATGATGAGTAAATACGGTTTTGAGATGTTTACAAAATACGACGGAATGTCTGTATACTGGTCAAGAAGTAACTTTGCAATATAATGTGGAACATTGGGGGTCACTAAAATGACATCCTGCAAATTATTATTATAATATCATGTGTCTGGCTTATTGCACAATGGGCACTTTTCCCCACATAGTCCCATCACTCTCTAAGAGTATTACATAAATTTCATTGCCAGCCTGTGAGTGTGTACGTGGCATGTAGTAACACTTTTACATATAGTTCCATTTTATTAAGAATTTTGCTTATCTTTCTAAAAACAACTCATCTGATTCAGCCACATATCGAAAGGCATATGGCTTTAATACCTGGAATGTTTGTTACATTAACCGTGAAAGCAAAACCAACCTTGCATGTGGAAAAACTGAAATGGAACACTCGTTACTGTAATCCCAGTGTGTGGCAAATGCAGGGTTACTCCAGTGAGGCTATTGGATTCTACTCTTTGCTCTCAATCACAGAAGATATACAGAGCTTTGCCTGCATTCATAAGCAACTGAGACAAAACAGGAAATTCTTCTGTGGCAGCCGTCGTCATTATGCGCAGATCAATCTACACAGCCACGGCCTAGTGAATAAGAGATTATGAGAGGCCATATAGCCTTCTGCTCATAGCGTTCAATCAGTCATTAGCTGAAGGTCGATTGCATGCAGGGTCTGGGTCATTCCTGCTTCTAGCACTGATCAGAAAGGCTTGTGTTTTCCTAGCACACTGGGATTTTATCATATTTAAAGGGACACTAAAGCTGTACCTTTCTGCCCCTTAGTTCTGTATAGAAGTTGACAAAAAAACTCTACATGGATAACAATTCCGTGATGAGAATCTATCATTGATATCAAAGCATCATGTCAGGCGTCTTGCTGTTACCTAACATAAAGTGATTATTATGTCATTTAGGGCATACATTGTAATCAGACATGGGGATAATAAAAAAGACTTCATCAGTGCTACGAGAGAGTGCTGTTGTGAATGTATAGGTGTTTTGGGCTTAAATTTATTAGACAACCAACATGTTATACATGCAATTATAAGGATGTTCTTGACAATAAAACCAATCCCATAACTTAAAATATTACAAAAAAATCAATCAGGCTCATAATGTCAAATGCCTTGCAATCGTTTATCACTGGATGAAAGTATCCTACTAGGAAAACTGCTAGCTTTGCAGTATCGATGATTCTTACACGTTGGTTATACAGAGCCGGGTGTTAAGGGATTTGAACATCTGTGTGTTACTGTAATTGGGATTATTATTATATACAATATCTTGGTCCTTTATTATATTATAGTATATACAGTATGAATAGATGGATCTTCAAATGTCAGATCTGAAAAGAAAGATGAATTTGTTGATCCTCAGGCAAAGAATCCACTTCTTGTACTTCATGACTGATTGACCAGATTAGAATCTTGATGTCCATTTAACAAATGGCTTATAGCTGTTCTGGGCACAATTGCATTTTTCAGAACTGACACTCACCAGTGAATGTTCAGGATGTAATACAAAAGTCAGCTTTTACACAGATACCTGAGCTCTGTTTCTTTTTTAATAGAGTCTCTTTCCTAAGAAAGAATGGATTAGGGGTAGCTGTGTAACATCTTGAGGTTCCCCCATATCCCTAGGAAGATGCACAAACACTGAAAAAACACTGAAACTACACGTTTGGGCAGTCACAAGGTTTGTTCTTACCCATTTTAACCCCCCCATTAAGGATATCCTGTTATTTTGTTGATTACTCATTTTCCCAAGGGATTCAGAGCTCTGCAGCAGGCCAGGCAGCTGTTAATGAATACTCAACACAAGCAGACATGAGGAGATTAAGTGGCAGGTCAAGTTCACAGGGAGATGATATAGACATTGATCTACTATCATTCTGTGATAACCAAAAACACATCCTATGCTGAGACATGGTAGCATTAGACAATTAAATTATTCTGGTTCCTTTCCAAGACAAAATGTGAAATTGCTAAAGGCATGATCAGGACGGTTTGCTTTGCTGTAACAAACAAGGGAAAGTTATGCTCACCAATAATTTTTAAGCCATTAAGTGGGGTGCAATGAGGCTGTGACCACAAAATTGCATACCAATGCAAGAAGTCTTTTGCACTCAACCCGTTATCAATATATTAAGGGCTCTGAGACATTTTGTCTCCAAAAGCTGCCAAAAATTCCCTCCCCTTTTAAACAAAACAGAGATTGTTTGTCCATAAATTGCAATATATCCAAGCAGTCCAACTAAGTCATCCCTAGTCTGGTCAGTCCTACACTTAACTTTCAATTGATTCATTAAGAATGAAATTGCTTCATTATATATTTTACACAGGGACTTAGTTAGGTAAAAGTTTGCTCCCCAATTATTTAAACCATTAAGTGTGAGTACAATGAGACTGTGACCACAAAATTCAAACAGACAAATACAAGAGGTTTGTTTGTTTTGTAACCTTGCTCCAAACCAATGCTGCAAAAACCATGTGCTACCAAGTGTTGAGCAGCCCATAGTTCTTGAGCAACCCAGGGTACCTCAATATATTACCATAGTGTGAAGCATGGTAGGTGTTGTAGTCCAGTAACATCAAGGTTGTATGCTTAAAGAAATATTGCTTAATAGAATATTTCATCACCAGGTCTCCAGGGCCAGCATGCCAATTCAAATACAAAAGGCTCCTCCAGTAAGAATCCCACCTGGGCCAGTTTTATGGCTTGTTTAGATCCAACATAAGGAAAGTCTTTATGCATATGAATAAATATTTACATTGAAAGTTTGTACATCTAGAAAGTATCCTTTTTATATTTACTTTCCTTGTGGTAGCTTTCCTCAATATTTATTATTTCAGGTTTTATTTTACTCCATATACCAGGTAAGGTTTGTTTAGGCAATGACAGAGCTAATAGAATACACACTACAATACAAAAAACAGCAACTGAATACAATGTATGGGGCAATTTATCCATTGGTGTATTTCAGCCTGTAGAGAAGCCCCTCAAACCACCATTTGCCACCTGCAATGCGAGCCACCTGGACCTCCAGTATGGTCGTTGCTTGGTTTTGGAAGCTGACATATGCCACAAGCTAGTAAGATTATTTTCATTATTGCAGAATTACTGCTTCTTTAATTAGAGATTTCCTCCATACAAAAAGATCACTCTAAACAGCAAATTGAATATTAATTGCTATAAAAATAAAATTAAACAATGTAAAAATCAAGGACATAATATTTTACAGTTTTAGTGACTGTTTTCTCTAGGAAAATATTACTTCATTGTATTCTTACCTAAAACACTCCTCATTGTCATCGTTCTGATTGTTTCAGCTAAATCTGTTACATTTCTAAACTGTGGCTTGCAGGAGGCAGCCCTTTTATCTTCTGACCTATTTCCGTTACAACATTTCCAGGAATTTCTAATGTTAGCGTTTGTATATCCTTCAGTTTCAGCTTTACACTCCAGTTCAGGCAAGGGTGAAGGCATACATATTTCTCTGAACAGAGCTCAGTGTTTTCATTCAACATAAAATATTATTTTCCTCTTGTAACCCTGGATTTAGTAAGTGCTGCAATACATCATTAGTCCAACACTAGCCCAGGATTTCCTTGCTGGTAATGAAAAGTATTCATGGGGGAATAGGGTATATATATATATATATATATATATTCAGTTGCTGTGTGATTTCTTTTGATGTTAAATTAATGACAGTAACTCTAATAATTGAGAAAAGTAATCCCCAATTCATGCTATCACTGTTTGCAATTCATACAGTATATTTAGAGCTGCTTCAATTTGAAGGAACATAAAGGCAAAGGCACAGGGGTCTGTGTTACCCACTAAAAAATTGCCATTGCCTTGCCCCTATACTTTTGCAAGTGGGGTGCTAGTGTCATGTTTTACTCAACAATTTCTCAATATTGCCCAAACTCAGGACATGAAACATTCATTTAAATCCCTGACTTACAAGCTAGGTAAGCGTAGAATGCCAATTAGATTTGAATTTAATTGGTTACTATGGTTATATCAAGAAGCTAAATTGGCTGAAATGAAAATGAATTGGTTCTTATGGTTTACAAATGTGATGCAGTAGTTGATTAATCTGAAATAGATTATTATGGGCTGGTGACTTTAACCTCCCATTTAATCAAGTACTGGATATATCTTCCACTTCATCATCCAACTAAGAAAATTGAACTCCTCCACCACCATAATTTAGCTGACACTTGGAGGAAGGCTAAAGGATTATACTTTCTACTTGCATACTCCAGAATCCAATAACTACTCCAGATTCCATTATTTTATAACCATGTCTTGAAATTCGGCTATATTGCAGGAATCCAATCTCCTGCAATCACCCCCAATCACCAGTGTTCTGTCTACAAGATAATATTGTCAGATGGATGGACATATCTTCTCTAATCCTGATAAAATGGCAACATTTATTGCATACTATTAAAAAGTCTATTCTTCAATCACAGCAGGGAAAACTGAAGCACCAGATTCTTACCTGTGTAACATGAAAATTACATAGCACTCAAGGTTAAGGGAAAAGAGTATGACCATCAACCTGTATACATTTTAAATGCTGCCTTGCTATATGCCAAAACACATGATTAAGCAGATAGAACTGATTTTTGGGTTTTAGATGATATAAGAATGCATACAATATTTGGGAATCAAATTATGCTTTTCATAACCACACACAAAACTAAATAAAAAATAAATCCCTGTTAATCAAATTTCTTGTACAGATCTCTGAAACTGGGAATAACACAAAATTTCCTGGATTGGTATAATTGACTGTTAAAAAAAGGTAATATTTCCATCTATGGGTTCGGGCAAATGCCCGATGGGCTGCTTACTTTAAAATGTAAATGGGCTGCTCACCTAAAAAATGCTAATTAGCAATGTATTTAATATATAAATGAGCCACTCACTTTAGAAATGTAAATGAGCTGTCCATAATAGCCAGCCACAGCTAAGCTGATACCTGCATTTGTTATTACTCATACCTGTACTGGCATATGGGTGGAACCAGGAATTCTCACCAACTTCAGTTAGTAATATCAGAGTTGCTTGCTATATACCCAATCCCTTATGCTTATAATAAGTATGTTGGAAACAAAAGGATCCATGCTCAGAACAGTCACTTCAGCCTGTATATGGAACACTGTGATATGTAGCATTAATTGCATGAGACAGTCTAGTCTCTTCAAGTATGCCACACTTTGGCCCTGTGATACACATGGTAAGTCCTCTTATATGCAGGGTACATGGTCTAGCTGGGGGCACACAAAGGAAAATGTTGAATATACTGTAAGTATAGGGCCTCTAGGGTTGCCACCTTTTCTGGAAAATATACCGGCTTTCATATATCTTTATCTTTTTTCCCTATTAATAACATTGAGATCAGCCATCATTTTTACCCACCAGGCCTGTAAATTACCTTCCAGGTGGCAACCTGAAGGGTCACCAATCCATCAGATAAAATAGTTGTGATAGAAACGAGGGGGAGATATTTGTTGCAAGGACCAGTTCCAGCACATAGGGTGTATAATATTGCAGGGGATTATATGGTAATGTGCTCTTAAAATATCTATGAATAAACACTAGTTCTAGTTAACCCTGGGGTTTGAAACATATATCATGCTTTGCATGCGTGGGAATACATGAGCTGCTTCAATACTCTTGCCAGGGCTGGTTTTTCCTCCCAGTCCGGCCCTGATCAAAACCTTAATCCCAAATACTTCACTCACACTCTCAGCATTGGTTGAATTAGCACATGTTTATACATGTGAGCAGTAACGCCACGTCAAAGCTTTAACCCTGTTACTGGCCATTCATGCTCGGTGTAACACCTCACACAACATGACAAACGTGACAAACTCGAAAGGCTTTAACTGCACGTGTCTATGAAGTCCCACCCTTTGCTCATTTAACCTCAAAACTTCCAGGACAAGGTAAAAAACCCCATCTTAGATGGGAAAAAACCCTTGACCTGGATTTCTACAGAACTATATACATAACTATCAGGGTATGGGTTCCATAGACATGATGTGCAGGAAGACAAAGCAGGCTGTGATCTTAGACTCTGCTTGCCCTCTTTTTACACCCTTATCCTTTCGTATCTCACATTCACTCACACACTCACACACCATTCGCTCCACATAAAGATATTTAGCCCATACTCACCAGATGTACCAGACTAGTGACTGCCCTGTATGTTTCCAGTACCTGATGTTAACAAAACTCATACTCTGGAAGAGGGAATCGGAGGTGAAGGTGGAGCTGAAGCAGAAGAGATGATCTGGCCTTTGTGCAGCAGGTGGAAAGGCTCTTAACCCACAGCTATGCTCACTGTCTGCTGATGTTGTGTGCTAGATGGAAACATATTGTTATTATTGGCTGCATTACACAACACATGCCTATATACTTACTCCAGCCGGCCGGAATTTACAGATGAAAAACCGGGAATGATGTTTCTATGCCTTGATGCTACTTCATCTTCCTGGGTCTTTAGGAATGGCAGCGGCTTGCCATCATATGGCTGGAATATTTTCTCTGATGACTGCATGAAAGGGTAAAATATTATTTGTCAATATAATACAAAATCTATGTATCTGTCATGAGCATTAGTATTACAGTATTTTCTTTTAGAGATCCATAAGGTTTTGTTCTGTTAAAATTGCAGTTTTGTGTGTTAATCTGCCATTTCTTTTACATCTTTTCATTATTTCACTAGTCAATGCTATTCATTCAGGGCTAAAATCATTCTTATTTGTATTACAAACTGTGTACTTACTGTTCTAGGCTGGAAAGGGGGTTTAGCTCCTTCTTCCAGCAGCACCCAATCAATGGAGTCATAGAATGGGTGGCACCTGATGTTCCCTCGCAGCCCAAGGCGATCTTATTAGGAGCTAAAGAATCAATGGACAAACAAAAATTAAGTTCAAATCAACTACCACAAGTTGTGTTTGTTTTGAGCAATAGTGTATATTAGTGCATACTGTCTCTTTAAGAATACAAAAGAGCTACACTCTGATAAAAATGTTAGATTCAGAAATCTTAAATTCAGTTTTAAACAAAGCAATGACAAAGAAATATATTTATGACTATTACAATATTTCTATCCTACTGTTGCTACCCACCTTTTTTAGATGTCTCAGATCCTTATCCAGCCAGTGAGGTATGTGAGGCCTATGTTTGATGATGGATTCAATGACCTTGCCAGCGGTCATTTTGTAGATGGTGATGCCTAATGACCACCAGTCCACCGCTGCGTTGTATTCTTTTCCATCTAGCATATTGAAAAGAAAAATAGTGCCTTCTAAGTATGCTTACTGGGATAATATTGGCAAAAGAGTTCAACAAATTCAGCTGCCCATTGAGTGAATGGAGTTCAGTGAGTAATGTATGTGACCAGTTGGTTTCTTTCACTTGGATCAGAACTGTGACATTTCCTAGTTCTTATTTAAAGCTGTATTGCTAGAAACCTGTAATAGAGCATCTATATATGGGTAATTCCTGGCACAACATGGCTGGCACTAGAGCTCTGTGTAAAGCTGAGAAACAATGGAAACATATGATATAAAGTAAAGTTATGCATTTAATCTTGTTCTCTCCACTTGTGCTCTTTTTACTAATATCTATACTGACTGTGATAACTATGTGTCAGCGGGGGCCTCTGGCACCCACGGGGGGTAGTAGTTAGGATCAAGGAGGAAGTCCCTTCCAGCGAGTCTAGGCAAGGTACAGTTCAGGGAGAATCCAAATAGCGAAGTCAGGTCAAAGCAGGGTTCAATAATGCAGGCAGCAAGGTATCAGAGTCAGGAACAGGCAAGGATCAGCAACAGGAATCAATATAGGCAGTTCAGGCAATACAGGAGACCCAGGAACACAATAGCTATAATGAGCTATTCTCGGGCATTGAACCTGGGTCTCTGGCGTCCTTTTATGTTTGAATTTGGCGCCATTGCGCATCTGGCGCGGCGCGATGACGTCACGGCCGGCGCTGAAGACACGTGGCGGCTATGGGCGCCGCCATCTTGGATTCGCCGCCGCAGGAGAGGGACGCGCCGCCCGGAGCTCCTGGAACTGCTCCGGGCGGCGTTCGTGACACTATGGCCTTGAAAATGAATGATCATGTAGGCATATGCACATATGCATATACAGAATTCAACAGAATTCAACTCAACTCAAATTATCAATAATAACAATAATACAAATAGTAGCAATAATGTGTTTAACAGTGGAGCCTCCATTTCTTTGAATTTTGATTTTTGTTTAGACTTTTCTGTTGTCCTGGTCACATTCTCCTATACTTCTTGCTTTTACTGGGTTTCTACTATAAATTCTAAATGCACTGTATTTCCATTTCTTACCTCCTTGTATAACAGGGTTCCAACCAAGGGTTCCTGGGAAGATGTTCCGCTCTGCCAGGCCAAAGGCACATATTTTTACATGTCCCTGGTGGTCTAGGAGAACATTCAGGGGTTTGATGTCTCTGTAATATAAATATAAAATGGGTTACATAGAGATGAAAGCTGCTGATTTGCATGTGTGGCTTCTGCTGTAGTATGTTACAGTAAAGAAATTCTATACTGACCGGTGTATAATCCCCTTGCCATGCAGGAATTGCAGGCCACAGATCATCTCAGCAGAATGGAACCTTTATAACAGGAAAATAATGGTTAACTCCATAAAGATTATCCTATAATACAATATATTTCTTTTAAGAAAAGGAGAATAATTCGAATTTTCATACTTTCTACTTTCAAATTGTAAAGAGTATATTGTTCCATTCTTCTTATCGCAATTGGTATACAACTATTTCTCAGTGATATTATTCTGGATTAATTTACCACATGAGCCACTTACATTACTCTGTCCTTGTCCATCGGACACAACATATTTAATGGCATTATTCCCATACTCACACACAAATAAATGTAAAACATTTCCATTAGCTATATGAGCAAGCAATATTCTAAGCAGCATCAGACTGGGCCTCCCAGGGCCCACCATGGAGTCTGTCAATAAATTCCCACTCTCGCAATAATAGGTATAAACATTTATAAATGTAATAGGTGTCATATAGGTCTATGATAAAAAAAAAGAAAGGGCTGGGGAATTGTCCTTGACTGGGGCAATATGGCTGGGAGCCACCAGAAGATCCTCTTGTTCTCTAGAAGGCCAATCTGGACCAGCATCTATGGGAATAAATTATAATATTGAAGCAAATTTGTACCTGAGTTTGAAATGCGGCATAGCCTTGGCAAAGAAATTGGCAGTCCCTGGAGAGCTTCAGCACTTTTACCTCTGTGAGAAGGTGGCTGAACTTGGTCTTCTTGGTTTTTTCAATGTATTTCAAAGCCACATATGGTCTCTTCTCTCCTAAGGTAGCCAACAAGAAAAGAGTCAATATGTTTTGGTTTGGTTTTTTTTGAGCACTAGGCTGCAATTAATGGGAACCAATCACTCACTTGTTGTAAGTAGAGATGCTGAGTGGGTTCAGGCTTAAAAGTTGAGCTCGGGTGCTCACAGGTCCAGCTGCTCCTAGTGGGGAAAAGAGATTTTATTTGTAGCTCATTGAAAAATAGTTAATATAATACTACAAAGATTCTTTTGACATAGTTAAATTTTCCTGCATTGTAGCTGCCCCTATGTTTTGCTTCAACCATATACTGCACCTTAATATAGGAAATAATGCTAATACTAGTATAGAAGAACTGTCACATTATTAAAATGGCAGAATTAGAATATACTAGGACAACATTCTAGTGTCACATATTATCCAAGCACAATAATATATAACCATATTACCTTATACCAGGGGTCCCCTACCTTTCTTACTTGTGAGCCACATTCAAAAATAAGAAGAGTTGGAGAGCAACACAGAAACTTCTGTTGATGCCAAATAAGGTCTGTGATTGACTATTTGGTAGCTTTTATTAGTTGTACTACTAGTTGTTATGAAATTAAGACTTGCTTCTAAGCCTGGAATTAAAAAAAAAAAAAAGCATCTGATGAGAGAGTTTGGTGTTCTATACAATTTTAGCTTGCTTAATGTATTTGGAATTGATTCTATCATACAAACTATACCCATATAAATCATTGGTTAGATCGCACATTGTTGGATTTAGTTTTAGGCAATAAAATAAAATAAAGACATTTTCAAATGGATTGAGATCCGCTCAATAAAAAAGTACAGTAGTCTACAGAAACAACTGGCATTCCTGCAAGTGATAGAAGAGCAGATCAGAAACACAGGGGAGCAGTGCTGTTTTGTGCTGGTTATTGGCTGCTTTCTATGTAAATCTGTATGTTTAATGTATATAGCTATTCATTGAACAGAGCTAAGGAATATGTTATAATGATTATAATGACATTTGTGATCTCTTTTTACCATCAGTCTCCTCCTTTCTCCGTTACTCCTCCCCGCAGCACTCATCTGGCAGCTTCTCATTCACATTCCTCCCTCTCTTCTTTAACTTTATTTCTTCCTCTTCTTCACTTCCTCGACTTCACTTCCTATTCTTCTCATATGAGGGTGTGGGGCTCCAATCACAGAAATTTGGATGACTCCTCTTCATTTTCTCTTGGAAACTTGTTAATCTTCCGCTTCTTCTCTCTCTGATGTCTTCTCACCAACTGTTTCTTTTCACCTGGGCACAGGCTGGAAGATACCATTGTAGTGTAGAGCAAGAGCCCAAGCTTTCATATACTTATAGGAAAATTTACAATATTCACATGAATGGATCGAAGTTCGTTCGAATTATGATCGTATGATTTTTTCGGATATTCGAATATGCAAAATTTGGCCTCTTCGATCATCGAATACAGCTTATGGGAACCCTCCCTTAGGCTTCTTTTGCTAAGTCCTGCTTGAATACCATTTGTACGATCAACACTTTGATCCTTCGAACCATACAAATTTTTTGGAGGCTCGAAGGAAAAAGTACGATTTTTTCGTGAAATCGAACGATCGGTATCCGATCGTACGAATTCATTGAGAAATCGAATATCGAGCAAAATGATAGCGTAAAACTAATTTTGAATAGATTTGTAGGATTTTGGGTGAATTTTAGTAAATTTGCCCCTTAATGTATACATGTTTTAATAATTTTGCCAATCAGTGATCCAAATGAGATTCTGGGATATTTAATGGATGAAAATTCATTCACGTTGATTTTTTGAGAACATGGAAAGTTAAATTACTGTTAATTGTCTGTGTTGGAGGTGCCATGCACCCAACACGTAGGCTCTGTCTTCCCTACTGTGAATAAGGAATACCCCACCCATTAAACTCTAGCAGCCTGCAGCCTCAGGAGCCCCCATACCACCCCCCAGGCCCCTCAGTTGCAGTGCACCCATCCCAGCTGCAACCTCCCCAACTCACAGTACTACTCACAATAATGGAATTGATATTTTTATATCAGATGTTGACAAGTAAAAGTTACATTTTATTATCACTTTTTCTCAACTTGGTGAATGATTTGGTGGTTGCATTAATTAAGGAGGTTATTTCCTGACTACGCCTTTATACACCATCTGAAGTTCCTCAGTATAATTTCAGTTTAATGGTGCAGCATAACAGAATTGGGTGGTGCTTTCCTTATAGCAGCCAGATAGTGACTGGCACTCCAAAATGGAAGAACAAAAATAAATATTTTAAAAACCACAAATAATAAAAGAAAAGGCAACTTGCATATTGTCTCAGAGTAACAGTCATGCTAAAAGTAAATTTTAAGGTGAACTACACCTTTAAAAGGTGGCACGCCTAACCCTGTTGAAGAAACTTTGTTGATCACTAGATTGCTGATACGCAGAGGTGGTAGCTTGTGTCAATGGTGGATGCAATCGCATGTATGCACCAACTGGCCCGCTTCCATGTGCTTTAACTGCAGTGAGCGGAAGACACTTCTGTAATGGGACACGGACTAGGGGTAGGTGACAGGTGCCTGCACCCCCAAGCCTTGTGCCCTAGGCACGTGCCTCTTCTGCCTATCCCTAGTTCCTGCCCTGGGTGGGTGTTCCAAGGTTCCTTAAGCCCCTGGTGTAAACTGGACTTTTTTTTTTTGCATTCAACTATTTACCAATGGGACTGGTTAAAAACCAGCAACCATAGTGGAGTGAAATATATGTGTTTATAGTACAGCTGACTGGCTGTCACAGGCCATACTATTACATGGGGGAGGGGCAAGTATTCCTGTGGCACCGATAAAGTCTTCTCCATCCCTGCTGCAAAGCCAGACATTTTTTTAAATTTTATTTTAGCCTCACACCTTTAATATGCAAATGAAAAAAAAACAATGTTCATTTCACAGTAATATTTTATATACCTACGCATTGTATTCATAAAAAGCTATATTATTTATCGTCAGATCATAATCATGTCCTTTTAAATAAAAACAAATTGGCCAACTTAAGGGTAAATCTACCAAAGGGCACAGTGACTAATGCTAGAGAAAATTATCCAGCATTGCTTCGCACCCTAATGGCAGGTTAATTTTCTCTCTGGCGAAAGAGCGCTATTATGCCAACTCACTAAGATGTGAATTTTACTGAACGTTACCTCCTGCGCCAGACTTGTCTTCGCCTCCTCAGACCAGGTGAAGTGCAATAGAGTAGATAGGAGTTCTTCAAAAAATAGTTGAAAATCTCCCAAAAAAAACCAATAGCGTCTTTTCATATTTGCAAGGTGATAGGCTGCAAAAGATCGTACATTTTTTTGGGGGTACCCGGCTTCCCCCCCTACATTTCCTAACATATGGAGCATAAAATATGCAGTGGGATAATGTACAGGGCAATATAACAACTCCATTTTCATTTATTAAAGTTTCCTGGCTTGTGTAATGTAATGTATTTGCTGTAACGTATAAGTCCATTGAACTTTAAAGGGGTTATTCCCCTTTGTAACAAAAGGACAAATCTAACAGTTCACATTAATAGAACAAACATTGCCATAGAAATAGTTAACAGAAAAAGTTCCAGGGAAGAGATATTCATCTCAGAAGTTTCCCTATACTAATCCTTCAGTTCCTTCAGTTCCACATGGACCCTGTGCTGGCCTGGGAGCAGGCCCAGACTGTGGGTTCTGGCAAATGCCAGAGTGGCTGCTATAAGGTGCCATAGGAGGTCAGTATTTAGTGGGTTGGTGGGGGCTGTTTGGGATGCTGTGTGGGCTGATTGGGCCTCTGTCCTGAAATGGATTCGCCTATTTTAATTCACAGTCCAGACCTGATTGCAATCATGACTGATATGTTACAGTTCTGGCTATACCTAAAGAATAAATACCAGTTAGCCTCTTTCCCCTAATTTCTGATCTCACTAGTGAATAACCATAAATTTCCACCAGAGCTCGTTATTTCTTTTGGTGGACTAGTAAAAGGATTGCTACTCTAAACATGCTTACCACTACGTCTATTTCAAATGGCGGTGAACATAATACCTTCACCTTATCAAGTTCTGAATCAGTATGCCAACAGGCTCCACTAGTTCCTACGACTCTTAAGGTGGCCATACACGTAGAGATCCGCTCGTTTGGCGATGTCAGAATGGCACAGACATGGGCAGTCGGATCGCGGGACCGCATCAACGAACAGATGCGGCTGCGATCCGACAGGATTTTTAATCCTGCCCAATAGACATCTGGCCGACTTTCGGCCAGATATTGATCGGGAAAGCCCGTCGGAGGGCCCCCCACACGGGCCATAAGCTGCCGACACAGTCTGTCGGCAGCTTTTATCTGCCCGTGTATGGCTACCTTTAGCCTCACTTACTTATCTTATATGCTTAATCAAACTTCTCCCAATAAGGGATCAACTACTTTCTCAAATGAGAGAGACCTCAAAGCAGCACTTTCAACTTAACAGTGGTCACAGTGTAATCTGATGGAAAATAGGCGTGTAACTATTGTGGAAGAGTGCCCAAAACTATGTGGGAAAAGGTGTGTTTTCCCTTTATGTTCTAATGGCTAAAGGTAATATGGAAAAACTTCCACTAACTCTGAAAGGTAAAAGAAATATTCCACTAACAAAAACGTTACGTATATGTTACAGAAGCATACAGTATGGAAGTGTATGATAAAATTTGACTGCCATGGTAAGCACATGAAAATTACACAGTGAACTTGCGATTGTAAAAAATAGGCACTGGATATTATAGTTGCTATATACTGTACAACAATAGATGGAACCCAGCCGCTGCTAGAGTTTTATATCTGAAATTAATTTTTTCTTCTTTGCTTCTTTTTTTTGTCAGTGACTATGACATATAACCCAGTAAAACTTGCAGTTAAAAAAAAAAAGAAATAGACCGTTGTCTGGTAAAGTGGCAAAAAACGTATGGTATTTTATATTATTGTATTCAATATAATTGATTTGGCTGTAACCAATACATTTACAATATTGATTTATCTGGCAAAGCTATTTTTTAATGAGACACAATAGATTTTTTTACTTTACTTAAATGTGGGAATATCATTAGAATATATTACACCAATATTGGATACTTCAAGCAATGATATTAAATACATGAAATTAACACTCTGTTATATTGAAAATAATGTGCTGAGAAATAACAAACAACCGATTTTGGAACAGGTGCATTTGTCTTGCAGGGGTGTTGTAGGGTGTGTGCTTGAGAAGCCACTGCTGATGTCCCACACAGTCTCAGTTAAAGGGAATGTAAACCTTCAATAATCTCTACTATTGCACGCCGTAGCTCTGCATTATGGGGAGCATTGGACAGGGTGTCTGAGACCCACCAGTGCTGCACACAGGGGCCCCCACACCCCCACAGGGGCCTCCACTGCCCACTCACTCCCCAGGTCAGCTTCGCTCATCTGGGGGTATATTTATCAAAGAGTGAAGTTAAGAATGAAGTTCTGCCACTAGAGTTAAATTCCACAGCTCTCTATTAATTTCTATAGGATTTTTGGAGGCATATTTATCAAAGGGTGAAACTTCACTTCACCCATTGATAAATACGTCTTTCAAAATTCCATAGAAATGAATTGAGAACTGTGGAATTTCACTCTAGTGGCGGAACTTCACTCTTTGATACATTTACCCCTTGGGGAGGGAAGGCAGTGGGGGGGGAGCAGCAGTACTTACAGGTAGGGATCTGGTCTGAGCCACCCTCGTGAATGTTGAGGCTCACCGGTGCCCCACTGGCCTAGTCCGACTCTGATTATGGGTAAAAAAAAATATTGTCCTTGAAATAGAACTTTGATGTAGCAGCTGTGTGTGTACAGAAAATGACCCATTTTATGTTAAACTATTCTAAACTGGTAGATGTCTTTGGATCTTAAAGCAATGCCATTTGTTTACACTTTCTAAAGTACGGTGTATGTGGTTGCGATATAGTGGCGCTTAAAAAAAAGCGGAAGTACACTTCCTATATTAATCCCATGTTATGATACATTAGGGAAGCATGACAAACAGCACTCAGCAGTATAGCCTTGGTGGTCTGCCAGCAACACATTACAGCATATTATGCAACTGACCCCCATCTAATGGCTAAAGACATAAGCAAATAGGTGCCTGAATAGCAAAGAGTCCCCTTTGAGAGAGAGCTGCGGCACTTGTCACAACATTTGCTTTCTTCATGGCATGGTGATCGCACATGAATGGTCCAACTGCTGGAGACTCGCTGCTTTACTCTTCACAGTACAAAGAACTTGCAAATTGTTCAAGTTGTGAGGGACCCGAGGGCGATTATAAATGACCTATTTATTTATGGTCCATCCAGGAGTGGCCCCTGCAGTGAGATTAATTGAGGCCTAAATCATTTGGAAAGTGTCCTTCATGTTTGTCTGTGACAAAGCAGAGAAGAATTTGTATTATAAGTGACACGGTAATGAATTAATTTGTTTTTTATTATTATTCATGTATTCTTAGAGAAAGAAAAGACATTTAAGTACAGGGCGTTGCACAGAGCCTCATACTGTATTAGAGACAGTTGAAATCAGAGTGTGCCACTAGACTGCAGTGTGCATATAAGTCAATGGGAAAAGTCCCATTGATTTTTGGTTGTGGATTTCGGGCAATCCCATAATGTTTTCAGAGATTTCGGGTGAAAAAAATTTATAGAAAAAATCGTGAAAACCGGGGCTTTTCCCGCAAATAACATTTTCAGTAAAATGTTATAATAAATAAGCTTACAAAACCCAAGCAGATTTGCTCAGAGTTTGTTAAACAAAATTTTGAGATAAATTCGGACCTTGTTAAACAGTATATGTGATAGAGTCCTGCCTGCACTGGGTCAGGTACCCCTGGAATACCCACAAAGGCAAAAAGTCACTGATTCCATGCATGCGGGCAGACTGTAGGTTATCCGACTGGGTATCTGGCAAAGGTGACCCTCCCCTGTCACAGGAGGTTTCTTCAGTTTTCCTGCATTTTCAGCGGAGGGGTTCTGGTTTCTCATGGCTCCAGGTTGGAGGGTAAGTTGGGCTATTGGGGTAAAGTTGTGTAGCAGCTTAGTGGGGGAAATGTACAGGTTGTGGGTCTGGGTTGAAGGTCATAGGTCACGGGTATGGGTTGGGTATTGGAAAAATTGACCCGTGCATGTCTCTAGTCTGTGACAATAAATGGGTAAGGTTGCTTCTATGTGTACCAAATAAATGGAAATCTTTTTACACATCTGTCTGGAATACTGCTCTTGGAGTGCCTGCTTTACTACAACACGGCTTTGATCCGCTCCCTTAGCTGAAGGTTCAGGACGGCGCACCTGATGAGGGTCAGTACCTTGAGACCATCAATTCTACCTGTTCTCTTTGCATTTTGCACTCTCTGATCTTGATTTCATACACTCGTTTGCCAGAGGAAATCAATCTTCCAGCTCTAAACCCCTAAAGAGTTTTATTCACCTTTATGAAGCTTGATTACAGTGTATTATTAACAATATCCAGTAAATGTTTGATAACAGTAAGATGCCTGATATAGAGTTAGTTAGGCCGCTCAATCATTGACAGTCCAGTTTTTACCCATTTGGTTTTAGATACGTATTTGGGGATTTTTCAGATACCCCGTGCCTTGATGTTGCCACACATACTCTGGGGCAATTTCACTAAAGAGTGCAATTTCACCAGTGATGGATTCGCAGCCATCGCAACACTTTGCCAGGCAAAAATTTCCTCAGACAATGCTAATTCGCTAAGTGCAAAGTTGCGTCCAGGGAGCTGAAAGCTGGTGAATCTTCTCTAACATTACTTCAGCAGAGCGAGCAAATGAAAGCAAAGCTGCGGTAGTGTTCATTTCTGCCTAGCGCAACTTCGCTAGAGATCTTACGCTCAGGCTAATTTGCATACGGCAGGAGCTATTTATGTTACATGGTGCATCTAATACATTACATTTACACTGACATGCCAAGGGAACCTTAACAAAGTCAATAGAATTGTTTTAATGCCCTACACATAAGCCCACAGTTAAATAATGTGCTATATGTAGAACATGTATGGGGTAAACCCTGTGCCAAAAATTTTTTTTATGCTTTTTGAAAAGTTTTTTGTGCTTGATAGTTGATATTACACTCAAAAATTATGATGTAAGTACCTGAAGAATGAGGATGTTCTATGCACTCCTCTGCACTCCTCTAGGCCAGGTCAGAGCTGGCAAAGGCAAGACATGTGAAAGAGTTAACGTTCAGTAAAATCTGCATCTTAGTGAATTTGGGGAGAAGTAACTGACGTCATGCTGGTGAATTTTCACTAGTGTTAGTCACTTCGCCCTTTAGTGACTCTGACCCAATATCAACAACATGATAATCTGCAGCAAGCTTTCCATGGAGCAGTACATGGCCAAGGCTCAATGGTGTTTTTGGCCCTTCCTCTTTATTAAAAGACACATTATCATTCGATAAGGGAAAGGATTTTAAAGATATTTGTTGATATAATATAAGGACAACACTGCAGAGCAGTAGCACTGCTGCCCTGTCACTTGGGTCCTATGTCTGTTTCCTGCCAGGGCACTGCTGTTGGGGGAATGTAATATGTTTCGTTAGCACAAAAAATATTTGCAAAGACCATTGTGAATGTTAGTGACCATGTTTGCATCCTTTTTGATCAATTACAGACCTCAATGACTTCCTCACAATGGCTTTTGCGAACATTCAAGGTATATGTAGTAAAATTTCCCAATTGCAAAGTATATTTTGTGACTAAATATAGTAACAAAACTCCAGAGCAGATGTTAATAGTAACCTTCGCTTAGCGATGTAATATTTTACATTGTGAGCAGCGCTAAACATTCACAAAAACACAATTTTAAACATTGCTTGTGACTTTTAATTACATTCTTCCTTAGATGTTCTCCCAATGTGGGATCCATTTGGGTACTCTTATCATCTCCCATACTCCAAAAAACATACAGGCATATTGATTGGCTCCTGATTCAATTGACCATAGCGGGCATGAATGTAAATAGCACACGCAGTTACACAATTGCCTTTGCATTCCCAGGTTCTTATTTTGATGCCAGGCCAGGGCAATAATTTCAAGAAGGGGTATTCTTCTCTCTATGAATGTGTTAACTCCTCCAAAAACATACAGAAGGTTAATTGTCTCCTGATACAATTGGCCATAATGGGAAGGAATACTAGATTGTAGGCTTCACTGGGGCGGGGACTGAAGTGAATGATGTATATTCTCTGTAAAGCACTCCACAATATATATATATATATTATAACAAACAAGGGAAAGTTGTGCTCACCACTTTTTTAAAACCATTCGGTGCAATGAGGCTGTGACCACAAAATACATATAGACAAATACAAAAGGCCCTCTGCACTCAACACATTATCAATATATTTATGACATTGAGACAATTTGTGCATACAGCTACTAAACATGCTTTACACTTACAACTTGCATCTCATTCATTAAGAATTCTTAATTTAGGAGCTTTACTTTGAAAGCAGCAAGTAAGTTGCAGGTAAAACTTAGTCCCTTTATAAAATATGTAATGAAGTAATAGAATTCTTAATGAATCGGATGAAAATTGAGCGTAGGACTGGCCAGATATGGGATGACTTTGACGTAACGTACGTAGCTGTATTCACAGAATGTATAAATGTCTTAAATATATTGATAATGGGTTGAGTGCAGAGGACCTTTTGTATTTGTCTATACATAGAGAGAGAGATATGCATAGAGAACACCGCGCACTCATGAGACTTAATTTATGTGCAAAACTTTAATAGCGTGAGTCGACGTTCCGGTTTTATATTTATATATATATATCTATATAGGATAATAATAATGCATCCTAATACATGTGTTTTCTGGTTCTGATCTGCGAAACAATGAAGTAGAAGGAGACGACAGCTCTCCTCAAGGTGTGTTGGCTTTTGCTACATTGTTTCTGGAATCATAACTAGTACACAGACAAAAATGCTACTTGCAAAACCGATTATATCTACATAAAGCCATTAGGAATGTTTAATGAATGTATATTGGAAAGTTGCTCACTAATGCAGTTTATCTCATTATGCAAATAGTATATTGCAGTGATTTTATTTATCAAGATATATCAAGACTTCATGATTAATTAAGATTCACTTTCTGCACATAAACTTTTTTGCAAAGAAAGTCTCATTTGTCTACCTAATTGTATTCATAACGAGTGGAACCTGCCATGCTACTTCTGTTATTATAAATATTATTTCCACAAACACTTGAAAAACCTCTAAGAATCTCACATCTATGGGAGTACTTTTGGGATGCTAAACTTAAAAAAAGAAAACTTATATTGTTTTCTAATGTCAAAACGGATTTGTTCATGTTCTGTTAACTATAATTGTACAATTAGAAAAATAGATAGGTTAGAAAAACTTTATATGCAAAAACAAGAAGGAAGAGGTTCTTATGATTGCTGCACATCAAGTGCTAGCAGTCTAGGAACCTAAAGCTAACCAGTTCGGATAGAATGGAAGTAAAACTTAACTTTTAATGTGTTAAATAAAAACAATTGTCAGTGCAATACACGCCAATCAACGACTCACTGATCCATATTGAATATGAACAAACAATTTCCAAAGGCACACAGGTCTAGGTGAAATTTCTTCCAAGTTTATTAAGCGGAGTGCTGATGCAACGTTTCGGAGAACAAAACTCCTTTGTCAAGCATACGGAATTAACACACAGTGATGTATAAATAAAGAAATTTAACATTCAAGTTTCGTGTCATAATTGGTGAACCAATCAGTGCGGTGTAAGTATTCCATTCTAAGGTTAACCCTTTCCTTAACATTACTTGTCACACATTTAACCCATACAGTCAAGGTGAAATTTTTCTTTCTTGTGAAATTACATATAATAATAAATTAGTCAAGAAAGTGCATAGTGCAATTATAAATATAACACAGAAATTCTTATATAAACAAACTATCCTAAAAGGCATAAATTCTTACTAAAAACAATCCTTCAAATCCTGCAGTCGACACACAGCCATCAAACCCAAAAGTTTTCATAAGTACTCATAGATAGGGCCATACTTTTAATAAGGGTATATTCATAGTCCATATATTTATACATAAAGTGCTTAGTGCCAATAATAACCATATTTATACCAAAGTTTCTAAACAACCTCATCTCAGTGATATATAAAATGTCTGTAGAAAGTCCTTCTTACCCTACAGTAGAAACACAACGATATGATTAGCTGACCCTGAATTAGTAGTTAAGATGACAACATTGCTGTATTCATCTGTAAAAGAACAAAGTACAATAAATAATTGAACTACATACAAAGTACAATAAATAATTGAACTACATACAGTATTATACAAAGTCTATAAAAAGCAGGACAAATTAAATTAATCGTTAAGGCCCTTGGGGTATCTGGTTTGAAGAAATCCAATAACATTCCCTTTGAAGCAAACGTCTTTTTAAATCTTGCCCTTGTGTAACTGAGACCTTCTCAATTATTTGCCATCTCATTTGTGATACTTGGTGTCCCTGGTTGTAGAAATGCTTAGCCAATAGGGTTTCTTTTTTACATTTACCTTTTGATTTCCCTTCCTCTTTACTGTCCGGATTAAAGTTACGGATAACAGATTTGTGCTCATTTAGGCAAGTTTTCATTGGCCTGCTTGTTTGTCCTACATAAGCTTTACCACAGGGGCACTTTATGCAATAGATAACATTATAACTGTCGCATGTAGAAAAACAATTAATCTGATGTTTTGTCCCCAATGTCGGATGCATAACTACATCTCCAGGGATAATCGCATTACAATGACTACATTGCCTACAAGAAAAAGTCCCCTTGGTACTAGTTGTCTGATGTAAATCTCTATTCTGTGTCTGTTTTTGTTTTATGAGGTCACCAATATTTTTCCCTCTTCGATACGAAAATAGCGGAGGAAGAGGGAAGAGATGGTCAATTTTTGGATCAGCTTGTATTATTCCCCAGTGTTTCAAAATGATATTTCTACATACCCGGGAATTAGTGTCAAACGTAGAAACAAATGGGACCCTGGAATGGTTTATGCCCATTTTTTTATTTTTCTTCCTTAAAGTATCTTTACGAGGAATTTTTGCTACTTCGCATTTTGTTTGTATTAATTCTTTTTCACTATACCCTTTATCCACAAATCTCTTAATAATTTTCGTGGCCTCGGTCTCAAACAGATCATCACTTGAGGAAATACGTCTTGCCCTTACAAACTGACTTTTCGGGAGCCCCCGAAACACTCCGGGGGGGTGAAAACAAGAAGGGCGGACCAAGTTATTCTTATCAGTCAGCTTGGTATAAAGTGTTGTAACAAATTCTTTATCCTGTAATTTAATATTTACATCCAAAAAATGTAACTCGCTCTCGTGGGCTTCAAAGGTAAATTTAATAGTATTGTGGACACTGTTAAGGTATTCAACAAACTCAACTAGTTTTTCAGCACTACCTGTCCATAAAAAAAACGTATCGTCCACATACCTCATAAATGAGTGTATGTGGTCCGAATATTTCCTGTTTGAAAATATAAAATTCTTTTCAAATTGGTCCATAAATAAATTGGCATACGCCGGAGCCATATTGGGCCCCATTGCGCAGCCCTGCAGTTGTAAGTAATGCTCATTTTTAAACAGGAAATAGTTGTTAGTTAATATACAGTCCAACAGTGTGCACAAAAAATTGATCATATATGTTGGTAACGAGCCCTGCGATAAATAGTCACGAACACATTCAGTGCCTTCCTCATGGGGAATAGAGGTAAATAGATCTTTAACATCTAATGAACAAAGTAAAAAGTGTTCTTCTGGTATTGGTATATTCTGTAACTTGATTAAGAAGTCCCCAGTGTCAGTTACACATGTGTTTGTAAATTGTAAACTCTCCTGTAAATATATGTCTACAAAAATGGCCAACGGTTGCCACAGGGAACCGATATTAGACACAATTGGACGACCTGGGGGCTTCTTAAGGTCCTTGTGGATTTTTGGCAAAAAGTATATATAAGGTGTCTTAGGATGCTGTACCATCAACATATTAGCCAATTCATCAGTAATAATCCCTTCAAGTATTGCTTCATTTAACAGAATATTAATCTTATCCTTAAATTTCACTGTCGGATCGCCCGTCAATTTTTTATAATGCAGCTGATTATTAAGATGGGGCTGAGCCTCTGCTTCATAATCATAGGTATTTAACAGTACAATTCCTCCCCCTTTATCAGCCTTAGAAATGATAATAGAAGGATTAGCCTGTAAAGATTTCAGTGCTTTCCATTCTGCTTTGTTGAAATTATTCTGTGTTTCCTTGTATCACATGGCAATTTGCTACATTCCAATTGTATTAACGATTCAAAAGTATCAATAGCAGGGAAATTCCCAGGGGGTACAAAATTACTTTTAGAGGCTATTTTAGACTTTAATTGTTGCAACCTATTATCCTTACAAACACTTACAGGTTTCTCTGCAAAAAACGCTTTCAACTTGAGACTTCTAATGAACCTGAAAATATCAAGGCTTAATAAAAAGGGCGGTGCAGTATGAACTGGGATAAAGTTCAATCTCTTATTTAAAGTCTTAAGTTCCAGTGCCGTCAATTCATGGGCAGAGAGATTAAACACCATATTTACCTCTGGTGATAATAGCGGTGTCTCCGATTCATCGCAATTGAATATGAGACAGTGCAGGACAGTGTCCTTAAAATACATACATATAAAACCAATTGGCAACAGGTGGAACGATGGTGTTTGTGGGAGTATAAGTGAAACGATCGTTCAGTAAATCATGCACATGTGTGCAGGACCTGACCCACCCTCAGATGAGGCGAAAGTTGAAAACGCTATTATGGAGGAGACCTCCAAACCCCCTATTTGAGATGTAATTACACACGGCAGTTATGGGTGGAGAGCAAGATGTATATAGAAATAGCGGACAACTATCCGAGGCAACTCAGTTGCATAAGTAAAGAAGCGGCGCCCGTTCCTCCCTCTCTGCCCTTCCTTACCGTAAATACCCCAGTTATCGGTATAGTTACTAATGGGAGGCAGGGAGGTACTTAAATATCATACCCCTTACATGATGCGGTTATTTGTAAAATCGGAAAAAAGGTAGTCCGACACCGCGGCAATGAGGATTTAGGAGCGCAACTCTGTTGCGAGTAACATCAAACGGCGCCCTTCACCCTCCCTTCCAAGTACACACCATATATAATTCTGCCTGTGCTTAGTCGGGATCAGGGAAATAGGTAATCTGCCACAGTAGCGGTAGGTACTATAAGCGCAACTCAGTTGCGAGTAATTTCAATCGGCGCCCGTCACCCTCCCTTTCAGTCGCACCCCCAGCAATATCCTGCCTATGCTACATGGGGAGCGAGTGGGAGCTTCTCCCCCATCGTCCACCTATGCCGCCAGCCCTACGCGTTTCACCGATGACTCGGCTTCTTCAGGGGCATAAGTAAGTTGCGCGTGTCTCCTCCATCTTTAAATAGCCCTTTGTGGCTACTTTCTTTGATGCACGCATGCGCACTGGCCGCTTCATTCATTAACAATCAACCATCGTTCCACCTATTGCCGATTGGTTTTATATGTATGTATTTTAAGGACACTGTCCTGCACTGTCTCATATACAATATGGATCAGTGAGTCGTTGATTTGGCGTGTATTGCACTGACAATTGTTTTTATTTAACACATTAAAAGTTAAGTTTTACTTCCATTCTATCCGAACTGGTTAGCTTTAGGTTCCTAGACTGCTAGCACTTGATGTGCAGCAATCATAAGAACCTCTTCCTTCTTGTTTTTGCATACAATTAGAAAAACCCACGCAGTTCAACTGCCAAAGCACAAAACAAAACCAATCCCAACATGCATTCCTTAGATTTAACACTAGGAAAACAAAGCATGTAATAGGGTAATGTCATAGCAGACATCACATTTGCACAAGGGCTAGTAACCCTTAGTGACCAATCAGGATGTAGCATTTGCTGGTTTGTTTATTTGAAAGCAAGCATCTAAATGGTTCCTCTGAGTTACAGAACATGGAGCGAATGTCAACATTTTACGGTAATGGTGATGGTAATTAGTACTGGTGGGAAATGATGCTTCCAGCATGCTTTAACCTCAATAATATGTTAATACATGCTGGGTTTGTGCTATATGTAGTCCTGCAAAATGTAGTTTAACAGTGTAGTATTTAGGTACTCTTTTAGTAAAGTCGAATATACTACATCATATCTACCTTGATCCTGCAAGAGGGTTCTAGGTATTAGGGATTTGTCTAGTTTGTTCCTTGTGCACTCCCTGGTGTATATTCAAAGCCGTTATTTCTTTGAGTAAATAGATGTGCACAATATAAAATATTTCTAATATAAATAAATATAAATATATATTTAAAATGTTTCTAATATAGTTAGCTAGTCAAAAATGTAATATATAAAGGTTGGAGTGACTGGATGTCGAACATAACAGAAAAGAACACAACTTCCTGCTTTGCAGCTCTCTTATTGGTTACCAGTCATTAACCAATCAGTGACTTTGGGGGGCATATGGGTCATAACTGTTTTCTTTTTAATTTGACGTCTGTTTTCTTTTTAATCTGACGTGCTAAGGATAACGGGCTATGGCTATTATGTTAATTGGCTCATTCCAAACTTTATAGATTACATTTTGGCTAACTAACTATTTTAGAAACATCTTTTATTTTGCACAGCCTATCTATTTACCTGATTTTATTTTTTACACTGAACTGTTCCTTTTTATTGTTGCTGAAGCTCTAAACTCATAAACACCATTATATCTGAAGTTTAGTATTAGCAAGTAAAAGCTGCACAGTAATACAAAATATCTAGGTAACAGTGAAATGACCACTATATCATTAGTAGGGGTGCATTTCATTGGAGAATCTTCTTGCATCTCTAATCAAGTTATATATTTTGAAGTTTAAAGTTTAGTCGCAAAGAGAAAAACATTGCGCACCAATAAGAGTTAAAATCCACATCTCGCAATTTAATATTGTTCCTGAAATGGTTATTGCATTGCGAATCATTATTGCGCATTGTGGATTATAATTGCGCACTCTTAAGAAGTGCTTGAAGGTGTCGTAATCTTTTGGAGCATACATTGCAACTTTTTCAGAAAGAAGTTTTATTACATTCACAGCGCATTAGCACAAAGTATAAAATTCACAAACGGCCTTGCGGCTGGCAGAAGTGGTCACTAAACAGCTTCCGGGTTCGCAAAAAGGTATATTGCATTCGCTCAAAGCAAAATTTTTTGCGCAAAGGCTTAACTTTTCTCATTGCGAATAGTTTTTGCGTTACCAACATATATTACATTGCAAATAAACACCGTTTTGGAATCACATCAGTTGTGTCATTTTGATAATCCTGTCATTTGTGACAATTTTTTTTATCAATTTAGATCTGCTTTTAACAGGATTTGCTTGTAAGCTGGCCTACTTTGCACATAAAAAAATCAATAGAAATCACAGACTATTCATACATTCCTAGCGGTACCCAAAAATGATTTCCAGTTTCATTATTTCATTTATTTGCTAATCATCATTATGGCTCAGTAAGTGGCTGTAAGATCTAAAGCACCCAATTTGTAGTTTAATGGCAAAGTCATTTATGATAAACTAAAATTAATAATGGTTTAGTTCTAATAGCTTTTCCATAATTACTATCTGAAAGAGCAAACAAAAAAGTAATACCAATGACAATCTCAGGTGGCTTAAATGATCAGCATTTTATGAAACCTTCAGAGGAGAAGGTCTTTTAACTTGGCGGTCCAAAAGTTAGACACATGTACTTACCTGAAACCCCGGCCCAGTGCATCTATTAGGAGAAAATTGCACCGGCCTGGGATTCCAACGAACACCATGGAGTAATCGTCTTCTGGCTTCATCTGTTTTCTCGGGGCTGTGCATGCGCAGTAGAACAAAAATTCAAACTTTAACGAAAAAGTCTGCTATTTTGTTCTACTGTGCATGTGTCAGACAATCGCTCCCTGGAGTTTCAGAAAAAGTGTGCCTAACTATAAAAGATCTTTCCTTCTCTTTTACAGATACATTTGTTGCAGTCACCAGCAGTCATTCATAAATGGGTATTATTCATCTGTCTTCAACATAGGTTTCATCAACAAGGTTTGTGCTGTACCCAATCCCTGCATATTACCTTCATTCATATTTATCTAGGATATCTGTTGCAATTGTCTGCGCCAAACACGGCAATTGAAAGTACAGGTATGGGATCCATTATCCGGAAACCCATTATCCAGAAAGCTCCGAATTATGGAAAGGCCGTCTCCTATAGACTCCATTTTAATCAAATAATCCAAATTTTTTCACTGTAATAATAAAACAGTAGTTTGTACTTGATCCAAACTAAGATAGAATTTCTCATTATTGGCAGAAAAAGCAGCCTATTTGGTTTATTTAATGTTTACATGATTTTATAGTAGTCTAGTAGTAGGAAGATCCAAATTACAGAAAGGCCCATTATCTGGAAAGTCCTGAAGGATTCTGGATAATAGGTCCCATACCTGTACTTGCATTTTGCAGGTTCCTTGGATCTTTAGAGCAGCCGAAAAAGAAAAAAAAGGCATATAATGAACACATTAGTTTCACTTTCCTTGTCCTTTAAAGCTTTCTTACCAGATCTTCACAGCCGGTGGCTACTTTAGAATGCAAAAAATCCTCCAATGTGAATCCCAGCTGATCATTGTAAATCTGGCTCCATGTTCTTTGTTCCTGCAACTGGAGTTGGAGGCTTTAAAGGAATTGTTCAGTATAAAAGTAAAAACAATATAGTTAGTTAGGCAAAAATGTAATGTATAAAGGCTGGAGTGACTGGATGTGTAACATAACAGAACAGAATATTACTTCTTGCTTTTCAACTCTCTTTTGTTTACACTGACTGGTTACCCTGGTTACCAGGCAGTAACCAACCAGTGAATTGAGGGAGGGCCACATTGACCATAACTGTTGCTTTTGAATCTGAGCTGAATGCTGAGGATCAATTGCAAACTCACTAAACAGTTATGTCCCATGTGGCCCCCCTTCAAGTCGCTGACTAACTCAGATTTAGGGAGCTGAAAAGCAGGAAGTAGTGTTCTGGCTATTATGTTAGACATCCAGTCACTCCAGCCTTTATACATTACCTTTTTGGCTAACGAACTATATTAGAAAGATTTTTTATTTTGCACAGCCTATCTATTTACCCAGTTTTTATTTTTACCCTGAACTGTTCCTTTAAACACAGTTTCCCAGCACTGAACAAGTCTGTCCTTTATTCTCATGCCTGACATGGTGCTGGAATTCCACATTATTATTTCAACATTCTTTTAAGGGGTTTTGAAATGAACCATAACAGCGTCCCTGCCCCCTAGTTTTCTACAAAAGTTGCCCACAAATGTAATTATAGATGTAGGAAAACGCACCAATAGGGATTTTAACTGATCAAAAGCTTCGCTATAAATATTAAGATGCTGGACCTAGTTCAGGTAATCAGCATTGTTATTGTTGAAGTCTCTTGCATCTGTAATTAAGTTTATGGTGATCTACTTTAGAAAACTATGTGGTGTGCTTGGACAGTTTAATGGAGGGTTTAGATCCTCTTTAATCGTGTTTTTATGCAGAAGGACAGACTATTTTAGATACCAGGTGCTAGATTTAGTCTGTGCAAGTTTTATTCTGGTTTAAAGGTAGGAACTGCCTGAGAGTGTTTCCAGCTAATTACACTTCAAATGATTCTATCTTCATTCTAAAACACCGTATCTATTCTGGGACATTTTCCATCAACAGTGTCCTTTCTGTGACTTGCTTTTTAAAGACCAGTAAATCAGTTTCTTTTTTGTCATGAGCCGTCTGTGTGCGCCAGTAGTCGGAACATAAACAAACTGATGTAGGTCTTTTCTGCAGCAAAAAGAGGGGAAAAATCAAAGAGGCCTGAAATACTTTATAGTTCATGGGAAAAGCGATGCAAAAACAATAGAAAAGAGGTAGATATCATCTTACTCACTGAAAAAACAACTCCCTCACACACGGCCAATCACACCAGGTATTCACAAAATGTTTTAATTATATTAAAATTAAATATACATTTTCTTCCATGGTATGGCTTCAGCAGCCAGAAAGCTGTTGGATCAATCACGATTTGGGCTCTTGCCCAATGCTGACAAAGCAAATTCGTTACCGAGGCTATGGGCTCTGTTATTGCTGGAATAATTGCCGCTTTTATACCTTGTTTTTTTTCCGTCTCATTAACCGATTCAAGTGGTTATGTTTTGAATCAGGCACTCGCTTGAATTGAAAGTGCAAACAAAATGCAATTATCCATAGAAAAGCTGCTTTTGAAAGTAAGCTACTCTGTTAGGGGTATTGTTAGTGATAAGAGTGAAATTCAATGATGTTATCGCACAATACATTACTATATATATATATATATATGTATATATATACTCAAAATGCAGGAGTTTGTAAAATGTAAAAAAAAAAGTAATGTGCAATGTTGCCTTAAAGGTGAAAAAAACCCTACTAATAAAAATCACTACCCCCTACCCTACATAGCCATAGCCTGTAATTGCCCCTAATTCTTTACTTACCCCTCGTTGCAGAGTCAGCTGAGCTTATGGCGCCATCTGCCGGGTCTTCTTCCTTCCCTTTGACAATTTCCATCACTTTTGGCGCATGCACAGTTGTCACAAACCGAAAGAATGCTCCAAATGTGCATTCTCTGCCGCTGTTCACTTCCTGAAGAAGACCGAAGAGCTGAAGATGGCGCGGGTGAGCTCCGCTGCACTTACTCTGCAAGGAGACTTAAGTAAAGAATTAGGGACAATTACAGGAGTTAACACCTAGGCTGGCGGGGAGCAGGGAAGGGGTCCTATGTAGGGTAGGGGGTCGCAATTCTTAATAGCAGGGGGTTTATTTCTCCTTTAAGGACCCCTGTCTATGCTTGGTAAACTACAGCTATCATTATGCTTTAACCCTTGAAAGGTATACCGTATGAAATTATTCATGTTATTTCATCAGTACATCTGTACCTGAGGCAGCAGACTAGAAACCATCAACCTTTCGAACACCCAACCTATATTTAACCCACCTGCACCCAGACTGGAGCAAGGGAGACTGCATTGATTGGGCTGAGCGTTAACTACTATGCAATTTTGCTGTACCTATAGGCCTTTTAGTGGAATGTTTTAGCAACCATAGAGCAATACTCAGCAGTCACCCTGTAATTATGTTAGCAACTTCAATTATATCTATCACCTAAATGTAGGAAGCCTTACATTAACATGCGGGGATCTCTTTCAGCAACTGAACCAATTACAATTGTCTTTCTGTTGCTGCATCTTCCTGATTACGCTGGGGCTTTTTTGTTACATGACCTGAAAAATACCCTCTGTCTACAGTCTGGACTGATTTCTTCCTCCAGAATCTAATATAACATCCTGCCACCCAACTGTGTTCAAACTATATCACTACTTTCTGCTTTTTTGCTTTCTTGTCTAAGGTTGTGGGCACACGAGCTGAAGGCTCCACTGCTCTCAGCCTGTGTATTTCTGCAAGATGAAAGAAGTGGATTTGTCCATGTCCATGGCCCACAGTTGCCCAGAGATGCTTCCTTGTGCATACACAGGCGGATCTTTTTCAAATCAATGGAGCAGGGGCATGGATCAAATAATTCTCTCATTCACATCATCTCTGAGCCTGCAAAAAAATTCAGGCTAAGAGAAGCAGAGCCTTCAGCCCATGTGCCCACAGCTTAAAGCTTCTCTGAAGTTGTTGAGAGGCTGACCTCAGTGTCAGACTAGGCTTGAAGGGTCCAGTCTCCCAACAATTGGTGCCAAATGGTACAGAGATTATATAGATTTATAGGGAACCATTAAGCCTTCTAGGAGATCTTCTCGTAATCTTATAGACCAGTTTGACCCTGGCTAAGTCCTTCAAAGTGTTCTGATGCATTTGATCATTACTACTGATATTGCCTCCAACATGCATGAGCAAACAATAAGGAGCTGGGTGTATTCAGAAGAGGCAGACCCTCACTGGAGGATCTTCTTCTTGCTTTTTGCCTTTATACATTATATAGCTGAACTACAGATCCCAGCATAGCAGTGTTGATAATATATTGATTATCCTGGGGTTTTTAGTCAACCTACATTTGGGTAATCTGTAGATGAATGTAAGGCATTCAGTGTGGACTAACCACTGCACTTATGTTTCACTCAACAACTGAATAAAAAGGAACCCAAAAGTAAACAAAATGTATAAATAGGATGTATGGTCCCTTTAATGGCCATCTGGTGACTTCAGATTAATCCATGCCAGACACTAAGTTGTTTAATGCAAATAATGTGTGTTTAAATACATGTTCAGCTTCATTCCTGTTTGCACTCCTGATAACTGCACAGCACAATGGCTTTTGTAAACAATGACCGCATAACTATTTGGCAGTGTGTTTTATCTTAACAAACTGTACATCACTGGCCTTTAATGCTAATATATTTACTAAATGGCTGATGCACACAAAAATAACAGTGATGTATCAGATGAAGTAGAAGTAACCGTGGAAGAAAGTTTAGACAGATCTAGACTTTGGACTTGTCTCATGATGTGGACCAGTTTTAATGTGTCTTATGACTTCACCCATTGCCAGGTTTAAATAAATAAACAAACAATTATGTGAAAAAGCATCAAGGCATCTCACATTACTTGATGTTTCTAATGGCTGCTTCCATGCATTTGCAGATGGCTCCAGACAAACCCTCTGCACTCAACTGATTTTTATGACTAGGTACATAGTGGAGGGAAATAGAAATAGTAAATATAACATTAATTTTAAGTAGATTTTCACCCATTTGTATTCCTTCTTCTGTCATTGCTATTCCTACCACCGTTTCTCCAGCTTGCTTTTTCTCTGCCAAAATAGATCTTTTGTGCACCCATGAATATAAGCTGCAAACAATGGTTTTTCACACCATAGTAACTGGAGCTTATATTAGGCGAGAAATGTTTGAATGTTCCATTAACATGATGGTCAAGTATGCAATTATCACTTCTCATTATCAACAATCTTCAGTCACTAGCAATTATAGTTCATTTATTTTTTATACCCTGGGACCACATTCAAATGACAAATGATCACATTGCAATCCATTAATGCCTGTGGCCATGTGTCAGATTGCAAAGTATTATTAAAAAATGTATATTATTCATTACCATTATATTACATAATTTAAGATAGGAAAATTGTTCTTCCTGCTTTTGGAGCTGTGTGTGTGTGAATGACATATATTCTATTTAAAAATGACTTATGTCTCTAAAAGGGTAAAAACACATTTGTAAATATTGGCAGTTCTTTGTGTGTGTTCTGTGAAGCATCAGGGCCATTTAGCAAGCCATGTGGGTGGCACTGGCAGCTCAGGTCACCATACTTTATGAAGCAACAGGTTAGCAAACGGGAAAAAAAGAAGAGAAGTGCAAGGGACTTTAAAGCTCTACAATGCGCTTCTTTTTAAAATTGATCAACAAGCACAAAGAGCTTGACACTTCTTGCCAATAGTGGGTTTAAAGGAGTTTTATGTGAGCCACTGTGTTTACAAATATTTAAAAGAAAGGGGCCATCAGTGTCATGACCCATCATTAGACGGACTACTAAAAGGCCTTGATAGCTGATGTCCTTGATAACTTGCTCAACCACCCCTTTTCTAGTGTCTGAAGGGTATATCCTTTCATGATGAAAAATAATGTGAATGGAACAGTTCAGCATAAAAAGAAAAGCTGGCTAAAGGAACAGTAACACCAGAAAATGAAAGTGTTTTAAAGTAATGAAAATATCATGTAGTGTTGCCCTGCACTGGTAAAGCTGATCTGTTTGCTTCAGAAACACTACTACAGTTCATATAAACAAACTGCTGTGTAGCAATGGTGGAAACTGAAAGGAAAAGGTTACATGGCCCAGGTTAAAAAGTGGATAACAAATAACACCATTATGTTCTACAGAGTTTATCTGTTGCGTAACCTGAGCCTTTTCTCCTTTAAATTGCTGCCCCATTGCTTTTGTCATCTCTGTGGCCATCTATTAAAGCATATTTTGCATAAGAAAATGTAGATACATATAATTTCTTTTCCTACGCAAACGTCTGTGTCTCTAGTAGTCTATCACTAGTAAGTATAGTGTTGGAACCTCCACATTCCTGCACTGTTTCTAATGGCTCAGTGACAAATATCTTGTTTTGCCTGATAGAACAAATTCCTTCCTTTTTATTGATTTCCTTTTGTCTACATTGTTTGCCCTCACAGTTGCGCCATGAATCAAGCAGAAAAATACAGCTCTCAGTCTCGAAGTGTTTCTAATTGGTTTAGATGACCTGCAGCCATTTGGCTGTTGTTGAAATGCAATATACAACATCTGCAAAGGAATATATATATTGATGAACACACAGATTAAAAGAAAGAAAACAAGATTTGAGGGAAGCAATTTATTATAGAGTCGTTTAGACTTGTGCAATGACTGATGAATATAGTATATGAACTTTGCCTAAACTAACTGTATCATGGTATGATGGTGAGTAAAGATTTTTAATGCTACAGTACTTATATCTAATTATATGCATTTTAATAAAATAAATTCAATCTACTCTCTGCGTTTTTCATATTTATGTCCCCATGACATCTGGAAGTACCTAAACCAATCCAAAACTGGCAGAGTCTGATTCTGTAGAATGCATTGAAAGCTGGTTCACAGCATAGTTTTATTAACCGTTATTTATATAGCACTGTCATTTTCCAAAGTGATGTACAGAATTTATACATCATTTAGATAAACCCCTGCCCTAATGAAGCTTACATTATATGGTCCTTATCACTTCACATTATAGTCAGCTTTATGGGGCTAATTAGCCTCCTTATATGTTCACATATCTAAAAATACCTCACATGAAAATACCATCTTCCAGTTGACCGATGTCTGCATAAAGTCTATCTCATGAGAAATAATTCTCATGTATGTCATCACCAGGAACTGTGGTTGGCTTTTTATGATTTACCATTCTTCCCTATTTATAACATTGGCATCAAACATCATTTTATCAGCCAGGTAAAAACACAACCAAGAACAAGTGCATGCAGACAGGCTTGGGGTCAAATAATGTATAGATATTTCAACAATATTTCCCTTAAAGGGGTTGTTTATCTTAAAAGTAATGTTTAGGAGGATTAATTAGTAGTATAGTTTAAGATAATTTAAATTCTTTATGGTTTTTTAATTATTTAGATTTCTGTTCCTTATAGTCAGCTTTATTGGGTCAACTTTCTCTTGAAAGTACCATCTTCCAGATGACTGATGCCTGCATGACAATGACAGACAGTAAAGTCCATCTACTATAGAAAAATTTCACAGAGGATTATCCTACATACAATAAATAATGAGTGGCGGTTTTTCATGGCTTGCCCAAGAATCAGCCTTAGAACTGGTAGATATTTACTAGTCAGCAGGATTCTAGATACAATTGATCACATACTTTTCAACATGAAAAATACATGGACACATCTGATGAATGTGAATGGTGGGCAATATCTCTCTGTGAGCAATTCCCTAGAGAAAGTGAATACAGACCATGCAAGCTGAGCTGTGTCCTGCTTAGTGTACACCAAGATGAAAAGTTATTCATATTGCTGACAGTATGGGAGAGACTAAAGAAATGCAAATTTCACTTTTAGATATTCTGAGCAAGCAATATGGCTTTTGTAATAATATTTTCACATATTTGTTAATAGGTTCATGGGTAAGGGGGTGGGCGCATTTTGGACCGCAGATTGAATTTTGAACAATAAAGTTTGAAAACCACTGATGCAGCATTGAGTACAAGGACACTCTACAAATGCCAATCCATTAACAGTCATGCTGGACCCTAACTGGACCCCTCAGACAGATATGTTGATGAGAGAAGTGCATTGAGGCATGTGAGATTTAAGTGAAAGGCAATAGAGGATCACTTCTACTTAGTACTAACCAAGGTTAGGATTATATAGGTTCCCTGGTAAGAAACACCAAGGGGGACCTTATCTTATGTGAAAGTAATGCTTAACCACAGTGTCCTCACAGTGTACATAATAGGATCAATCTTACTTTTAAGGTAATGTAACCCTTCCATAAAACCCTCCTATACCATTAGCTAGAGCCACATACTGGTTGGTTGGACATGGCTATTTCTGAACACCAGTGCAGGCTCCCCTATATTCACTGGTTTCAAAACTTAGGCAAAGGCTTCAACTCCTAGCCCAGGTTCTGGGTCTATCTCCTCCATTCTTTATGAGGGATAGCCAGTCTTCCTCTGCTTAAGATACTCTTAGGGTTAAAATTATCTTGACTATAACACAAGGGTAACAGAAGCACACCCATATACAAAATACATCACCAACAAGGATATATAATCCTCATGTATGTCATCATCAGGAAGTGTGGTGGTCTTTTTATGATTTAACATTCTTCCCTTTTTATAACATTGGCATCAAATATCATTTTACCAGCCAGGTAAAAACACAACTAAGGACAAATGCATCCTGCAGGCAGGCTTGGAATAAAAAAATGTATAGATATTTCAACAATATTTTCCTTTTAGGGTTGTTCACCTTAAAATGAATGTTTAGTAGGATTAATTAGCAGGATATATATAAATACTTTGTGCTTTCTTTAATATACTTCTTTAATACACTAAAATATACTAAAAGTTAAATTAAAGGTGAATGATCTCTTTAAACAAATGACTATATTTGCATATTTACTCTGTGTGTTGTGGTGAAGCCTTTCACCATACTTTATAAAAAAAATGGGAAAAATGCACTGCTGACAGAGCGATCATATGTTTGGGGATAAAATAGATACTGTGCACTATTTTTGTTGTCATATGTAAAGCTTCTTTATCCATTGTGGCAAATACATAACACTAGTTATAGATGCACATTGTTTCTGGATTAATTCTGTGGTTTCATGGCCAGTCTTCCCTTCCAAATGTGCATTGTTATTAGTCATCACAGGAAGACAAACAGGAACAAGTGGAGCTGCCAGTCACTACCCCACTTGCTATTTCTGCTATGATGACAAATTGAGAACCCTGAAAAATTGATGAGGGGCAGTGCACCTCTCTACTTTTAATTATGTATAATATTGTTCTAAAAATTAAGTTCTTTCATTGTCCAAGGTTCTGTTCCAGCCACAGCTACATATGCAAAAGTGTTCTCTACATGCTTAGATTGGTTTCTTTTGGGTACTTTTCGTTCCTCTTGCCATAAAACATACAGGTAGGTCAATAGTTTACTAACAGTGATGGGAAAATTTATTTGCCAGGCGCAAATTCGTGGCGAATTTCTATGTTTTGCTGCCGGCTAATACATTTGAGAAATCATAGCAAAAATTTGATAGCAAAAATTTGCCAATTAACAGACGCGCATTGACTTCAGTATTGTCGCCGGCATCAAATTTCTATTTTGAAGCTGGCATCAAAAATTGAGTTTCGCGATTTTGTTGCCGATTTTTAAGGAATTTCACGGATTTTTTGGCGAAGCAAATTCGCTCATCACTATTTACTGATGAAATTAGCCATGCTGCATGTGGGTGTGATAGGGAAATTAGATTGTAAATTCTGTAGGGGCAGAAATTGGTCTGATTGATATTTAATCTCTGCAAAATACTGCAGAATATCATAATGTTATATATAAATAAAGGATAATAATCATTTACCCTTGCCTCAAACAGCCAGCTTGCTGACCAATCTGATAAAATGTTATAAACTGAAAGGTGATGTCAACTCTCCCATTGCTCTTCAGAAGAAGGAAATCTAAATTTAAAGGGGTTGTTCACCTTTGGGACAATAAAGCTAGTTTGAAAGCCCATGTCAAATAAAAATGTTTTTGACATTTATCTTTATTACCTAAAATGTTTGCTTTCAGAGATACATACCATATAGAAGATATGGATCATCTTTGCCAAATCTCTCTCAGTTGACTCTGCACAGAGCATGCTATCATCTCTCTCTCCTGCTTCACTTGCATATCTTCAATTCTATTGGCTGGCAAGATTCAGCCAATCGGATCAGCAATATGCAAATGAAGCCGGAGAGAGAGAGAGATAGAATGCTCTGTGCAGAGTCAATCCTCAACTTCCTTATATGGCAACCTGTCATTTTTACCCAGAGAGTACTTGTATAGTATATAGGGAGGAAAAAAGGGGGTACCATACTATTTGTTTAGCAGAACTCTCCTTCAGGCCCCCCACACTTTTAAACCATTGTCTACTCATGCTCATGTGCAGTAAGCTCTGCCAACTCTATAGAATGGGTTTTTGAAATGGTAACTTAGGTTGTTCCCCCTTCAATTAACTTTTTGGGGCAGATTTACTAAGGGTCGAAGTGAAAATTCGAATAAAATGTCGAATTTAAACGTAATTTTGGGCTACTTCGACTATCGAATAGAGCAAAATTTGATTTGAATTGAAAAAATGCAAAAATTTTAATTTTGAAGTACTTGCCCTATAAAAATCCTTCAGCTTAAAGCTGCCGAATTGCCATTTTAGCTTATGGGGGACCTCATAGAGCCTGTCCTGAAAAATTATGTAAGTTCCAAGAATTTGAAGGATTTAGCGGAGAATCGTTCGAATGTTCAATCAAATCAAACGATTTTTTATTTGATCGAAAATGGACCTATTCGATCAAAAAAGCCATTCAAAAATACTTTGAGGGTCGAATTTTGAAGTTTTTTCACTTAAAAAATTCGGCCATTAGTAAATCTGCCCCTTAGTATGATGTAGAGTGATATTGCAGAAAATGTAAAGTTTGGTGATACCTTTTATTGGCTAACTGAATACGTAACAATTGCAAGCTTTCTATCTATTTCTATTTATCTTTTTTTTTTTTTTGCCTGACGAAGGGGCCTGTGTACTCCAAGAGATTGCAATTGTTACATATTCAGTTATCCAACAAAAGGTATCAGCAAACTTTACATGTTTTGCATTTTTAAGTGTTTAACATGGCACTACTATGGGTAGAGTGACATTTTTGAGACAATTTGCAATTGTTTTTAATTTTTTATTATTTGTGGTTTTTTAGTTAATTAGCTATTTATTCAGCAGCAATCCAGTTGCTACGGAGTTGCTCTCCTTTCATCCAACTTATGTTATCAAGGTTATATATATGTGGAAGCCCTACTGCTTTAGATCCACTAGGTGCCTATGATAAAGCTTTTTAAGTGAAACGCGTGTCGACAAATCTTGGATTTTAATAGACAGTTCATACCATTTTAGATTGTAATTTTTAACTAACCGTCTTGGTCACAAATCTATTCAGCCGCTTCTAAGGTTTACAAGCTTTTAACTTCATTCTATTTTCCTTTCGATGCTCCCCGGGGTTTGTGGGTTTTTTTTAGATTAGTTCGCTCTTGCATAGTCAGATTGAGTTAAACATTGAGACCACAGTCCCCGGAAGGCAGTCTTCTCCATCTTTGTGGGGTCCTGAAGTAGCAAAAAATCAGATTGATCTTACGGGACTTCTCCACCCCTCTATTATTTCTTTTTCATTTCTATTATTGTAAATCACTTGGCTTATGAATTCATTGAACTCGATTAGGTATACACAATTAATGGATTGATTATTACTATACTATATTAAGGAATTGCTAATTTGATTAATTGGTTCCTCAAAAGGAGAAACCAAGGTGAATTAATTTATATATTTTTTTTAAATCCTGAATTCCATTGGTACTGTATGTTTGATTGATTTTTAAAGTTAATTATATAGAAATACTTAATCTATTTTAATAAGGCACATCACATATTACCATTATTAAATTAATTTTAGAAGGGAGAGACTGCACCTTATCTATATGGTCCTAATCAATTAAAGTCTGAGTACATTGTCACCTTATAAGTAGTAGCACAACGTCACTTGAAGGATATAAGGTTGCCAGAGGCATTCTTGCACAAGCACTTTATAATTCATATATTTATGTAAGGATTAACAATTTGTGAGAATCATTGGAGTAATAATCAAAAGAGGGGGGATTTCCTTCTCTTTCTTCAATCAATCAATCAATCAATCAATCAATCAATCAGTATTTCTGACTCAAGTCAGATCCTCTTCCTCTTTGAAACTACCAAGGGATAGATATATTCACACAACTTTGAATTAGCTATGTTGTAGTCATACGGTCTAGTCTTATAGTTTAGGTACATTTCTTTACTACCAAAAATGAAATTCCTCACTTTGTCAATTGGTTGTTAAAATTGCAAAATAATCTAGCTTGTTCATGTTTTGTCAGAGGAGGCAAATATCTCCTAAACTTTAAGAGACAATGATAAAAACTGTGCAAAAATATTACATGATCAATGTGACAGTCCTCACCCTGTGGGACCGTAGTACCAAAAAGAAATGGTTCATCTTCAGGTCACCATCATACAACTTGTACCAAGAATACATGAAAGCACTCAGGGAATAGCAAAGTTGTATTTTTTTCTCTGGGTTCTGGAAGAGCTGACACCGTTTCCAAAGTAACTAAAGTCCTGTGTGTTTTTTCAAGGAAATGACTCATTTGTTTCTTTTGGCCCAATACGTGCTTTCTCAAATTGTCATATTTTAACTGCCAAACAGATTCCGAAAGCGCCAAATGGTTTCAATATTCCGACTGGTATAATGTAGGATCAATGAGGTTGTAAACCTTTAACAATCAACAAATGACCTCCTCTCGTGCAATATTGATGATGGTTTTTTTTAATATATTGTTTTCTTACTTTTTTCTGATTTTAAATAGGTATAATTGCATTACATTATGTCCCATAAACTATTGCTTCATCTGTGAGTGCTTTAAATAGTCTGCATGGAAATATTTAAAACTGAAAGGGATCTCCATTTACAAAGCTTGCATATGTAAGGGATTTTTGCTGATGTATAGAAGCATGAGTGTATATAAATGTATATAGTACTTGTTTAGTATATGAAGCTGTGTGTGGGTAACCTATGGACACAAATAATGATTATCATAGTTTCCTAAGTGCTAGGACTGAATCAGTGCTCCAAGTGTGAGTCTTTAAGGAATAGCAACAAAATAAATAGTTTAAGGAAGGCTACTCCATCCCAGAATATATGGAGAATTTAAGTGATGCTGTTGTCCCAACTTTTGCAGTTTGTACAATTTGCCCACTCTACTGGCTCCTCTCCCCTTATCCCATTAACAACAAAGAGGTCCAGTTTCTTAGTTCCACTCTTGAAATTGCCGTTTCAAGAGTACAGTATTGTTGGTGTCCTCTCAATGCCAGTCTTGGCTCTTCGCCAGCTTTTTACACCTCAAGAGAAAATGTGGCGTCAGGCGTGCATGCTCCTGGTCAGCAATCGGTGCTAGAAAGTGGAAACCGCAAGTATGTGGCCGATCATGGAAGTCACCAAACCTGCTGCACATAGTGGTACAGGGGAGCAGGACCATCCTTCAGGGGTTTTTATGTGTGGTTGGAGAGAGGAGTGGAGAGTCAATAGAGAGTTAAACTGAGCGATGTATTCCTTTAGGAATTGGACAATCTGGACAATTTTCCAGGGTTTCTTTAGTAAGCGCCACTACTTTTGAGATCTAAGAACAGGAATGTCCAGCCTAAATTAGATTTGTTGGGAGGCATGGGGATGTACACATTTATGAATTCATTAGACGTCTCTTACTGAATCACAAAGGAGTTTACAGCTTTTTGTACGTTTGCCTGCTCATTTATTATTGTGCCAGTGTGTTGACACTACATGAAGGGAATGATACAATCCCTGTCCAATAAGAAATACACAAACAGGAACAAACCGGCCATGCTCACAAACAAGGTTACTGAATATCTTTGGTTCTCAGTGCAATACTGTACAGAATGTTTCAGAATGTTCCTAGCACAGAAATGTCTGTACTTGCAGAGCTGAAGGTTGTCTTTTAGTGGCTGAGGTGCACGGATATATGTTAGCTTGCCTGGAGTCAAACAGGCAGTAATAAAAAATAAAATAATGGATGCAGGCAATCTTTTTGGTTCTACCAAAAAAATATAAACTTCATTCTAATGCAACTGTCATTCCTGCCAACTCCAGAGTTCTGTTATGAGCTGATATGGCACAAAGCATTCAAAGCCTGGTGTCTGATGGTCGACCCATATGCTACATGCCTCTGCCATACAATGACGGTGATATAGAGAAGAATAAAATAGGACAGTGACTTAATAATTATGTTGAAACTTAGTGATTTGATAATTACATTGCAAGTAACCTGACATTCCAATCATTAGTTTAAATGTCACTTTGGTTGCAATGGCATGAGTTTTAATTTAACTTTTATTCAATGACAATATTCAAATAATTCTTTTTTATTATGGGTCTATAAAATTCAGATATCTCTTTCATTAGCGAATTCCTACAGTAGGAGAAAGGCACTGCTGTTTTCATGGTTATGGAACTGACTGATTGTTGCATCAGTGAGCTTTCTATTCAGGCTTTGCCATTGGTTCCGAGGGCACCCGGCTCTTTCCTGCTGCAACCTTATCTGACTCTATAACCTCACGTGAACTGGCTTTTGTATAGGATGTGGGCTGTGCTGCTTGGTTTGGAGAACATTTTTTGCACAACTCTATTGATCTCAGAGCACAAAGTTTAAGATGATATAAATTGTGTGTTAATTTTAATAATTGTTTAACACAGGATGTTTATATTCTGTAGGTTTAGACTGAGGCAGCCCATTCATTTCCCTTTCTATTAACTCAGGAGTGCCCTTACTACTCTACTACTCACTACTTTTAGTGATTTTGTCCCGATATGATCTACATCCTTAAAAGCATTGGTAGCATTCTGTTCCATGGAAAATATGACATAAATATAGATTATTTTTTATTATTATTATTAACATATATTTCTATATGACAAAATCTATATTGCTATATTACAAACCACTATTTGTGATTGTGATTTGAATGAAAAGCATGAAACAGGAGGATGATTTAGACAAGCTGTTTGTGTCTTGAGATCTACTGATCAGCAGCTAAAGGTTTGTTGGTAGATCACAATCTAACTTTTGTGATCTACCTCAAAGCAATCCTCTAGTATAGGGGTTTGTTTTTGGTTATCTCTTCAACTATGCTCCCCTCTCATAGCTCCAAAACATGGAGTCTGCTTTATCCATTTTTTATTTATAGTTCAGACTGATGACCAATTAGGGTAAAATTTAGGAAGAGTACCTATTTGAATTTATAGTTACTTGTGGAAACTTAGCATCAGTGTCAGAGAGAGTAGGACTTGGGGGGTTAGCAAATATTTGCATATATATTGTTGGTTCTATGTATTGCTGCAATAGTAATTTGTTCCAACATCTGTAGTCTTGTGATGACCTAAGCTTTGACCTAACCCCAGAGCACACTGGGCATGTGCTGTGCCTCAGACACCAGAAGAGGGACTTATCAATAAATAAAAAAATAGGGGCTCCAGAGGCAATTTCAAAGCATAAATTGTTATTGTCTTTTGCCCAGTGAATAAAGTTCAGGATTTCTAATCTAATTCTTTGCCAGCTTTTTTTACCTGCAAAAACCTCAGTGGCATCTGGTATTCTTACGTTGTCAGATTCAGGAATAATCTTGCAAAGTAAAGTTTCCATGCCTGTTTCCACTTCCCCATCCCCCAGTACACACAGAAAGTGACTTCTGTAAATATTTTCCCTTTTTTTTCATTACAGGAATTCTCTTTGTCTGTTACCAGACAGGGCACACCAGTGCTGACCAGTCACTGGGGTACAATATGTGTAATTGCCCTCTGTACAAAAAGTTTTTTCTTCAGTTGAATAATAACTACCAGATCTTTGAAGTTGCCCTTCCATTAGGAAAAGATCATTGAAGTGCAGGTTTGTTGTTTCTTCTTGTTGAATTGTATTCTCTAAAAAAGCCAGAATAACAATTTGTATTTTTTAACAGAAACAATCCTAATATTGTGCATTGCTATTCTTAATACACAACAATGTGACACCTACTGTGCTTCAATGAGAACAGGTCTGTGTAAGGAAATGCACAGATGTACTAGAATGATTGCACCATAGACTATTTTACAAAAGATGGTTACAGATCAAGGGAACAGGAGCTAACATGGAGAAATGTGGGTGCACTACCCACAACATCTGGTTGTGTCTCTGTCTGGCAACTGCTTCAGGCAGAGTTAGTACTGAAGTTTTTAAAGAACAGTCAATATGAGCCCAATAATCCAATTCATTATCAAATTCAATTCATTTATTGCCCTTTACAATCAATAACAATTTTAAATAAAATATAAAACTGGCTGCCAGCCACCTTTAAAAGAGCTAAATGTAATCTAGAAGGGAACAGAAAAATTCATATAAAGATCAAATTCAAATATGTATAAAATCACAATTAGAATCAGCCAGGAAAAAAAAACTTATTGTGTTTTAATTTCCTGAGATGCCAAAGGGGATTGGGCACTGTTCTGTCTCAGCATCGGTTGTACCGGCCACAAGCTCCTTGTAGGCCCAGTCTGTA
>CM044447.1:68763604-68806177 GCA_024363595.1 Xenopus borealis | reverse complement strand
TCTTGCACACCATTATCTTTTCTCCAGACGGTAGGTGCTCCCCACCTTCTTGCTCCTTTATCCTTTTTTGCATACTATTGGAATCAGATGTAGTAATGGGCGAATCTATTCCATTTTGCTTCGCCGAAAAATTCACGAATTTCCAAGGAAAACGCGAGTTGCATCATTTTTGGCGCGTTGTGTAATTTTCAAAGCGACGCGTCGTTTCCGATGCTCATCGCATCTTTTTCTCATTTTTTTTAACACACCAGCGAATTTTTGTTCGGCAAATTTTCGCTGGTGTTTTGTGAATTTATTCACCGGCGGGAATTTGCCGCGAATTTGCGTCTGGCGAATAAATGCGTCCATCACTAATCAGATGGAGTTAGTCCTGAATATGTCCTAAATCTGATCACTGCACATAAAATATTCAGCTGAAGTGGCTGACTCATCAGTCTTCCTATATCATGTCTCCTAATACTGTGCACTAAAGAGTGAGATTTTGCTGTGATTTTCTGATTTAGTCTATTGCAAAACCTAAATGGGAAGGTATAGCATTGCAGCACTAAAATATCATTATGATTCTAACAGACAGTGCTGTTTGAAACTCTTTTTCCTGGTTTTCAGAAGTGTTCAGAATATTCAGAAGAAGCACTGTGTCACCAGAAATGATTCCCATTAAAAGGTGAAATAGTTTTTTTCTTTTAACAAAATACACTTAAATTCCATGCTTTCCAGGTTTTCAGACGGCCCCATTGTTACCCATGTGCCAAACCAGACAATTTTTTGTAATTCTTGACTAAAATTTTGATCACAGAGTTTAATTTTAGCATACAGACAAAAGAAGAGCGTTCCATACCTTTACATGACATTTGATTAGGACTTACCACTTGGGATTTACCTTGACTAGGTTTTTAAACTTAAATGCTCTAAGGCCATACTGTATAGCAGAACAAAACATTTAATTTGCATTAATCTAATGTAATAGGTAACAAGTGAGGTTGAATGATTTTCCCTTCTTTTCCCACAGCTGTGGACCAGAGATAACCTCTCTCAGCTGGGCCCTTACAAGATATTGGAGGAAAGGTTTATGAATCTGACCTGTAACTTTCAACATATAAAGTAAGTACTTTGAGAACAAGATGGGTACCAGTGATTTGTAATGCAAAAGATGATCTTAGCAAAGGTACTTTCAAATGGTGAGGCAATTTTAGAATGAGTGATATTCAGTATTAAAGGTTAAAACAGTTTAGAAAGACTTGGGCACCAGTAGTCTAATGTAGGAATGTAATAAGAGTAGCAAAGAGAATAACAATTTACACAAATAAGAATACAATTTAGCATTTTGCAATGTAATATTCTTTGGTAGCCTTTTTAGCAATTCAAATTTTAATTGCGCATTGTGCGCTTTTAAGAAATGCTTAAAGGTGTTGTTGAGCAAAGATAACTTTATCAGTAAGATGTTTTATCACATTCATAACGCAATGGCGCATACTATAAAATTCACAAATTTCTTCCACTGTTGGAAGAGGTCAGGTTTCCGGGTTAGTAAAAGCTATATTAATTTGCGCAAAGGCCTGACTTTTCACATTGCAAATAGTTTTTCCGTTATCAGCTTTTATGGAATTCCCCCATTAGAATCTAGAACTCATGAAGGATTAATCTTACTTCCTTATGATGGATCCCCTTCAATGGAGGCCTCTAAGGCTATGGCACACATGCATATTTACAGCACGTTTTTTGGTGTGGTCCGCGCTCTTTTATGACGTTCCTGGGTGTTAAGATTGCTCTCTGCTATTAATTTCTGGACTTGACCCTTCCTGAACTTGACCTTGATCCTTATCTGCCTGCCTTTTAAACTTTTGCCTGGATTTTGAACACATCTCTTGTTTAACACTTGTCTGTACCTTGAACTTGATCTTTGACCCCAAGGCTTCCTCCTATGTCCTAACATCCCGCTGGGAGCCATTAATCCCCCTTACAGGCAGCACGATGGTGCAGACTGCACTGAAAATGCTCTGTAAATAAACATGTGTGCCCATAACCTTAGGGATTAAACTAGTCTGAGTCTGTTTCCACTCTGTGGTCCCTACTCTTAGGCAGGTGGTACCTTGGAATGCTAAAATCCACACAGCTTCCCCGCAGCAGAGCCAAACACTGCTCTTACTAAACTAGCCTGCCACTCTGATTGTGGGGACAACAGCACTCCTCTAGTCTGGCTCCACTCCTCCCAATTCTGGTGTGTGTGTCAAGCATGTGTGTCCTTTTATTTGATGCGCCAAGGGACTTCATTTCGCTTGGTGTGAAAATCAACTATTTAAAGGCCTTTTTGACCAACAGGAACAACATAGGTTCTGTCTTTTATAGCTCATGGGTGCCTTCCCTGTTTGATTCCTGTGTTTGATCTTTGCCTGTTCCTGACCTTGATGACTGCTGCTTGTCCAGACCATTTGCCTGCTCTTTGACTACATTTTTTGGATCTTGACTTTGTTGTTAGTTTGGTTTTGACATCGGCTATACTCTGTGGATTCTTCTAATCTCCTCATTGCTCCTATGATATGCTCTGGTTCACTACCTTGCCTAGAACTCTTGCCTTTATTCTCTCACATTAAGTCCTGGCAGCAACCGAGTAACAGAGGGCTCCTCCCAAAGTGTAAGGCGGCTGTTATAGGCAGAAAAGTAAGCCCAGACTGAGATCTTGGCACTTGTTTAGGGTTTTGGGAGACCATGTGTGACACTGGCCTGTTCTGGTCTCCTATGAATGTTCTAAAATAAATGCCACAGCTTAATCTTATTCATGGAATTACTGCTCTACAATTTCAAAGGGTCCAGAACTTGATATTAAGGCCTAACACTCCAGGCACACCCACCCCTAGGTGGTACTAGGTGAAGACCAAAAAGGAAGAGCCATGTGCACCATCCCATTATAAATTAAGGACAGGAACTGGTCACAAAATTATTGGGCTAATAGGGCGACAAAGTCAAGAAAGCTAAGACTTCCAGAGCAGTATTATTATTAACATGTTTTTCTATAGCGTCAACATATTGCATAGCGCTTTAAAGTAAATGTGATTATATCACTAAATCACATGAATTACATACATATGGAGTTACATTCAATCACAGTCAATGCAGATAAAAAGGTGAGGAAGGCCCTATACAGAAAGAGCTTACAATCTAAAGGTAATGGAGTTATACATAAGATGTGGGAATGGGCAAGATCGAATTAAGTGGGTGAGAAATGTGGTAATGTATGTAGTGTTGCAGGGCAGACCATGGGAGAGAATTCAAGAGGAGGGGAGCAGCTCTTGCAAAGTCTTGAATGTGAGCATGTGAGGAGGTAATGAGAGAAGTGTTGAGTAGCAGGTCAGCAGAGGAGCCTAGTAAGCGGTTGAGTATAAAGAGATGAGTTCACAGATGTAGGGAGGGGAAGAGTTATGAAGTGCTTTGAATGTCAGGGTGATTAATTTGAATTTAATTCTGAAGGGTAGTGGAAGCCAGTGGAGGGATTGGCAGAATGGTGTGGCAGAGACGGGGCGGTTGCTGAGGTATATGAGCCTCGCGGCAGTGTTCAATATGGACTGGAGAGGTGACAGTATAGACATGATATGACAGGAGAGTGAATAAGAATTTTGGCAGCATCTTGGGTGATAAATTATCGTATTTTGGATATGTTCCTTAGGTGGAAGTGACGTGATTTAATAAGTGACTGGATATGAGGAGTGAATGACAGGGCAGAATCTAGGATAACCCCAAGGCCTGGGGAGACGGGGTGATAATGGAATTGTTAACTATGATGGATGGACTTCAGGGATGTTACTGGTGGTAGTTGGAGGAAAGAGAACCATTTCCGTTTTAGAGAGGTTTAATTTAAGGTAGCGTTGCGACATCCAGGTAGAAATGGCGGACAGGCAGGAGGAGATGCTAGTTAGGAGTTCTGGGTTGAGATCAGGAGATGAGAGATAGAACTGAGTATCGTCAGCATAGAGGTGGTAGTCGAAACCATACGAGTTGATTAATTTGCAGAGGGAGGAAGTATAGAGGGAGAATAATAAGGGTCCCAGGACAGAGCCTTGAGGAACCCCAACAGAAAGAGGTAGGGGAGAAAATGCTACTCCATTGTAGGAGACACTGAAGGAATGATTAGTGAGGTAAGAAGAGAACCAGGACAGGGCTGTGTCACGAAGGCCAAGTAAATGGAGGGACTGGAGGAGGAGAGGGTGATCTACAGTGTCAAATGCAGCTGAGAAACAAGTGTTGGCTTTAGCAGTATGGAGAATCAACCCCTTTGGATCTTCTGCACAAATGCAAGCATTTATGCACCAATGAAAATTTTCCTGAGACAGTGACCCTTTATGATAAAACCTAGTTATTATATTCATAGCACCAAGTGAATTCATGTTTTAAGGCAGGAGTGCCCATACTTTACTAATATGAGGTCTACTTTTAGGTCTACTTTTAGTGATGTTGTTCCATTATGATCTACATCCATAAAAGCATTGTTAGAATTCTGTTTCATGGAACTAATACTTAAATATTATATATATTTTTAAGAGAATTTATATTGCTATATTTAACAAATAAATTTTTTTATGTAACCTTAACATAATAAATATCTGAATGAAAAGCATGAAACAGGAGGGTGATTTAGACAAGCTGTTGACAGTGTCTTGAGATCTACTGATCACCAGCTCAAGGTCTACTGGTTGATCCAAATCTAATTTTTTGGACACCCCTGTTTTAAGGCAAACTTTCAAATTACCCGTCCCCCTTTTCTGTTCCCAGAATAAAAAATGGCACCTTTCCAGAATGGAATGTTAGTTGTTATAAACCCATTTTACTGCCTTTGAATGAAGCCGAGAAACTAATTGGATATCCAGAACCTTTCAAAAACATACACTGAAATTCATTACAATGTCTCCATTAAGGAAATCTACTGTAAAAATGAAGAAATTATGGATAGGGTGGCAAGACTCCCGGTATTGCAAAAGTGCATTACCAACCTATAAGCAGATAATGGCCCTAAACAAGAGCTTTTTTCAATCTTTTATTTTTATTTCTCATGCTCAGAAGCAAGTTTTCTGTTTTTCCCCTTTAATCAGCAAAACGGGTACCTCTTTTTATTTGGTTTTATCACCTTGCCCAACTCTGTGAAGCATACAATGAAATGTGGAGCCAACTTAGTGTCTTATGTTGGTGTAGGAATAAACAGAAATTAATCACCTGAACCTCACAATAAAAAGTATTAGTGACCTTAAGGCTAGGGACAGACAGGGAGATTCGGGGAGATTCAGTTGCCTGGCGTTTAATAGCAGGCGACAATCTCCCCGAACGTCCTTCTCCCTGTCCGTTGCTAGTTGAAATGTAAAAGCGCTGGCTCTGTGCACACGCGTTGCGGCGATTTCCGGAATCACCCGAAGTTTCCTCACGAAGTAACTTCGGGCGATTCCGGAAATCGCCGCACCTCGTGTGCACAGAGCCGGCGCTTTTACATTTCAACTAGCGACGGACAGGGAGAAGGATGTTCGGGCAGATTGTCGCCTGCTATCAAACGCCAGGCGACTGAATCTCCCCGAATCTCCCTGTCTGTCCCCAGCCTTAATAGACATTATCAGATGACCGCAAAGGCATTTATACAGATGCAGCCACTGGGATTGGTGAGTTAAATGTGTCGTGACTCAGGGCTAATTGAAGAAACTGTGTTATCTAAAGTTATCTTAACTCATTTAATGCATTTAACCTTTTCATTAGCATACCAAAGCACCATTGTTTTCAATGGTGAACTCTTTAATTGGATGGGATGCTGTGACACAATATTCTGTGCTAAGTGGGATAAATGGGATAGATAAGTTTTTCTGTGTCAAATGCACAATCCAAAGTTGCTTCATCTGTACGTTGTCTTTATGATATTTGATTTCCTAACATAGTAACCTGGGGGATTAAATTTCCTTTTATCCTTATGTGGCTTAAAAAGTTTGAGAAACAACTATACTCCATGAGACAATGATCAACAGGCACTTTCCTCAGGAATGAGATCATTTAGTTTAACTACTAATTCCTAAATTAGCAGAATTTGCAAAACCAGTTATAATTTGATCTGGTAATGAGAAATGGTTTGTGAATCCTTGGAGCAAATCTATATGCGTACTTTCTTCATATGTTTAATGTCCTGCACTGATGTCACATTGGAATTCCAATTTATTCCACACATGTTCAGTTGAGTTTGTGTTCAGGACTCTATACAGACCAGCCAAGGTCTTCCTTACTGATCTCTGCAAACTAACTATGTATGAACTTGCCCAATCTATTGCCACAAAGTGGGAGGCATGGAACAGTCAAGAATGTAATTTCATGCTATAGTGTCACCTGGGTCAACAGTAATGGGTGTGGCATAAATAGCCACTTCCAATAATTTGAAGGGGTGTCCACATACTTTTGGCCATATGGAGTAAATGCATATTCTATGTCCAGGAATTGGTTCAGTCCAAGCAATTACACAGTTTATTGGACTGAACCAATTGTAGCCTTATTAAAGACGTTCATGATTTTTTAAGAATTAAGTACATTTTAAGTATTTTATCAACATGGCTACTAAGCAAGTATTTTAAAAATGAAATTGGTGGTCCAAAAATGCACTATAGAACACTCTTTGCCTTTTGCTCACAACCTTTGAGTTCCAAGCCTATAGCAAGATCCAGAATATTATTAGGTAGGTTATCTATGCTCCAAAGAATGTATGTCAAGCACTTACAGATGCCACTAACAGGTTTGGAGGATCTGTGAATGCCCACCAAACATTCTTTGGAATACAAATAAAGTTCCCTGGTTGTTAAATATGAAGTTTTTAGTGTGGTCATAGAGGTCCTTGATGACTTTAAAAACTCTTGAAACATAATTCTAATTCCAATAGGAGGGACATCATTCCCTAAACAGAGTCCCATGAATCCCTGCCTGAGTTACTTGAAATAATCTATAACTTTGCAATCAGCAAGAAAGTGTAATTCCCCTTGTTCTGCATGTCAGACCAATTCAGCACTGTACATGTTAGTAAATACAGGGTAATCAGCCCAGCAAATACATCAAGCAGTCTCTAACTTACATGATGCACACACACACACCTCAAATTCTTTTGGGTTTATTATTTAACTGGCCACTCCTCTTTCCCTGCCCCTAATATTATCCCCCCCCCCCACTTGCCATTTTTTTTTCTCTTGTGTCTGGCGAGAGCTGCAGCAGTAAAGTCTTTATTCATTGCCTCCCCATTGCTTTCTGCAAGAAATCAGCCTGTGTTCTACATGCTGTCAAGCCCAGGGTGCTAGAGAAACTCCTCAGAGAGCCCCACTCACTCTGGCTGGCAGGGAGGGGGCAGGGTGGGCAGCCGCCTCTCTCCCTCTGTCTCTCTCTGTCTCTCTCCCTCTTCGCTCTCTCTCTGGGTGAGGTTTGCATTGGCAGAGAAACACTTCACTGGAAAAGAACAGCTACAGAGCAGAGCAACACAACTTGGAACTGGGATTTCTCTGTCCCCAGAACTGCACTGAACCGTTACATTTCTTTCTTCATGGGAAAAGTGTGGAAACAGCAGATGTACCCTCAGTTCACCTACTACTATCCCCACTACCTCCAGGCTAAGGTATGATGCTCATCCCTGCTAATGCCTCTTGCACTGCAGTAGTCCTCGGATGCTCAGAAGCTGTAGAGAGGTTTCATTTAACACAATGCAGAGCAGACTAGCTGTCACTAACTATGGAGCTGTGATCCTGCAGCTTTTACAAGGGGGTGGGGATCAGAGGGAGGGAGTCAGGTTGCTGAAATCTAAATGCTTATTCCAACAGGATTTTACCCCCAGTGCCCTCCTGTGCTGCCTTTTGTCATGGGTACAGCAATGGAAGGGGGTTTAAGCCTGCTCACCCTAAGATTGATAGCTTTCAAACTTAATAGAATGGTGAATAAACCAAGCCAATGCCTTGAGCAGACATACCTCAGCCTCTGCAGAACCTCTTTGAAAGCAGACCTGCAGAATCACTTCTGCTGCAATGCCATGTTAGTCATATAGCAACTGATAGCTCTGTGTCCCAAGAGGATACTTACCAACCACAGACTAAACACTCACAGCTCAAAGATTTAGTGGCCCAAATCAATAAAATCACATGCACCCTATGGCAATTCTGTGAGCACCTTCTCTCTTGCACCTCCACCCTTTCCTGGCTTTTGTTGGCAGGGTTGGTTTGTTTTGCAGTCCTGGTGATCTCTGCAAGCTTTCCCCCCATAAAAACCAATCTATTGTTCTGTATTGTATATGTTAGTGTTTTGAGGTCACTGGCGCCTCTTCTTCTGTGTAATTGATCTGTGGGAACACCACAAACATGCTGAATTAGAACTTTTATTAACCTCTTCACTGTCACCCCAGACACTGAGTCTTTGCAAGCACTTAACTGACTAAAGTAGCAAAAGAGCAGTATAGAAAAGTATCCTTGATATTATACTGTATTTCCTGGTCTTGTCCTTAATGGTTGAGGGAAGACTACATCCCTGCTGGGTTGCCAGCCTTAAAATTACATTATTCATTGAAGGATAATTCAGGCATTGCTGACCTTCAGCTGTGTTGCATGTGTGCCTGATGAACAAGATCATGTTCCTCTCATTTTTAAGTGCCTTGTTTAGCATAAGACATCTTCAATTATACAAGCAGCTTGAGATAGTACTATGATGCTTTTCTGCCATTACAACTGTGCATAAAAGTCCTCTAATAATCCTCTTGTCACCATATGCCCCTTTCTATTCCCACCGCTAGTGGGATCCATCAGTTCTGATATTACAACCATGTCTGGTGCAGATGAATTCTTGGTTGGGAATAAAGAAACCAGTCCAAGATGGCCATGTTTATTTCAATTTGTCTACGTTCCCATTTTTTCTTCAGGAGATCCCCAGAAATTACACATTGAACATATTTCATTCTAGTGTACAGTAGGAGAAGCTCAGGGAAGTTAGATTCCTCTTGCAACTCACTGTGACCTTGGGCACGTCATTTAATCTCCCATTTTCTCAGACACCAAAGTTTAGATTGTAAACTCTGCAGAGCAGAAACTCTACATCCCAGAAAATGAATGCGAGAGGCCTGGTGGAAATTGAACAATGCTAACTAAGAATGACAAGCAGATTTACCTGCATTGATGACAATGCAGCCAGCATAGCATATTAAATGTTTCTCTTTGAGGCAAATCTGTAATAAGAAATCATTGGCTTACTGCATCCAGAAATGCACATAGCCTTCCTCATTACACTTGGTTGTCACATAGTGATTGTTATAGTGCCTCACCCTGTTCTTTCGGCGGGGGCTTCCTGTCTGCTTGTTTATTCGCCAGCTAATATCTTGACAATATGACCAGCCCTAACTAGATGCATCATGCAGGAACCCGGTGTCGCCATCACTCTGTACTGTTCATATTCACTCTTCTGTTCTACTTTAACATGTTTTTTTAACTGTCCTTCAAACAGATATTTTTTTAAGGCACTGAAATACTGGTTTTGTTGTCAACATACATCAACATACATGTTGACTGTATGGGGTGTGCTGTTTTGTTCATAGTACATTTGTAGTGGTTTGTTACATATGGTACTCTTTATAAAGGAGCTGTACCCCATAAGGAAAATGGACATACCATCCAAGTTATAACATTGTTTTCTTTATATAACTTTGTCTATTTGTTCTCTAGTCACAATGTTTGGGTAGTCAGTCTAGAACATCATCCGAAAGTGCTAAAAAAAATGCAGACTTAAGTGATTTCTCTTGCCAAAGTATGAACATAGTTCTCATACAAAGTTTTTCATTACCTCACCTTTTAAATCTATTTTCTTCTTTATAACCAAATTTCTTTTCCTCCCATACGCATACAAACCTGTGAACAACTGAAAATTAGAACACTTCAGTTTGGCCATGCCCTCAATTTCCCTAAGACACATTTATGATCTGCCTCTTTTCCGTAAGCCCCTCCCCTTTTATAAACCCAAATGTCATGTGTGGTCATCTATGAGATAGCTTTGTATTATTTTCTTTCACCAAAAAAATTATCTACATATTTCCCCTATTCCCTTTCTAATCCCCTACCACCAGAGCTATCTTTAGTGGTCTGGCCAATGTGTAGCCTCCTGCTATTGCTGAACTATAAAAATCTACTACAAACAGTCATAGAACATCATTGGATCTAAGAACTGAAATTGAGCAACAGCTGGTGTGTGGCAGGTTGGATATCTAGAATGACTAGACTGGACATACATTGTGTAGAGTAAGCATAAATAGTGGCACAAACACTCAAAGTAAAAAAATATGGCTTACTCCAGACCATATGATGGTTAAAGATGACCATGTCTACCAGCAAAAATGTATCCCTGGCTTCTCATCTCCTTTTTTCTCCCCATATCATTAACTATATTTCTCCTCCCCATATCAAAACACATATCTAACAATTTAAACACACTCCCACAATATACACTAAAGCTTCTTCCATAGTGCTCAAAACCCACCACCCAACTTCCAGAACACATCGCTCTTTTTCATGATCCACATAATTCATTTCCCTTACTTCCTCCAATTCTCTTTCAAGCCTATATTTTCTCTTTTCCATGTCCAGACCACAATGCATTTCAGATCATCTTTCAGATCATCTACCAACTCCGCCAAAGTATGTCTTATCCACACATCATCACAAATACCCCAACACCATTCCCAATATCCTCTTCCACTCAACATATCCTTTCCCACTTCCATAATATCACATGGCTGCATTTGTCCTCTTGCCTCAGTTACAGCAAAACATATTCCTACATGTTCTCCTCCACAAAAAACTCTGATCCACTTCCCTCACATATCCCTTCTTTTCTCTTTCTCTGACAAAACACATCAATGATTCCCTTCTTCCCTTCCATCAAGACACCGCCAAGAGATTTGTTGCCTCCATTGTTAACCCCTGGCCTATAACAGATACTGCAACTGTACTCATAGTCCTTGCATTGTAACACTCCTTACCATCCTTTAACGTCCAAGTCTCACTTTTTAATCAATACTTTTATCTCCCTAAATAAACCACATAGACCCATGTTGTAACTTACTTTCTCCCCAAGTACATTAGACTGTGAACCCATGGGTAAAAATATCTGCCCATTCCAGTAGCTCTGGTTGGTCAAACATGATGGAGATAAAGAATGCTATAAATGATTTGTGCACATACAGTGCCATTCACTCCACATACGCACAGTAGGATTTAGCAAAGAGCTACTGTACATCCAGATGGACATAGCAGAAGCCTGTACAAGCTACTATTTATAGTTTTAATTTTAATATATATAATAATGCACACACTATCATTCACCAGCCTATGCTTGCAAGAAATGAGTTAACAGTCAACATTGCTGAGATTACTCATAGAGATTTCATCTGATCCACAGACACAGTAGAAATTGGGCTGCCAGATAGATTGTATTCAGTGATGGTATAACTCTGCCCGGAGGTGCACTTTTATTAATGAACAGAAGAGTTGTCCATCATAAGATCTTCAATATCTGTCTGGTATTAGTCATGCCTTTAAATGAGCATATTTGAATGCACATATGGTGCAAAAGAGATATGCAAAGACTTGCTGAGATGAGCAGAATATTCTTTGTTAGCATATAATGAAGCCTGGCTATCTGATCTTTCTAAGCTTTCATATTTTTACAGACATGCATAGTAAATTTCCCGCTCAACTCATTCTATACAGGAACATTCCCATTCCAGCTAAGGTTGAGCTTGAAATGAGCATATGTTTAGCATCTCACATCTTCAAACCTTATTAATCACATCACAGTTAATAAAGGAGGCAAGATGATAGAAGCTAGCCTGTGGCATTTTATATTATGAATTATATATTGAGCTAAATTATAGCAAAAGATAATTGCCTACTGGATTAAACATTCAGTGTATAGATGATATAGTTAATGTATTATTAAGGAAATACACCTGTTATGCGGAGCAGAAACCAACTTTTCACAGCACACATAACTTAATAATTCAATAATAGGAGTAAAGAGAAAATATGCTATTTATATCACACATATGTATATATAGAATATAATGTATATTTATTCATGTATATTAAAAAATGATGTCATAATGATGTCACACATTTGGACAGGCCATACACATCCACTGGAGAGAGATATTCCTAGATTTCCAGTTAAACAGCAGCTCTCTTCAAAAAAGTGTTCAGCTACTACCAGACACACTTGTGGGCAAATTTACTATTATTCCCCAAAATTAGTTCGACCGAATTCGATATTCAATTAGTATTCGATCGTTGAATGCTAAACGAATAGTTTTAGGCTACCTTTTATTCGATATTCGATCATTCGATGATCGAATACAAATTTATTCGATCAGTCAAATAATTTATTTGATCAGTCGAATAAATCATTCGATCATTCAAATGATCGAAGACTTCGATCGTACAAATCCTATTCGATCAGGACTTAGAAGCCTATGGGAGTGCTCCCATAGGCTTCTATTGCAATTCGGTAGGTCCAAACTGCCAAAGTAGGCAATCGAATAAACGTAAAAAATTAAAACCTTCGCTGATCGAATGATCGTATGATCGAATATTCGTTCATTCGACTCTATTCGAATGTATTTGCTATTCAATGAACGAATATGCCAAAATTAGCATATTCGACCAAACGAATAAATCCTACGTTCGAAATTCGATCGAATTCACGTGAATTTAGTAAATCGGCCCCTTGGTGTCTAACTCTTAATAGATTACTGAGATGACAACAACAAAACATTTCATATCCCTTTTCAACCAAGACAGAGCCAGTATCATAGATAAAGTACATTTTTGAAGTTTGGTCATTGACCCTTTATCTTATTACACATGTATTAATTTAGTCACCTTGCTGTTGGTCAGCTAATATCTAGAACAGCAAATAAATTATATGGCCAACAATATGTAGACACCCCTTCCAATTATTTGAATTGCCTATTAAAGCACTGTCCATAGTTGTTCGATAGGTGCCGCTACACAGAAAATGGTTTACTTTGTCAAACAGTCTATGAAAGACCCTTTTTTGTTCCAGCTGGATAATAACCCCATGCACAATTTGGAAAAAGCTCTTTCCTGTTTTGGCACAATAATGCCCCAAGGTATAAAGCAAGGTCTTTACAGAATGGGATTGCTGAGATGGGAGTAGAAGAATTTGACAGGACTGCACCTCAACCTCAGCTAAACGCCTATGGGATAAATAGGAATGCTGATGCGAGCCAGTAATTCAGTATCAGTGCCCTACCTCTTAAATATGAATGGAAGCAAATCCTGCCAACAGTGTTCCAACATCTAGTTGAAAGCCTTCCCAGAAGAGTACAGACTAAAAGCTGGTTTGGGAATGAGATATTAGACTTATACTTGGCCATACAATGTATACTACATTACCAAAACTTAAGTATACACCTGCCATTGTAACATGAAGTATGTCTTATCCTAATGCTAAAACAAACCACAAGCATTCATGAGGTTGGGCACTGATGTTGATTCATTGGGTCTGGCTCACAGTCAGAATTCCAATGCATCCCACGGTTATTCAGCTGTGTTGAGTTCAGGGATCTGTACAGGTCAGTCAAGTTCTTACATTGCAAGCTCAGCCAACAAATTCTGTATGGACCCTTCTTTGTGCATTGGGAATTTATCATGCTGAAACAGGAAAAGCCCTTCCCCAAACTGATGCAATGACGCAGGAAGCATGAGATTTTAAAGAATAGAACTTTATTTCACAGTGTAATGCCAAATAGATTACGATTATTATTCAAACGCCACGAACAGTGCAATTATAAATAGTTAACTTGCATTTGCTGGCATCTACCAAACCCAAGCTTGTCCATTAGACTGCCAGATTGTAGGGACAAATTATGACTCCAGAAAACATGTTGCCACTGCTCCATAATACAACTTGCTCACCACTTCAGTTGAAATTTCACTTCTCTTTGCACATGAGGGCTTGTATTGGGGCAGATTGCCTATGGAAAAACACATGCTGATGCTTGCTTTTTGTTTTAGAAGTAGTTCTAATAGAATGTGATTTTAAGGGATGAGTCTGAATAGTTTAGGCCATATGGTATGCTTTACCATACCTTAAGATACAAACCAGTACTAATCTACACATGTAATTTATAAAAAAAATATCCCCTTTGTGTCTTTTGTTATATATTGGAATTATTTCACATAATTGCAAGTATTGCCTTTTTACCTGAAGTTTTGAATGCATATAATACAACTGATTTTATGTTTTGTATATTGCAAATTGTTTCTTGGGTTGTAGTTTTTTAAAGGTCTATTCTTTGTTAGTGCCTTGGACCTCTGTCTGTAATATTTTACTATGTTTAGGGTAACCATCTTTCATAAAATAAGTTTAGAACTCATTCTTCTGATCACACTGATAGTTCTATTTGAAGTTCAAGTTTCTATTTGGTAATTTTGGCTTATACACAATATCAAAATATCATCTATATATCACATCCAAACAACTGAAGTCTGCTTATGCTTTAATACATGCTGATTACTTGCTAATTACGTACATGTAGACATTTGTTAGTTTTAAACAATTTGATGCTCCTCAAGACCTTAGAGGTAAAAAATAAGTCAGATGAATTAAAAAAAAAGAAAGTGGTTTCCTCCGGAAAATACAAAAAGAGGCGCGAAGAGAGACCATGTGGTCGCATTATGATCTCATTAAAATCTATATACAGTACACTACAAATAAACACAATTAGCTTGTTAGTTTTCTGGTTTTTGGTTCCTTTGTGTTGTTGACCTTTATCTAGAGTTTTTTTTTTAAGTTATAATATTTGTAAAGCTTCTATGGCTTAATGAGTTTCTTGATGGAACAGAGGTTTGTTGCACAATTTCTTTATGACCTATGCCTTTTTTTTAATTCACAATGAGCTTGGTCTCCTTTTCTTTTTGCACGTAGTCCTAATTTGCACAGGACTGGTATCTGTTTTCAACTGGGACAGATAGCTAAATGTTGATACTTTTAACATTTAGTCTGCTTTTTGGTGTACTTCATAAAATAAGACTTCTGGCAGTTGGCCACATTCTTTGTCTGGACATGGGCTGAGCTTAATACAGTTTGTTTAACTAGGAAAGCATCTCAATCAATTTTTCACTCTGAGTAAAGTCTGCATGTTAACACCTTTCTTGGAACAGCACAACGTAATATTACTCAGCTTTCCTGGAACATGACTGGAAATGTTTTGTATCCAGCTACTAATCTAAATTGTAAATCTAAAGAGACTTGTGTCATTGTCATCATTTTAGAACAGAGGCACAGCTCCATATCTGACTCCCAACAACCTTCTCCCCAAAAGGTATATTTATAGGGTTTTTTCTTTCCTTTTGCAATATATATTTTGTAATTTATTTTGCAGAGTGTGGTCCTTAGAATAGAGTTCTTCAGACTTTTTGGGTTCCTACCCACCTCTGTGTTCCAACATTTGTTTGGGCTAAAAGATCAATGAAATGTCTCAGTCCCATATCAGCTGTACCACTGTCCAAAATTTTAAATAATAGATAGGTGTATTTATATGATATGATCTGTCATAAAATTCTGATTACTAATTAAAGGAAGAATAATCCCCTACCCCACATTTTAGCTACTAGCACCCACAGAGCTCCCTTCCCCCTCCCTAACCTTATCACTGGCACTTATTAAACCAAAGGGAATAATTGCACCTGTTCTCTAAATGCAGAGTGCTCAGCAGATTGGCAGCCACCATTTTTGGCTGCATCATATCCTGTTTTATGCTCCCTGGCAGTCATAGTCAAGCATGTGCGTGCACACTAGAAAATGATCTAGTTTACAGTGCACATGCTCATGCATGACAGTTAACACCAGTGAGCTTATAAGAAAATGCAGACAAAAATGGTGGCTGTCCACCCCACTGAACAACTCTGCATGGAGAAAAAGGTACTGGGGTACCGTGGCATTTTATAAAATGTATTTTCATTGCTTTCTTTTTCCTTCCTACTAACTTCCTTAACTTTTAGTTACACATGTTGGTCCTTAATGTTGTTACATTTCTGCCCAATGTGAATAACATGAGAACAATAGCTGTGAAATTCTTGTGCCAATCTTTGCACTGAACCATGATCTTAAAGTGGAAAAATTCCAGAAGTTGTCTCCCAATTCATGTTTATACATGTTTAGGATTCATTAAATGAGACAATATTATAGTATATAATATTTAATAGTTGCTGTTATTCCAGTGTTCTGTTACTTTTGTAATGTGTGTAGGGTTGCATGTGATCCAATGTAGATGTACTTTAGCAACTACAATATGAGACATTTCTTGTATAAATGCAGGGTACAAAGTGCAAATGGATAAAGTCTGCCATGATTTTGCTTTCTGCATATAGTTTACTTGCTTGCACTTAGAAGCTCTGTATTCATGAAGAGCCTCGTACCATCCAAAGTCAAATGTTAATGAGCACCTTTGCATCCCTAACTGAACTGCTTCTATGCTTTTGGCATGATCGGAATAAAATAATCCCTGATATATTAGTAATTAAAACCAGATCCCCATTAATTAGGTTTTCCCCAAGGTCTTTCTATTTGCAGCAGTATCCTTCAATTAATTTGCCCGTTGCCTCATAATGTCTGGATTGATCTACTACCATAGTTTTATCCTCGACACAAAACTAACCCACACATGCAACAGAGCCCATAGCCTACATAAGTCAGCCTAGTTTTCTAAAATTCAAAAGCTCTTCTGCCTATGCCAAACTCTTAGCCACACATTTATTTCCCTAACCTGATGCTGTCTTTCGAAAGTAGGAGATGGCATGGCTAAGGTCTGCCTCTGTATCTGAGAACTTATTGGTAAGAGGTCCCCAAAATGTTGTACACATTAAAGTGTAGAGGTGTCACAAATCTTGAAGGAATAATTGATGGGATTGGCTGTGGGTTAGCTTGTTGTGAAATTACACAACACTATGCCACTTAAACAATATCGGTTAGCATTACGTGCTACAACTTCCTATTGTCAACAATATATTACTGCAAATGAGACAGGGACATTATCTTACCTGAGAGATCAATTATTATCCTTATTTGTATTCTGTACTGGTAGTAAGTTTAATTATATTGTACTGTAGATAATTTACTTATCTTTTTCTTCATGCAGACATTATTAAGCAAATACAACTTTAATCTAGCACTGAACTGGAATGAACCTGGGCAGGAAATCACTACTCATAAGGAGATATATAACATAAGTGAAAGCCACCCTAATCTTGCAGGCAATAATTAACAATGTATGTGTCAGCTTTCACTCTGGGCTAAACCCATAAAGACCGTTATCTTTAAAAAAAAAAAGGCCACTTTATTGGAGCTCCCCTTAAATCAGCTAGCATCCCTGTCTGTGTTTCAAATGAGGGTGGGTGTGTTATAATGGTCCATATTAGAAGTACAGTAGGAGGGGAATAGTCACAGCCTGCAGTCACACAAGACTTCAGTTGCCTATCAGGTCAGCCTAGCTGCTCATTAGTTCCTATACTTCAGTGCAAAGCAACAGCTCTCAGAAGGATGAGGAGGTGGAGTGTTGAATGTGGCTCAGTACAAAGTGTATCCCTTATCTGTCCACAACACACTGGAAGAGTGTAATACCAGCCCAAACTCACCTGACTTGTGGAACCCACAGATTTTGGGGGATCCCATGTAACATAAACCCATAGATAGATTTGAATATCTTGTAAGTTCTACAAGAGTATTACTCATACCACAGTCAACCTTACCCAAAGACTCCATCGGCCCTCCATCGGCTAACAAGAAAACAGTCAGGGCCAAAGCTTAGTAATGACGTGGGTATGACCTGTCTTTTTCAGAGGTAACAAACCCAACAAAAAGCAGCAACAATATTAGAAAAAAATACACTGTTACCATAAAACCACTTTAGCTTATTTGTACCCCTTTACTTCACATATTACAGCAAGGTGTGGTAGCACGGTTTTTACAATTTTATGTGATATTTGGAATATCATTTTCATGATGCTCCACGGAGTATTTTTTCAGTCTTGCTGCTTTTACTATTGTAGGAGAACCGGAAGGTGAAATAGAGGAGTAGCTAGTTAGATCATAAAGGTGACTCCTGTTCTTACTTACAATGTTAATTACAATGTGATACTCACTGTAGGAGCAATTGTTCAGCTTTATAGCGGTATCCAGAGCAACATCAGAATCAGGGAAAGTCAAAATGTATTTGTTCCATAAGTAAGAACAACTTGACAGCAATTTCCTGGACCAACATTTTATTTCCCCAATTTTAATCACATCATATCTGACCAAGATACAGAATTTTCTAATAGATTAAAACACTTAAATGCTACAAGGCAATGTTGTTTCTTTTTCCACAGCTATTTCATATTTTTTCCCCTGCAAAGCCTATATTGGAACATTGAAATTGACAGCCATCCCACCGTTTTATGAGCCTTGAGGAAGGCCAAATTTATATGATGAACCATTCTACAAAATGAATTATAAATGGAATGGAAAGTGGAAAAATTCTAAAATGTATAAACATTTACCTTTTTTTGTCCTGTGCTCTTACCGAGTTAGGAACCATGCACAGTGCTTAGCTGTTTGGTGCATAAATAATTAAAGAGGTAGATAAGCTGTAATAGCGGCTGGTATAATGAGGGTAGGATCCACAGAAAGCTTTCTGAAAAGTCGACTTCCTGCGTAAAGTATTTACTATTGATCTCTTTTACAGTCAATGACATTCTGAAACATCTTACGCTTCCAGCTGCACAATTAGGATGATGGAAATTGCATTAGTTTGTATCCATTTCACAGCAGATAATATTAAATATTGTCTAACTCTGTCTTTCAAGATTTATTCAGAATGTTAGAGGTCCATCAGATCTATTGCACCATGTAAGCGCCCATTTTTCATAAAGGTGTGTAAGAATTCTAAACATTGCCACATTAAGACCACACAATACTGTATGATAATGTAAGCTTATAACAGTGTTTAATGATTGTATGCAAATGTGCAATATAGCCAAATAGGGGCAACAGTTTTAATAGGTCCTCTATCATGGGAGCAATAGCTGACCAGACATGAGCTTGTTGGGCATCATTAACTTAAAGCAGTGATTCCCAATCTCACTGCCCTGATAGGACTGGAGCAGAGGCAGGACTATGGCTCAATTCAGATGCCAATAAGGGTAAAAATTGTGGAGAATGGACAATTGCTCTCATAGATTCACCTGGGAACCCAGCTTAGGTCAGTTAGGGTGATATTTGGGGTCAATATGTATTTGCTGCCATAGATTTGTTTGGGGTTATGGCTTAATTACTAAAAATACAACATATATTTGTATCTATTTCATGAGCTAAGGTGTGCCCTGACCAAGGTTTGTGCCTTCAAGGGGGGCTTAAAATAGAGTACTGCGCAGGTCCATTTTTTGGGACTCGACCCGTACCAGCAACCCGCATTCTTACCTGCTTGGACCCACGACCCGACAAGTACCTGCAACCCGAGATCCGCAACTCGGACCCGTGACCCGCTGACCATCAAGAATCAGGAAGTGCTGTCATTGTAAACCGGAAGTGACATAATCGGAAGTAGCCGCAATCAGAAAAAAAAAGTAAACAGGAAGTGCTGTAATTGTACACCGGATCTGACATCATCACTAATAGAAATGCTCAGAAAAAGGAGTAAAAATCACTATAGCGAGGATCCGCGACCCGACCCTCAACCCGCCAACCTGCAGAACCACTGGCCTGCTTCTATACCCGCACCCAGAAATTCTACGAGCAACTTGCAGGATTTTGCGCGTAACCCGCGGGTAACCCGCGGGTACCCGACCTGCTGCAGGACTCTAGCTTAAAAGTCTTACAAGGGCCTAAGCTGACACAAACTATTTCTCCAATTGGAAATAAATTGGAACATATTTACAGTGGTTTTCTTACACAGCATGTACCTGGAAAAAATGGTGTGGAGTAGGTAACTAGCTTATCACTGCCACTCATCAGGTCTTCTCAGAAGGTAGTTTAACATAACCCTATTATGACCCTATTATTTGAATGATTAGGATTCTGTCCAGTGGCTGGAGACGAGTAGACTGTGGGGCTGTGGGTGGTGAGTTGCACATTCATAAACTCCCATTAAAGGTGGCCATACACAAGCAGATAAAGCTGCCGATATCGGTCCTTTACCCTGATATAGCTGTGCCATTAGTGGAAAGATTTGGCAACATCAACAAACAAGCAGATCTTATAGTGTATGCCCAGCTTAAACCTCACTGATTAAGTATATATATATATATATATATATATATATATATATATATATATATTACTAACCCTCACATTCAAGGCCTTTAACAATGAAGCCCCTCCCTATATTTCATCTCTGATCTCCAACTACACTCCTTCATGCAACCTTCGCTCTGCCTCCTCCTTGCTTCTCCACTCATCACTTCTGACCATTCTTGTCTTCAAGACTTCTGGTTTTCTCTGGATCTCTCTACTTGGCTCTGTCAGACATTTTCCTTCTTTCCAAACTTTCAAACACTCCTTAAAGACTCACCTGTTTACAGAAGCTTATTCAATGTACTGTAACCTTTAGTTTGTAAACTCTAATTTGTAGGGCCCTCCAATCCTATTGTACTCTGTAAACCCTTGATTGGCGCTATATAAATAAAAAAAAAAAATATATATATATATATATATACAGTTCAAGCTGTGGTGTACTCCAATTCTGCAGAGTTTAACTGCCTGGGTGCTGTCTTATAACGTGTAAATATTCATATTCCAAGGAATGACGCACTCCAGGACTTCATAGTGAGATGAAAAAGTGAAGGGTATTTGTCAACGTTTTGGTCCAGTCTGTACCTTTCTCAAGACATATATATATTGGCCTTCAAGCTGATACAATACATCATGGTTGTCCAAGCTAGATATGGACATGGACTGTATATTTTTCTCCTTAACTTCATTGTATGTATTTATACAACATCCTAAATAAGAAGGTGAAGTTCTTCTTTAACATTGCCTTACCGAGGACTACTAATTTCTCTTGAGAATGGTCCTAAAGAAGACCGGCATGTTGGACTTTTATACAATGTACCAAAATAAAAGGGCAAAGATTTTTTAAGGTTATGCCAGTTTGAAGATACGTTTATATAAGTTATATATAAGTTATAACTGTTCACTAGAATGCTACACATTTTCTGGCCTTGCGAATACTCTTCTGTTTTATATATATATATATATATATATATATATATATGTATGTATAAATACAGTTAATTTATTGCCAGGGATATCCTGGAGCTGAGATAAAAATGAACATTAATTGCTGTTTGTTTAGTGACAGAGATTAATATTGCAAATCTGCCAACACAGACATAGTCAGACTATAAACTAATGTATAGTTCCAATATCTCTTAGCACATCAGAAATGTGGTAATTGTAATGAATCAAGTAAATAAATAGAGTTTCCTGCCAGTGAGCGTCTGACCTTGCAGGAGAGGTATCCCAAAGCACACTGGGGAAAAAATATCAAAGGTGATTTATTAATAACAATGTTTTTGAGTACAGCCTTGATGAATGCTTTGTAAGGTAAAAACTATAGGTATGCTGAGTAAAGAGAAGTTAGTCATTATTCATATTGCTTGGTGGATGCACCATATAGTTCCTCAGTTTGAGGTCTGACCAGCTTGTACTGTATAGTATATGGCTAAAAGTATCTAGAGAGACTTTTCTGTGCAGATACTCAAAAGTATAACAACATTACATCAAAACTACATTTTCTCAGTGCTGAGTGCCACTGTCCCTGGAAGCAATGTCAGAACTATTGGTTTGGAATGTGGTTTCTTTTATAAGAGACAAACAAAGCAAACATCACCATGTACAATGCCAAGTGTTGGCCGGAGTGGTGTAAAGGTCCATGAGGGCAGTTAAAAAATGTGCAAAATGACATTTTGCCAGGAGAACACTATATGCCACAAATGCAAGTTTAGTGGAGGTAGATTAGTTGTCTAGGGCTTTTTTCCATAGTCTGGACTAGGGCCATTGATTCCTTTGAAAGTAAATGTTATATGGATACACCACACAATGCTCATTAATGTCCCCACACACAAAACCATGTCTATAAAGAATGCGTTTGTAGTAGAGATGGGTTAGAAAGAACATGAGTGCACAAATCCCTGACCGAGACCCAAACAAGGACCTGATCGATAAGATGCAATGGCTACTGCAAGGAAGGACTGATCCCCAAGATCAGTAACCAACCTCAATAATGCTCTTAGGGCTGAATGGAAGCAAATTCCACAATGTTCAAACTGTAGCAGAAATCCTTCCCAGGAGTGTAGATGTTCATATTTATACCTTTGATTTATACCTTTGGACTAAAGGGTATTGACATACTTTTGGCATGTATTATTATTATTATTAGTAACATGTATATTTAGATCACCAACTTATAGTGCAGTGTTATATGCAGTGTACCAGGGGCTGACATCTCTTTGTTGGAGGCAGACGGTTGGATAAATACCACTTACTAAATCAAAAGTGCAAGTGTGACAGCTATTTTATTAGCATATTGTATTTATTTATATAACACCACAAATGTACGCAGTGCTTTACAAAAGTATAAACATGCACAGAGGTATAGTTGTAAGTAAAACAGTGAGAATGTTTATATTAGTGCTAGGAATTTCAACACACAGTTGAAGTTCCTTGCCCTGAAGACCTTACAATCGATGGAAGAATGCTAACATTTTGGGCACAGGGTTCAAGGAGTGTGGTTGGGCAGACATCACTACGATTAAAAGAACAGTAACACCAAAAAATGAAAGTGTTTTAAAGTAATGAAAATATCATGTACTGTTTCCCTGCACTGTTTCCCAAACTGCTGTGTTTGCTTCAGAAACACTACTATAGTTCATATAAACAAGCTGCTGTGTAGCAATGGTGGAAATTGAATAAAGGCTATATGAAACAGGTTACATAGTGGATAACAGATAACACCATTGTGTTCTACAGAGCTTATCTGTTATTTGCTGTGTAACCTGAACCTTTTCTCCTTTGAATTGTTGCCCCCATTGCTACACAACAACTTACTTATATAAACAATAGTAGTGTTTCTGAAGCAAACACTGCTGTTTTACCAGTGCAGGGCATTATATTTTTATTACTTTAAAACGCTTTAATTTTTTAATGTTACTGCAGACATTCTGGAGAGGTTAAAGGATGTTATTTAGTCATTTGCAGCAATTATCCTATCAATAATGTAATACTTTGTGAAATAATTGCCCGCATTAAATAACACATTGCAGCTAATTACAAAAAACAAAATCAAGCTGCTAATTGGTTATTGGGTGTACTGGACTTGGTACAATTATACCAAGTAACACTAAGGGGCAGATTTACTAAATTCACATGAAGGATTCGAAGTTCGATCAAATTTTCAAATTAGAATTTTCGAATGTTTTTGAACATTTTGAAAGTTCGATCGAATCGAATCATTCGAATAATTCGAATAAAAATGTATTCGAATATTCGACTATTCAACAGTTGAAGTACTTCCCCTTTAAATTTTTATTCGACTGCCTGTTTCGCCAGATCAAAGGTACCGAATTGTGTTTCGTTATTTTTGATCGAAAGGTTAAAATCATTGAATCGTTCAATTTGAACAATTTTATCGATCGATCAAATTTTTTCTATTCGATCGTTCGACCAATCGAATTGCGGTAAAATCCTTCGAATTCGATATTTGAAGGATTTTACTTCCCACACTATTCTCATAGTCAAATTCGAGGGTTTTTTAACCTTCGAATTTCATCCTTAGTAAATCTGCCCCTTAATGTATTTGCACTGCAGCATTGTTTGGACCCATTTCAGCTGCAAAGAGCTTGGTCATATCTACCATAAGTGCCAGTTAATAATAAGTTCTGTTTGTGTACATTTCATAATCAGTACAGTTTTTTTCTCTACCAATAAAAGACAAAAAAAATGTAATAATAAGTCATAGGGACTCAATTCCCAATACTACTGTTTCAAGTGCCTGAGTGCTAAAGGGCGCAAATCACTTAGGATTAATTTGTGGAGTACATGAATCTTTAGCACAATTCAACAGGGCACAAGGGAGCCACATTCACAAAGACAAGGAAAGCCACATTGACTGGATGTAGCAATACTGTAAGTTACGTGTCCAAGTGAATAAAATTTTCTCCTTTTTGGGAAAAAAGTGCACTGGTACAGAAAACATTCTAGAGGAGATCATACTTGCCTTTCCCAGCTTTCCCTAGGACAGTGGTTCTCAACCTGGGGGTCGGGACCCCTTTGGTGGTCGAACAACCCTTTCACAGGGGTCCCTTAAGGTTTTCCAGGAGCAGGTTCATCTCTCTCCCCACTAGCCCTGGGGCAAGGATGTAGCTTTCCGGGTGTTGGTGCTGGGAGTTGTAGTTCAGTAACCTGTGTAGGGAATCCAGTTGCACTACAACTTTCTATATCTCCTTAGTAGGGACTGCCATACAGCTCTCCCTGCCCATTTAAAATTTGTAAAATTAACAAGGTAATTGGGGTGTGGCCACAAAATGGGTGTACTTTCTTAACAATCTGCTCTGGCAAGAAAATATTTTAATATTTTATGGTTCGGGGTCACCACAAGATGAGGAACTGTATTAAAGGGTCGCAGCATTAGGAAGGTTGAGAACCACTGCCCTAGGAAGAATTAAACTTGCCCCTGTATGATGGACACAAGTCTAATTGTTTGGTCCCTCAGTTCTCCCAAGCTTGCAATGTTCTTAATGACATGTGAACTAAGGGGAGTTGAGTTTTAGGGGAAAACTAACAATATTCAAGTTGAAAAGTACCAAATAATCATGTTGTATTCCCATTTACTTTGGTGTGATCAAAAGGTGTGGGGGAATTAAAAGCACACAAGAAACTTTGCACTTTTCCTCAGTGCCGTTGAAACGTTTACGTTACAGCCTGCAGCATAATAATCAGCAGGCAGGTTTCAACCTCATTTTTCTCTCAAAATTTAAACCATCAACTGTCCAAGTCCAAGACTATTAAGCTAAATATATGCTGATGGGGAATAACTTCCCCATTTATTAAATAAAACACTCTTTCAATTAAGACACTCTAATTTCATTTCATGCCTTCCAGTTTGATTACAATCACATTTATAAACAGTGCAGGTAACATTATTCTCAATTTTCAGCCTGCACTGCTTGTAACGCTCATTCTAAAATAAAGGTCAAGATAAATGTGCCATGTCAGCATTTGATGTTGGCATTTACCTAGCCTCCTTCCTTTACTCAGGCCCGGATTTGTGGAAAGGCCACATAGGCCTGGGCCTAGGGTGACAGGATTTTAGGGGGCAGCATGCTGCCCAGCCACACCCAAATTGGTTCAGAAACACTAGGGATACACAGGAGATACTATAGTTTTTTAAATTTCCCATGCGCCAATCCCCATTGCTCCGGTCCTGATGATGAACATTTGCAAATAATATGCAGAGTATGGGGGCGACGAACGGCAGTGGGCCTAGGGGAGCCGGCTATGTAAATCCGGCCCTGCCTTTACTGTCCCCAATACTTGCCGAATCTGCTGTTCTTTGGATAAGAGACATTACTATGATATAAAAGCTGCCTAAGGTAGTTATTCTTATGCACTTTAAAAAGGGGTGTACAGAATCTGTTCTCCATTTAGAGATTATTTAAAGAACAAACGGAGATACAAAACAATTGGCAGACTTGTGTTTTCCCCAGATTTCCAGTGGTCACAGCCAAACTAAGACTCCCTTTGCACAATACACAAACTAAACTCCATGCTTAGATGGCGTAGCAGTGTTTGGTTGGGTTCTCATATGGGAAACATCTTGCATTTGCAAAAAAAGCTTGGGCTTGCTAATTTGTAGCTATGGATAATTGGAATATGGAAGGTTTATTTTCCTTTGTAATCCCTTCCATTATAACTGGTAGAACCAGAAACATAAAAGAAAGGTATATTTAGGCATTACTACATGTATGATCTTGAATATGTAACTGAACACCAATGTCTACAAATCTGGTTGCCAGGAATAGTAAATATTTTCTCTTGTTTTGTTTTTCTCCCTGAGGAAGTTGGAAGTGGCCATTATCCTGATGTTTACTTTCCTCTAGATTAAGAAAGGGGATGTCTCTTTTTAGCTACTTAGTGACAGGGAATGCAGTGTGAAAGTAATTGTCCTATAAATTACAACTACGTGGAAAAGGACTACTTGTATGTAGGTGCCTTCAGGCATCACATACCTATAGAAGCTTGGGGCCTATGAAGGACATGGTTGTTTGTAGCCAGTGGAGTTTTCAACATTCAGAGATCATTTCCTCTTCTTATTCTCATGTGGGAAATAAGTCACTTTTATTGCTCCCTTAGGATGTGGCCATAAGACTGAAAAAAAAAAGTCTTTGAACCTCCCATGATGCTGTGTTTGTATTAAGATATGACTCAGCATGGAAGTGTGCAGGATTGTTGGTAATGATCCTGGCAAATGCATTTGGCAAAACACTTGGGCCATGACATTTATGTGAATGAATCCTAGAAATTTTAGTCATACAAATTTCAACAGTCTAAATCTGGCCATATGCATAAAGATCCAAAATATATTCCATCTTTGTGCAAGGCCATCCCCGTGGCCAATGATCAGATCATAATAGAGCCCTGTGCAGTTCTGTTGGGAGTAGACCATATTTCAATTCTGGGGTACTTGTCTGCCATTGTTATTTTGTACAATCTATTTCCATTGGAATACTCAAATACCAACAAATTGCATTTTGGACACAAAAACTTGACAGACTGGCATGGCTCACTGCACCCTGACACTGTGTATGTTCATTATACAGTTGCACACAACAGGGTCTTACATAAGAAGTTATTAAACTTTATTTAACCAATCAACATTTCGACCCACATATATATATATATATATATATAATACACAAGATCCATAAACAGAGCCAGATTTATAAACTATAAACTGGGCACCCCTAGACTGGCTCCGGTTCATCACCCCTTCCCCATCTCCATGTTGCCCAACGATTGGATCAGAATGGAGCAGATACGGGCGGTCGGATCGCGGGACCACATCAACGAATAGATGCGGCTGCAATCCGACGGAGGGTCCCATGCATGGCTGATAAGCCGATGGCCACCTTAAGCCCCCCCTATATTGCCTGCATCAGGATCCAGTGGTCTCTGCATTCACAAGGATTTATTCAGCCATGCAAGCAATGTAAGTTGCATACAAGAAAATCAGTTTTAAGTGAAAATGATTGCCCTAGATGACATTTTTTTCTTTTGCATACGATTATTTACCAGACCTTATATATACAGTATAAAGAATCAAATGACTCAACTTAAAGCATCTCTTTGTATTGCAGCCATTAAAGTCATCATGTTTTTAGTTTATTTAAAGCTATATTGTGCAGGCTTTTGCACTGTGGATTTGCTCTGAGTTTGCGTAATTGTGTAGTTTAGTCAACAAATAAAAGATGGCCAAACACAGGACAAAACTGATAACATACATTTAATTTAAAGTAGGACTTAATAGACACACAGTTGTATATATGGTAAGGTGGGGGGGGGGGGAACAGTACAAATAAATATTTTTCTTTTACTTATATAAAAGACAAAGACAGTATGAGTTTTTGCAATATAAATTTTAAGATCTATGATCCATTGAACACAAAATGATCAGAAGTTTTGTTTGGTAACATTGAACACAAAATGATCAGAAGTTTTGTTTGGTAAGATCTAATCTACCACTTCAATAGGAAGTGGATATTCAAAATTCTGATATTAGCATCACTGTTTTTTTTTTTCAAAATTCAAAAATCAAGATGTCTTTAAATTTCATGGAATTACATGTTTTGCAGAAATGGCCGCAATCTTTTGTAAGTAATCAAACTTTATTGTGATGCATATATTTAAGTTTAAGGAGTTTCCTTAAATTAGGTTACTAATGGAAATTCATAGTGTGATCATTGCCAATTTAATTACCATAACTACACCATTTTCAAACGTGCCACAAAGAATTGGTATTAATTCGGAATTAATTTTTCTGGAAATTATTGTAAAACTTGTTTACTAGTAGTACTGGACTAATTCAGAATGGGATTTGACCTGATTTGATGTATACATCACAAACTTATTTGAGGCTCATTTGAAAAGGCTTCTAACCAACACCTTATTTCATGGACATAAACAATGTTATTGTTCAATAATTTTCTTTATAATTGTCACTTTTACATTTTTCTGGTTCTTTTTCTTTCTTTCCTTTATGATGGCTTCTCAGTTCTTCTATTCGAATTGACTTCAAATTGAGGCTCATGGGCCAAGAATTATCAATATAAAACTCTATGACTCTGCTAAATAGTTATTTGCTTTTGTATTTTTAAACTGAAATGAACATTCCTGGAATTATTGTAGGCAATTTGTGCCTCTTGTGAAACTTTCAGGATTATATTTACTGGATCTAATTAGATTTCTCAATAAGCAGGCAGTTAGCCAACTATGCAAGAGTCTCCAATGTTTGTTCTTTCATCCTGGTATAGAACAGAATAGAGTTCAGCATGAGATACTGTGAATTCCATTGATAAGAACGTGTAGCTTTTGCACACTACTACACAGGGCTGCTGTTTTCCATTTCACTGAAAGGCACAAAGAACAACTTTGTCCATCTGGTTTTCCCAGTCGCTATTTTGGCCACACAATAAACACTTGAGTGATAAATGGCACTGCTGAAGTGATACTCATTTGCAGCTCAAGATAGAATGAACAGAAAAACTGAACCAGCACACAGGTTTTTTTCATGGAGGATAGAAGCAATACATGTACAGTTACTTTCACACAGTGTCAGATTGGGCCCCTTCATGCCTATTGGAGAACTGGCATTGAAAATCATCTTTCTCTATTGGGTGTATATTGTGCTGTATAAAATAGGCGATTGGGCTGATGAGTATTTTTTGTGGCTGGGGTCCACCAGGAGACCCACTGGAAAACCGGCAAGTCAGTCCTATAATGTTTTGGCATGTCCAATCAGCAGTTGGCTTTTACTGGTATAGTCCATATTCAAAAAAAGAAACTGATTAGTACATATACCCTTACGTTATTTAAAAAACAGATCTTTATTAGCTCACAAGCATGTCCAGCTACTACTAGCATACCTTGTTATCAATGGTTATCCTTCTGCATACTGTAAAATAGTGACCCCCAAACCCTCTATTGTGCTCTTGTAACATTTTATTTATACACATCATTCAGAAATAAATAGTGAAACTTAATATTTTATATTTATATTTTGCCTTGCTATTAGTATTCATGTTTCTCTGGTTTAGAATGTCTCACCAATGAGAACCATTATAAACATCCGAAATAGCAAACTGACTTTTAAAAATAGAACATTCTTCTCAAAACAACATGCAGATTGCCAGCCATAAAGGGGTAAAAATTAACTTCAGTCTCAACCATTCCAATTAGTGGACTGTGAATTGGGTCACAATGATGGCATGTCTGAAATCTGGCTGGGGACGAGCCATCCAAATGCTGTTGTCATAGATGTTGACTGTTTGATGTATTTTTGTAGAAGTACTATTACACTATAACATGGTATAAAACAGTTTTGCACGTGGGTCTTAGGAACACAGCATACTTTTATACAAAAATATAGATGAATTTTAATAAGCTTACTATATCTAAAATAATCACTCCTTTAAATCACATCAGCAGTGTGGTGGTTATTTCAGATAGGAGATCTCTAACCAGAGATGGTGATAAAGGCAGAATTAGCAGAAACAAAACAGGTTGCATATTTTTGTGTCGCTGATATTGACAAGGTACACTTGATTATATCAACGATGTCATCAGTGCTGGAACTACTGCTATTGAGAGTGTGTGGTCTGCATCTGCTTAAAATTGCTGCTGTCAAAATGGCAGAATGGAAATGTTGAGTTTTCATTAACGTACTCAGAATGCCATTATAATTTACAATGTGAATCGTATTGAGGCCATTTGTATCTTTGTAATGGAAACTGTAAGAGATGAAAGTATATAGTTTCCACCCCACTCCACTTCTTGGTGCTGCCTGGTGCTGGGTACGCTGCAGTCCATTTGGTTCCTTGTTCCAATGTTGCTTTCATTCCTGCAAAAGAGGAGAAGAAGCACACCCAGAAGCAAGATCAACAAATTACATTTAAAACAAAATGCTGCCTGCCTGTCTATCACCAATGCATTTCCCAGTGTATGTGGCAAGAGCAGTGCTAAGTAGATAGGAAAATTGCCATTCTGTGCACAGAATTGTGCTTAAAACAGGGACAAGAATAACATAGTGCAGCTTTTTGGCCTATAAATGTTGAGTCTCTAGGAAAACCTAGGTGGTTGTTCTTGCTGTAGAGTTCCATCACCAGATGCAGATATGCAGCCTTGGTCTTCTAACCCCCAGCACCCTATTTTGGCTTATTTTTAAGTAATGATAACACCAAAGGAGGGCTGTAGGAAGTAATGAGGAAGGTTGCAGCTAATGAACCAAGGAGACAATGGCAATTGAAGGAAGAAATTGCAGAGTTATGCTGGCCATAGACGTAACAATTACGATCTTTCTTGGAAAACATCTTTCCAAGAAAGATTGTTCATTTCAACACACACGCATAGAGCTGAATCGTCGGTTATACAGGTAGAAACAATAGAATTCTACCTGTATCTGATGATTCAGCACTAACAATGGCCGATATTACGGGTGCTTTTAAAGGCATCCGATCAAAATTTTCCGTCCAGCCCGATCAACCAGCCGACCGATATCTTAATCTTCTGACTATATCAGTCGGCTCATTTCCCACCATACACGCACTGAATATCGTGCGATTCTTTTCGTACAATATTATCTGTGCGTCTATGGCCACCTTTAGGTAGACTTTAGTTAGGTATCTTTAGATAAGTTGGTGGGGAATGTATACATCTCTTATAATTTCCATTACACAAATACAAATGGCCTTTCACAATATATTCAAGTTCACTCATTTCTACTTTTCACATTCCCTGATCAAATGAGTATGAGCTAGGAATGCATTTGGCTTTAGCACATTAGATATTTCATCACCCCGATCCAGAGGTGATTTCTATAATGTAAATCTGCATTACAAACATTCAGTGACTGCTTACAAAACCTGGCTTCTGCCTCTGTTACACTTCAGCTGTTGAGCAAAATCCCTGCAGAAGTTTAAAAAGTCACCCTGTTATTTTGCTGACAAAAGTGAATAGTGAGTTTCCCCTACTGCTGTGCTGCGTCTGCTCTCAGCAGAACTTACAATGTTTACAGAAAAGGCTTTGGACAGTTGCCTAGCACTGGAGTACATACACAATTAAACTGCACTGCCGGACTGCTCTCTCAAGTCAGCATGATGTTAAAAGACCTTCATTGTACCCATGCTATAGCTAGCCTTGGAGCAGTTAACATAAACAAGAACGGGGCTCATACATTAGTAACTGTATACCATTCTGTCTGAAAGTACAGACAGCGTGAGTTCTCACACTGAAGTAGGTGAAAGTTTGCAGCGACTGCTCAAACACTTTTAAAACGCAGTGGAAAAAGTTTGAATTGAATTTTTAGAAAGAATATATTTTATATATATATACACTCACACAGCCAGGGCGTTGTACTGACGGGCACAGACCTAATCAGATTGGGTGACTTTTACTTTCTGAAAAATGCCTTGTTTTATAAAAATAAAGTTAGCAAATAAATGTTTACGTGGGTTCCTGAATAAAGATTTTTCAATGTATTAAAATTACTGGAAATTGTGCTTTGTTAAAGGGATGGTTCATCTTTAAAGGAGAGCTAAAACTTAACTTATGAAGTAGGCTAGAAATGTTGTACATTATCTTTTAGGCTTCTGTAACAGCCCCAGGCAACCACAACCCTTTAGCAGTAAATATCTGTGTCTCCAAAGATGCCCCAGTAGCTCCCCATCTTCTTTTCTGCTGATTCACTGATTCACATGCTCTGTGCTGCTGTCACTTACTGAGCTTAGGGACCCACTCACAATATACAGTACACATAGGGGAAGATTTAGCAAGGGTCCAATTGAAAATTCAAATTTTTACATTCGAATTTAGAGTTATTTTTACTGTACTTTAACTAGGGAATAGTCCAAAAAAAATAGAATAAAAAAAATGTGAATATTCGAAATGTATCATGTGCTATCTTCTTAAAAGTTAAAATTCAACCATTTGCCATCTAAAACCTGCCAAATTGCTGTTTTAGCCAATGGGGGACCTCCTACAGGCCCGGACTGGCAATCTGTGGATTCAGGCAAATGCCCAATGGGGCACTTGCTTTAAAATGTAAATGGAATGCTCACCTAAAAATGCAAATTAGGTCTGTCTTTAATATGTAATTGAGCCAATCGCTTTAGAAATTTAATTGAGCTGTCCATAATACCCAGCCACAAGTTGATGCCTGCATCTGTTGCACATGCCAGTACTGACATATGGGTGGAACCAGGAATTCTGACCAACTTCAGTTAGTAATATTAGAGTTGCTTGCTACATACCCAATCCTTTATGCTTATGATAAGTATGTTGGCAACTGGAGGATCTATGATCAGAACAGTCACTTCAGCCTGTATTTGGAACACTGTGATATGTAGCATTAATTGCATGAGACAGTCTAGTCTCTTCAAGTATGACACACTTTGGCCCTGTGATACACATGGTAATTAAAGTTCTCTTATCTGCAGGGTACATCGTCTAGCTGGGGGCACACAAAGGAAAATTTAGAATATACTGTAAGTATAGGGTCACTAATCCATCTGATAGAATAGTTGTGATAGAAACTTGGGTGAGATATTTGTTGCAAGGGCCAGTTCCAGCTCATAGGATGTATAATATTGTTGGGGATTATATGGTAATGGACTCTTAAAATATCTATTAATTAACACTAGTTCTAGTTAACCTTGGGGTTGGAAATATATATAAAGCTTTTCATGCAAGTGAATACATGGGCTTGTTCAATACTTTTGGGCTGTTTTTTCCTCCTATACCCTATATGGAGTCATTTAGTGGACTTTGCAAAATTTTGGGGGCCAATCGTTTAATTAGAATTTGATCAAATGCACTATAAATTTTAATCGATAAATTCAAATACGGACTATTCCCCTTCAATTAGACATTTCACTTAGTCTTTTAATTCAAATTTCGAAGTAATGGGAGTTAAAAACAATTCAACATTTGAAAAATCTGCCCCATAGATTATAATCGTCACAGCATAAGGCTGATTAGCAATTAATACAGATAACTAGTGATGGGAATTCGCCCCTGGCAAATAAATTCGCCCATCATAGTTACATAGTTATATAGTTACATAGTTACAGATAACTACTGCGTGGCACCACAGAAACCAGTGCAACTAACATCAGAATTTAATAATCTTCCCTGTAGCATCAATTTACAATACAGGCAAACTTTATTTATGCTACAACCCCCAAATATAGCTTCTCAATGTCTGTTTAGAGCCCACTGAGACACTTTCCAACCTGGTGATCTTGGATAGTGATGGGTGAATTTATTCGCCAGGTGTGAATTTGTGGCAAATTTCCACGTTTTGCCGCTGGTGAATAAATTCGAGAAACTGCAGAGAAAATTTGCCGGTGTCAAAAAACTTTGGACGCTCGTCTAAAAAGTAACTTGAGTCAAAATTGATGCACATCAACATTTGCAAATTTTTCTGTGAAAAATCTTGGATCATTGCTGCTATTGAGATGCTGAAACTATAGGCTGGTTCAACAAGTTCATTTTATTTATTTTTTTATTTTTAGGGTTTAGTTTTCCTTTAAGTTAACTTCTAGTATGTAATACAAAAACCTATTCTAAACAACTTTCTAGTTGCTCCTCATTTTTTTTTAGTTTTTGAATCATTTGCCGATTTCCAGCTTTCAAAGCGTGATCACTAATACCATAAGCCAAAAATATATTGCTCTGTTAGACTGAAATGTTATTGTTACGTTTTATTATTTACCTTTCTATTCAGCTTATCTACTGTTCATAAATCAGCCTCTCATTTAAACAATTCCCTATTTTCTAAGGTAATTTGACCTTAGCAACAAGGTAACTGCTGAGATTCAAAACTGGAGAGCTGCTGAACAAAAATGTAAATAATAATAAAAAAAAATAAAAAAATAATAATAATAATAAAAAGAAAAAAAAATGAATACCAATTACAAATTGTCTCAAAATAGCACTCTACGTCATACTAAAAGTTTACTCAGAGGTGAACAACCCCTTTAATAATGGCAGTTGCTGATAAAATGCAGTGTTCTGAGCGGAGGAAGTTAAAACTTTCTTCCTTTCTGTTATAATATTTAATGAAAAGAAACCCCCTATTGTGAAATCTAAAGACAAAGGAAGTCACCTACATGACCATATTGCCAAAAGGTGTGTGATACAGCTTAAGGAATACCTAGGTGGCTTTCCCTGTCCTTATAGCTCCCACTATGAGGTGCATTATCTCTTATAACAGACATTTTAATTCTAAATTCCAGTGCATTCAGTCCACCGTATTCTGCATTCAAATTCAGTTTTTGTGATATCATTTAAAAGGTAAATGTATAAGGTGCAAAAATGACTTGTAAAGTATAGCTTTATAAACATTGTTTTGCATTACCTGACTAATCATGGGGAGGATCTCCATGCCCCATGGCTCTTACAGGCCCAATTTTACCACTGCTAGGTGCTGGTTATTTTCATAGGAGTGCGTTGCAGCCCAATTAGTTCCTTGTTCCAGCTTCTCTCTTATTCCTGTGAAACAGATGCATAACATCCCCTCAAAAAGCCAACTACTGTTATTAAGTTTAAAGGCAAAAAAATTGCCTTTGAGGTTTTGAGGTATTTGGTTTTTTTTAGCACAGAGTTCAGCATCATTTTCTGTTCATACTTTTGTTTCTGTATTTTAAAACAAATCTCATGACCTTCATAGTTTTAGGGGCCCATTTATTAACCCTCAAGGTTAACTATGTAACATAGCATATGAAGTTGTGTGATTTTGTGCGGTTATTATATATTGTGCATTAAGAATAAGCATGACAGTGCACTATTCAGCAAATGTAAACCAGGATATTCCAGGGAATGCAAAGTTCTAGAGCAGGGGTCCTTAACCTTTTTTTACCCATGAGCCATATTCAAATATAAAATATATGAAAAATGTTCTTTTGGATGCCAAATACTGTGATTGGCTATTTGGCAGCCTCTGTGTGGACTAGCAGACTACAGAAGGCTCTATTTGGCAGTACACCTGATATTTATGCAACTAAAACTTGACTCAGAGCCTGGCATTAAAAAATAAGCACCTTCCTCGAGCTTTGAGGCCACTGAGAGCAACATCCAAGGGGTTGGTGAGCAACATGTTGCATGCAAGCCACTGGTTTGAGATCACTGTTCTAGACACTAAGGGGCAGATTTACTAAATTCACAGGAATGATTCGAAATTCAATAGAATTTGACAGTCGAAAAACTTTCCCTTTAAATTTTTTTTCGACTGCCTAGTTCACCAGATTCAGCCTACCGAAATTGGATTTAGCTATTTTTTGCTTCGAACTATTTTATCGATCGATCAAATTATTTCTATTGCAGTTAAATCCTTTGAATTCAAATATCAAATTTGAAGGATTTTACCGCAATTCGATCGATCGAAAGAACGATCGGATAGAAATAATTCGATCGATTGATAAAATCGTTTTCAATTCGACCGTAATTCGATTGATCAAATTTGAGGTCACCCTCGAATTCGACCAATAGTAAATCTGCCCCTAAGTACAAGGCTTTGTTGCACCTGACAGTGCCACACTTTGCCCCTTGTATAGGATCTTCAGTCCAAATCAGGGCGCCATGCAAACAGAGGAGGCATGTGTCTAGACTGTAACAGTGGAGGAGTGATGGGTACATACCTCTTCTGACTGCCTTCCCTTAGTTTTGGGCCATCTGAAAGTCTGTGACTTGGCATGTATTTGGAGGGGTGTGTGCTGATAAGATGAGCGGGCAGGTGTGGGGTGCTCCTACCTTTAGTGCCCTTAAACTTAGGCCTAGAATTGTCCTTAACACTCTTTGATCTGTGCTATTTGTAAATATATCTGAGTATATTTAATATTTGCTCTAAGTTTTGTTAATGCCATTTGTGACTTTTTTCTGGCATTGGCCACAATGGCATTGCTACAATGGCATAGGCCTGTCAGTACTGAACACATGCATTCCTGGTTGTTTTCAGGTTGAAATATGCCCATGTATGCAGGCAGGAACCATTGCAATCAAGCATTAGGTACAAGCAATCACAATGGTGTTTTCTCCAACGGCATAATTACTCTAAGGAAGAAAATGATTCACATCAGCCTTAGAGCAACAGACTACAAAAAAGAAGGTTCTGAGCTATATTCCAGATGGCTGGGGGTTTAGAATATTTTTTCCAAGTACTGTCCAGTTAATGTTCCTCTTCCCTGTCAAAAAATGATCCATATGACTTTAATATTACAATTCTGACTTATAGACACAGTAGAAGTGCATTGGTTGCAGTCTGCTCTAATTGCTTTTCAACCTCCTCTTCAGGGAGCTGCCATCTCTGCAGATTTTTGGAATGATCAATTAATATAGGTGAGACTGCATTTTAGCAAAGAATAAAATAGTTGCTGGGATGTATTCAAAAATGTATTTGGTCTGAGGTTGTATGAGGACAGAACTGGAAACCACCGGAGGTTAAAGTTGGTTTCTGCCAGCTTTGCAAACGTCTTCCTGCTGTTTTTGTGCATTTGCTCTTGATGCAAGGGTATATGCTATGGCAAAACAAAGGCCTTGCAGCTGCTCAGCGGCCCTGGATTATAGAGAGAGTGGTGGGATTCTGATGTATAGTCAGATGTATATGTTCATAAGACGTTTGTAGTACTACACCTACATAAATAACCCTGCCTTGATACTTGAGCATATATATATATATATATAATGACTGATTGTTGACAAATAGGGTTACACCTGAGATCTCCCTATTTTCAGCTAAAAATATAACTGTGTATTTTGTGGGCAAAAAACACATGCAATTCACCCAAGCAATGAGGTAGGAAGCTATTTTATTTTATTTATACCGCCCCCCCCCCCCCCCCCCCCCCCCCCCCCCCCGCCATCCCATTAAAGTCACTCTTTGTGGAATTACTGTTCCCTTTCTATTTATTTTGAATTGGTTATAAGGAACATTTCTCACTAAATAAAGGGATAACTGTGGGACAGAATTTTCAAAGATCATATAGAGATTCCAAGCCATTCAATATTTCTTTTGTATTTTGATTGAATTGAATTAGCCTATTTGTTCCATTGAACTGATAGGTTGGGTTAATCAATAAAATGATTCATCATTGTCTGTAGATTTTTTTCCTGTTTATATTGACTGAAATTGATCAATAGAAACAACAGATGCATTTTACAATAGCATGGATCTGATCAAATCTGGCTTCCTCTTATTATTCAGTTGTAGTCCTATAGATTTTTCTGTATTTTTGACATGGGGGAAACCTGAAAATTCTCCATCTTTTAATCTTTTTCCCATAAAAGGCTGTAGCTGGATATAAAACTTGAAAAGAATTATAAAACAAGAATTATTCGTATGCAGCTACTATGCTGTCTTGAGATGCCTATAACTAAACTATAAGAGGAGAGATAAGGAAGCCTAGCTGAGCCAGAGCAAATAAAAACATTTAACATTTTCAATGTGTAACACAGAGCTAGGCCAAGGAACTTTGGTAGCCAAGAAAAGGGTGTTAGTGTTTGAGCTGCTCATGATAGTAGCACCCCATTACCTGTTGTCAGCAGTGTTAGTGGCATAATACAACTTGCACAGGAATTTGGTTTGGTTAGCTTTTGATTCTGTAAATGGCAATAAACCACAATAAAAATTAGGTGTCATTTACTTGACCCTGGATGCAAGTGCAATATGGTGCCCCTCAGTAGTGTAACTACCAGGGGTGCAGAGGGTGCAATGGCACCAGGGCCCCCACCCCCTTGGGGCCCATCAGAGCCACGATAATGGTTATGACAGGTGGTTCTCTAGGGGAAAATTTCAGTTTCTCTCCTATTCATATTCCAGTCTCTTGTTAAAATCAATGCAGGGTTGCTAGGGTAATTTGTACCATAGAAACCAAATTGCTGACACTGCAAACTAGAGAGCTGCTGAATCAAAAGCTAAATAACTATAAAACCACAAACAATAAAAAATGAAAACCAATTGCAAATTGTCTCAGAATATCCCTCTCTACATTATACTAAACGTTAACTCAATTTAACATTTTCAATGTGTAACACAGAGCTAGGCCAAGGAACTTTTGGTAGCCAAGAAAAGAGCTAGCTCTGTGTTACACATAGTGTTTGAGCTGCTCATGATAGTAGCACCCCATTACCTGTTGTCAGCAGTGTTAGTGGCATAATACAACTTGCACAGGAATTTGGTTTGGTTAGCTTTTGATTCTGTAAATGGCAATAAACCACAATAAAAATTAGGTGTCATTTACTTGACCCTGGATGCAAGTGCAATATGGTGCCCCTCAGTAGTGTAACTACCAGGGGTGCAGAGGGTGCAATGGCACCAGGGCCCCCACCCCCTTGGGGCCCATCAGAGCCACGATAATGGTTATGACAGGTGGTTCTCTAGGGGAAAATTTTACAGCACACATGCTATCAACACTCCAGCATGGGATTTATAGAGGTAAGGGGTCGACAGGGGGGCCCAGGTGCCCATCCTGTACCGGGGCCCACCAGGGAGTAGTTACACCACTGGTGCCCCTTAAAGGGGTGGTTCACCTTCAAATTAACTTTTAGTATATTGTAGAAGGGCCAATTCTAAGAAACTTTTCAATTGGTCTTCATTGTTTATTTTTCATAGTTTTTTAATGATTTGCAATTTCCTTCTGTTTCTTTGCAGCTTTAAAATGGGGGTCACTGACACCATCTAAAAACAAATGCTCTGTAAGGCTACAAATGTATTGTTATTGCCACTTTTTATTACTTCTCATTCTATTCAGTCCCTCTCCTATTCATATTCCAGTCTCTTGTTAAAATCAATGCAGGGTTGCTAGGGTAATTTGTACCATAGAAACCAAATTGCTGACACTGCAAACTAGAGAGCTGCTGAATCAAAAGCTAAATAACTATAAAACCACAAACAATAAAAAATGAAAACCAATTGCAAATTGTCTCAGAATATCCCTCTCTACATTATACTAAACGTTAACTCAAAGGTGAACAACCCCTTTAATACTTACATTGAAGGCTCACCTTTACATCCCCTGTTTTTACCTAATTTTACATTTTATGTTGTGGTTGTGTATACATTTTGCATAATACATGTCTGGCTGCCCTCTATGGACCACAAAGCACCAGCAAGTTCAGGGAAGCTTTGTCTTTACCACCAGGCATAGGGGAATAGGTACAGGGCTTTCATTGCAGCCTGTACCCAACAGTGCTCCATAACGTGAGCATTTAAATGATATCAGGGCTGGATTTACATAGTGGGTGCCCCAAGGCGCACTGCTGTTCATCACCCCCATACTCTGCCCTTTATTCGCAAATTGTCATCTTCAGGACCGGATCAATGGGGATTGGTGCATGGGAAATTTAAAAACTATAGTATATACTGCGTATCCCCAATGTTTCTGAACCAATGTGGGTGTGGCTGGGCAGCATGGCACCCCCTTAAAATCCTGCCACCCTAGGCCCGGGTCTAGTTGGCCTCAATGACATGCAAGTAAGGGGATGGGTAAAGACATTTATGTACTTTCCCCACCCCTTGTGAATACAGTTTTGTATTTAGGTAATGCTGCATTCATTGAAGGAATGCAGGTCTCTGTGCTCCAAAAACCTGTTAAAATGTTTTTCTGCATTTTGAGTCGCAATAAGGTAATTTTTTGCAGTTGTCTCCGTTTTCCAAAAAGAATGCTCCCTAGCAAGAAGCATCTGCTATCTATCCTTGATATCACCCTGCATAAGTTCAATCGAATATGATCGAATTCTGATCATACGTTTTTTTCGTATATTCGAATATCCAAAATTTGGCCTCTTCGATCATCGAATACCGAATTATCGTATTATCGAATAGATTGAATGATCGGATATTCGATAACTTGATCATTTGATGATCGAAGGATTTTAAAATCCTTTCAATGCCTATTTCGCCAGATTGAACCTACCGAATACCAATAGAAGCCTATGGGAACCCCCCCATAAGCTTCTTTTGCTAAGTCCTGCTCGAATACCATTCGTACGATCGAACGCCTCGATCGTTCGAATCATACAAGTTTTTCGGAGGCTCGAAGGAAAAAGTACGATTTTTTCGTGAAATCGAACGGTCGGTGTCCAATCGTTCGAATTCATCGAGAAATCGAATATCGAGCAAAATGATAGCCTAAAACTATTCGATAATCATTCGATAGACGAATGCTTATAGAATTTCGAATAGATTCGTAGGATTTTTGGCGAATTTTAGTAAATTTGCCCCTAAGTTGCAATTAATGACAGAATAAAAAATAAAGGAAAACATATGATAAAATATACAGGAGTAAATATGCAATAACAACCTTTCATTGAACTTCCTCTTCTTCTGTGGGGGACTATAAAAATGAAACAATGTGATAATTAATACAATAAAAGTCAATAGCATCCCTCTGTTATGGTTGTACCTGGGAACATGCAACTCATTTCTATAGTTTAGGTCCATCTTTGAGCCCATGCGCATAAATTGGAGACAAGCACTTAAAAAAGTCTGGGTATTATTTTTTTGTGAAAGCCAAAATCCAGGATATATTTTAACTTACCTAATTCTCTCTCACATACAAATGTTAATTTTGTGCAGACACCTCAATAATTAATAAGAGGCAACATTAGTATAGATAGTTCTATAGTCACAACATGCAGGTAGTGAGCACGATACATTTCCTAATGAACGCTGAATATTAATTATGCTGTTTGATTTCCAAAAAACAAACTGTAAGGACAGAGGAAGCAGCAAAAAGTAGAGAATGCCAAGAACCTTTTACATATTAACCCAGCTGTCAGAGGTCACAAACTTTCTCAATATTTACCCAAATTAGCCATGACCCCTAAACACACCCCTGCTTTGCAAGTTATGGGCAAAACCCACACAAACACAGTTTTATTATTTACTGAAAGGGAAAACATTTTCAACATAATCAGTTAGCAGTGCTATCAGCCACACTGAAAGACTTAGCAGTGAGTCTGCATTTCAGAGTATGAAGTTGTCATTAAAAAGTAGTGGCAAGGGTAATATTGATTTTCTATCCGCCTGCTGGCATGATTCAGCAGCCTTGTAATGTGTTTTATGGAGACGGAGCTTAGCATGTGCTTAAAAGGTTTTGTGACTAGCCTTTGAAACGATTGGCCATGTTTAAGACTCTAAAAGGATTGTTATTGATTTTTTTTGTTGCACGCTTTCTCTAAATAGGATATACAAGATTTTGGCTTGAAATGGAAGCTATCATTGCTCTTCTGTATACTTGTATTGATCAAAGGTGGGTCGGGAAGAGCTGTCAATGGCCGTTTTAGAAGGCAAAACATCTTGAAGTTGTAGAAGATTCAGGCAAAATGCAGATTATTGGCTATTTTTTCTCAAAGGCCTTGACATTTTAAATATAATGCTATGCTGTGACGTGAATAAAATAAGAAATACATGTAACATAATGGAATAATTGCATCATAAGTGCATATGTGGCAATCCTGAAATTGTCACCTGTACACAATGGAAACACTGTTTGCATTGTGCATAATATTTCCATTAATAGTTTTTATTACATTCCTTTAAAAGTGTCACCTTTGCTGGTGGTGATTGGACTGATTACATCATTGGACATCAGGACATACTGAAGACATTGGGTGCATTGATGTTTCAGGGCAGAGTCATGGCATCTGGGAGTGGGATCAAATGCTACTGGTTGGATTTCTGTCCAGTTTTCTCAGTGTTGAAAACCAGGCAGAAGGTTTTGAATGAGATATCCTGGCTGCCATGTTTAAAACCAGACAGGTGGCAACACTACTTGCATGGGTTTCTGTGGATACTCCAGTTTTCTCCAAAAAACAGGTTCATTGGCTCCTGATAAAAGTGGCCATTGTGTGTGTAAATGTGATCTTGATCTTGTGATCTTGAGTAAGCTCCATTGGGGCAAGGACTGTGTATATTGTGATGCAGAATATGTCAATGCACATGTCCTTTCATACACAGCTGAACTTTGCCTATGTTACCTTGCTCAATATCAACTTAGCTCATGTGTATTTATTATCCATTATTTACAACACACCAACACATTTAAGCAGTACTTTCAGGAGATTACAATCTAAATGTCTTATCCCATTCACACACACACAACAACTAGGGTCAATTCCATCAGGAGCCAATTAAGCTGCCTGTATGTTATTGGAGTGTGGGAGGAAACCCAAGCATGCACAGACCCTTATAACACATAGGAAAGCTGATCTGGTTTTCTCATGTGC
>CM044447.1:68745084-68763594 GCA_024363595.1 Xenopus borealis | reverse complement strand
CACTGAGGTCTCTTCATCAAGCTATAGTAGCCAGGATATCGGAAATGTTATTAGATATGTCCCTAACCATGATCATAGATTAAAAACTTGGGTGGAAGCACCTGCTTTTAAGTGATTATCTTGATGGTCATTGCAAGTTCTTCTTAGATTTAGGCTTAACTTCTTCATTCAATGATAGCAAAAGTCATGATAAAACTCTTATGTTAAAAAAAACCTTTCAGTTTGGTCTGTCTTTATTTGAGAATTCTATTTAAGTAACAACTGTGATATGAGTTGATGTTCCCTGTTATATGAAATGGTTCTTAAAAGTCTAGATTTATGCGTAAAACATCTTCTCCTCTTAACCCAAAATAGTACTTTTAAAAATACAGGTACTGCTGTTCCTAAAAGCAATGTCCCAAACCATTCTTTTTAATTCACTGTCAATTTGGCTTCTACTTAAACTTGTAACATGTAAACAAGTTAAAGTTAATCTTGTATTTTATTTGCTTTCTGAATGATCAACCTTCTGTTGTCAGGGTTACAAATTCATACATATACATTTACAGGCAAATAAAGAGTCATGCATTAGAGGATGTTATTATGTTAGGTACCCCCAGTTTCTATTACTTACTGCATCACCACCATCAGTTCTGTATTTCCTTATGGCACTTCAACACCCCAACCCCATTGTATTACCCTTCCCTAATCTTTTAAAGGATATTATATATATATATATATATATATATATATATATATATATATATATATATATATATATATATATATATATATATATATATATATATATATATATATATATATAGCAAAGAGTATAATGACGTTCTTATTGCAGAGCTTTCCCCTTTGAGTCCCTCTTGAGATTTTGCCATTCCAAGAGAGAACAATGAGCTTATAACTTAGTTCGGTTTGGTGCACCATACCTTAAGGCTGGTTTTGATTTGTATAATTTGGCCATAGCCGGCAGCAGGCCAAAGAAAAGCTCACAAAAGTAGCAAAAAATGTAACTAGGTGTGAGTTACATCCAAATTGTCTAGAGAAATGGTGCTATTCAAAGCCTACATCTGTCAAGACAAAAAACTGCTCCAGGTAAAAGGAAGAAGGCTCAAAGGTCAAAGCTGACCAGACAGCTTCAGTAGGTGTCACAGTCTAAATGCTTATCACATTCACAAAACACACACACCAACTAGGGTCATTTTCATTAGTAGGCAATTGAGGTGTGGAAGGAAAGCCATTCAGGCATGGGCCCTGTTCCACTGCCTTGTTCAGCTTTCTGATAATATGTCAGAAAGCAGGTAAAAGGAGCAAGGGTTGCAGGTCAAAGTTGAGCAGACAGGTTCAATAGCCCTGTAGCTATGCTAAGTGGCTGTAGAGTAGCACTGGTGTAAAAATGCCGTGGCCATGGCTCCTTGATTGGTTTAGCCATGCAAATCAATACATTTACCCATGTCATACACATCAAATTCATAGACAGAACAAAGCTAAGCCAATCCCAGATTGACTCTAAATGGTACAAATGCAGTCAATTAGCATTTGGCTCTGCTTCAGTCTGAAAGAAACCAGCAATTTGCTAAATTCTATGACACTATGCTTGTCAAGAAAATATCAGACGAGAGCCTCAACAATTACCACGCAACTGAATCTACAAACCTTCACAAATAGGCATTGCTGGTTATAATGAGCATAATTCCCAGACTTGTGAGCAGGGAAAGGAACATGGTCTGAGGTATAATCTTCTACTATTATTTCTACGTCTGGATAAATTAATGTCAGGAAAGATGCAGAGGAAACCTTCTCAAGTCTCACTGCCTGTTACCAACACAGAGAGATGTGCAGTAAATGGGCATAAACAAAAAGTCAATGTTCTTATTTTCTAAAAAGGCATCCAACACTTTGTTGAAACTAGCTAATGTATCTGCCAGTAAATTCATTCAGGAAGATAATTCCACAATTGTCTCGCTATAACAAACGCTTTTCAAACCATAAAATGTAACCTCTTTTCTTCGAATTTCTAGGGTGTATAAAGCATCAGAGAGTTTATAGTATGTTTTATATACAGTATATATATATATATATATATATATATATATTTACCTTATGCCCTCTTAAATGCCTCTTCTCCAATGTAAACAGTCACAGCTTGACCAGTGTCTCCCTACAACAGAACTCATCCATTCCATTTATTGGCTTAGACTTTGTCTATATCGTTAATACCTGTATGCCTGTTGAGCACAGGTGACCAAAACTGCACTGCATGTGCTTTGTAGAGAGGAAAATCACCCTCTCCTCCTATAAATCTATACCTCTTTAATGCCTGTCTTCTCTGGCTGCTGCTGACTATTGATACTGGTATTGCTTGCTACAGCTAGTGATGAGTGAAATGTTCACCAGGTGACATTCTGCATTTGGCCATTGGTGAATATTATTGCAAGACCGTGGCAAAATTTTGCTGTGAAAATGTCACCATTAAAAGCTCACAAGGACTCACTCATCTCTAACTATAGCCAATTTTATTTTCCACAAGTACCCCCAGGTCCTTGTCCATCAAGGATTTCCTTAACTTAGACCCATTAAAGGTATTAGTATATGGAACATTTTCAAATCCGGCATGCATAACCTTATATTTATTCATTATCATACTCCAATTAGCTACCATGATGGTGGATTTGTTATGTATAGTATTAGTGACTTTCAGCTGGTGGTGTTTCACCTTTACAGAAAATGAATACAGAGGTGATGTAAAGGTTATGGAGTGGGTTGACGCAATTTGGTTGGGTATTAGGGCACATCAAGGTTTATGGCTGATATGAGAGCAGGCTATGTGGTGCACAGGGCATGGCTAAGCAGGCAATGGGCAAAACAATAGGGAACCTAATTAATAGAGTAAACACATTGCCAATACATTTTTAATATTGTCCTTGGCTTTAGCTGGTGTTGACTGGTCAGTATTCTTTTAGCAGGAATTTGCTGTACATTGGAAAGTATTTGCTGTGGTCCAATTACCACCTTGGATGCCTGGCAGGTCAAAGATCATCTGATATTGTAGTGGAAATAGGAGCTGCACACAAGTGTAGAATCAATAAATGGATTAAGTACCATTGACTATACAAGTATGTTCTGCTTCTATTTGCTTTTCAGTTTTCATGGCCAAGTCAGTAAAATAACATTTGGGTGGCAAACTTTATAGACAGACAGATAATGGATAAATAGATAGATAATGGATAGATAGATAGATAGATAGATAATGGATAGATAGATAGATAGATAGATAGATAGATAATGGATAGATAGATAGATAGATAATGGATAGATAGATAGATAGATAGATAGATAGATAGATAGATAGATAGATAGATAGATAGATAGATAGATAGATAGATAGATAATGGATAGATAGATAGATAGATGATAGATAAATACAATAGATGATAGATAGATAGATAGATAGATAGATAGATAATGGATAGATAGATAGATGATAGATAGATAGATAGATGATAGACAAATACAATAGATGATAGATAGATAGATAGATAGATAGATAGATAGATAGATAATGGATAGATAGATAGATAGATAGATAGATAGATGATAGATAAATAGAATAGATGATAGATAGATAGATAGATAGATAGATAGATAGATAATAGATAGATAGATAGATAATGGATAGATAGATGATAGATAAATACAATAGATGATAGATAGATAGATAGATAGATAGATAGATAGATAGATATATAGATAGATAATGGATAGATAGATAGATAGATGATAGATAAATAGAATAGATGATAGATAGATAGATAGATAGATAGATAGATAATAGACAGAAAGATAAGATGGCAGATAGATAGACAGATAGACAGACAGACAGACAGATAGATTCTATATAAAATCAGGAGGAATTTAATTTTAAAAAATGAATACAATATTAAAGTGATTTGCAAAAAAACTAAATTATATGAATATTTATTTAACCTCTATTATTGTTGTTTGGGAAGGATGGAAATGAGTTGAAAATCTGATTATGGCTAGAGTTCACAGTAGGAGGAACTATTTTAATAACGGCAGGAAATCTAGTCGCATTACTCAGACTGAATCTAAATGAAACTCCAAGGTTTCTCAACAGAGTTGCAGTGTACAGAAAAAACCCCAGAGCTGTGTGCTTAATAGTATTAATAAGCTATATTTTCAAAAATGTTGCCTGTATTTATTTGTAGCATGGGAGGAAACCCCTACACACACAGTTATTGCCCTGGCTGGAGTCAAACATATGACCCCAGAAATGCAAAGGCATCAGCGATGGTGTACTTCACCTTAGTATTAACTTTTTGTAGATAGTTGTTTTTTATTCAGTTTTGAGTATTTATCATTTTTAATCTGCGGCCTTAGTTTTGCCGTCTCCCCACGGCACTCACCTTCAGTATCGGGGGGGGGGGGGGGGGGGGGGGGGGGGTCCCTGTTGCTAGTGCAGAGAGAACAATTGCGCTCTCTGCACTAGAAGAGCAGAATTTTCGGGGTGAAAACCGGAAAATTAGCTCAAAGTTACCAGGAGCTGCATTTTTGCAGCCCCTGACAACCAGGGGGGCACTGCCACCTGAGGCAAGTGCCTCAACTCACCTCATTGGTGGAGCTCCCCTGAATATACGAGACGGTGATCATGATGTTACTGTGCAATTCACTAGGTACAGGGATGTTGTATGTATAGACGCAACATGCAAAGAATTCCTGGAAGGAACATCTCAAGTCAGGTTGTACATCCAGGGCTCATTTTCATTTGTTAACCCTTGTACCCTACTTGCTGTTCATCATTATATGTTGGCACTATAGCAAATTGCAAGGAGCATGTATAGGTGCAAGAAGCTTTGTAAATTATGTCAGAGCATGATCAGTTTTGCACTTTGCATTCCCAGTTGCATTTGTAAATGAGCCTTGTTTCGTGTTTGGCATATTTTTTAAATTGTATTGGTAGCTGGGGTGGTTGATGGTGGTTTTACCCCTAAAGAGCAGTGCCATCTGCAGGGAGAGTGTGGGGGAAGTCAGTATATACCTGTATATTTTACCTTTATCATATTATACCTATATAACATTGGAGTGTTGTTTGCTAAATAACACTGAGAGTATCTATCCACTGCTGACTTATTCCCTAACCGCGCAGTAGACCCTCAATATTTCACGTTACTGCTTTACCATCCACCACATCCTACTCTGAAGTTCTACACAATGATGTTGCCAGAACTAGCAAGATGTTTTAATGTTTTTGATTTCCACATACCCTTATTATTATCAAGTGTCTCAGCATTATAATTGCAGCGCTCCCTTTGCAGCTGTGGGAACTGCTTGTATTTCTCTGATTGCATTATGTGTTGGCTGCTGTTCTGCAGAGAGGAATGGTAATCATCTAAAATCTTTAATTTGAGGAAGTTTTGCTAGATTGATTCAGCAATCACACAAACTGTGAAGGAGAAAAAAACCTTTTTTTCCAGCATTTTTATTTTTATATTTTAAAGTGCAGGAAGTATAGGTGAATATGGAGAGTTTTGCTAGGTTTTCATCTATCAATCTTTTCATCTAATCATCTATGTTTTCTGGCATAATTAGTTGTTTTATTATAGTTTCATTAGTTCTTGTGGCTCTTTGATGTTACATTAGAGCTGGTACTGAAGTTCTGGTTATGAAAAGTCACCACCAAGTGTCAGAAAGTCAGGACAGTAGCCAAGAGAAGTAGCAAGAAGAAAGTGGAGTTTACTACAAAGTAAAGTTTTAAAGTGATCGTGTTTTGGATTTGAGTCTGACAGGCTAGTGTTCTCACGGCTTTTTTATATTCTCCCTTCGTTTGTATCTTGAACCTGCTCTACCTAAAAGCTTCATTATCTTCTGATGACACTGACCTTAGCTTGTGTGGATGTGGTAGGGCTTTTGTTAGGTTCCACAGGAGGAGGGACAGGTGTGAGCAATGTATCTTCAGTAACCATTATTTTAATATGTTGGTTCTAAATAAAAAAATAATTAGTGGGTTAGAGAGACAATTACATACAGAATATTATAAGATGTACAATATCTCGTGTATATCATCTATAAAAAAAATGGCAAACAGGTGCAAACACACCAATTAGCTCTCTTAACTTTGTGCTGTTATTGCAAAGTAGGAAATGTACCATGCCAGTAGGTCAATCTTACAGAATGAATGCCTGTATAACACTGATAAAATCATGAAGACTGCAAGCTTATTAAAGTGGTCTTTAACTTAAATTGTATGGCAAAAGTATGTGGACACCATACTAATTATTATAAGTGGCTATTTACGTCACACCCATCATTGCCAACATGGGTGCCACTACATCATACATTCTTTATTGCAATAGTTTGGGGAAGGTCATTTTGTGTTGAAGCAGGATAAAAACCCCATGCACATAAGATCTATACAGAATAGAATTGCTGAGATGGGAATGGAAGAGATTGACTGGCCTGCACAGAACATTGACCTTAATTCCGTGGTCCCCAACCAGTAGCTCGTGAGCCATATGTTGCTCTTCAACACCTTGGATGCTGCTCCCGATGGCCTCAAAGCAGGTGCTTTTTTTTTAATTTCAGGCTTGGAGGCAAGTTTTGGTTGTATAAATACCATGTGTACTGCCAAACAGAGCCTCAGTGGAGTTTGACAATGTCCATTGGGGCTACCAAATGGCCAACCACAGCACTTAATTGGCATCCAAGAACTTTTTTCATGCTTGTGTTGCTCCCCAACTCTGAATGTTGCTCATGGGTTCAAAAGGTTTGGGATCCCTGCCTTAACCCGACAGAGATAAAGTCCAGTGAGCTAGGCCTGATCACCAACACCGGTGCCCATCCTCTTACATATGAATTGTAGCAAATTCCATCAACAGTCTTTTGACAGCTAATGAAAAGTCTTCCCAGAAAAGTAGAGGGTAAAGAGAGGAGCAATGTCATATGAATACCCTTGGTTTTAAAATTACCTATATTGTATACTGTATGTCTTCTAATTTTTGCCATGTGTGATAATGCCCCCTAAAGCTGTCCATACACCGGGAGATACGCTCATTTGGCGATGTCGCCAAACTAGCGCATCTCTCCCCGATATGCCCACATTGAGGTTGGTGATATCGGGCTGACCTGATCGTGGGCCGTTGGGCAACTTGGTCTGTCGGCAGCTTTTATCAGCCTGTGTATGGGAGCCTTAAGTATGCACAGTAACAAACATTAATGTTTAGAGACATTGAATTAAGAAGATCCTGTCCCATAGAGCTTACATTCTTGTACAGTCTCTGCCTTTGTATATTTCTATAACTGTTTTAACATGATCTTGCAGTTAAGAACAACTGCCCTTTAGCTGTTCTGCTTCTTTAAAATAAAATAGACCAAAGTGCTGAGCACTGCATAACTCCACACATCAGTCAGGATCCAGCTGGATTGCATCCAAAATCCAGAAATATTTTGTGTTTTGGGTAAAAGTGTCACAAATAATCAGATTTAGTATCTTTTACTGAAAATGGCACAAGAACTGAAGATTTTCTTCATACCTTTTAAACCCATTTTTGGCAGCATACGTTTTGAAATATAGTTTTGTAAATACAAATTCTTTTTGTTCCCCTAAGTACGACTCCAGCAGGAAAGAAAACAAGCAAAATAAGAGTGGAATCCATGGAAAGGTTCTTATGCAGAGCCAGTTATCAGGGCAACTTGCTTTGTGATTTAAAATTAACGTGACCTCATCACCTTGAAACAGTTTTACAGCATTCCATCTTTCATGATATACTGTCTGTGGATCCAGCTAGGGAGAGTGTGAGCTGATGCGTTCCATAAATTATGTTATAAATGTATTTTTTCTGCCCAGATGATGATGTTAACACTTCTATTGCTGGCGTTTTTTTAGGTTGTAAGATTTTTTTATAGTGGAAATATGAAAAGTATTTAGCTTACTTATGCCAGAGGGCACATAAAGCACAAGCTCATTGTCTATCCTTGAACTGGGATGTTTATATTTACTTTCACTATTGAAGGATAATCCATTAAAAAGAAATTGTGCAGCGTGGGAGTTAGGCTTCTGAAAAAAATAAAAAGCATTTCAATACTCATATCATGTATACATTTGTGTCCTAGTTTTTATGTACTGTTGTATATTGTTATAGAATACAAAAAACCTTGAATATCCTGTAAATTATATCCTTATTAACCGTGTTTAGTGATGACATCATTTAGAAATGGTGCTAGTGATATAATCACTGTCATATGACTCACTGAAATGTGTGTATTATAATAAAAAAGTACCCCTGTTAAAAAATTAGTTCCATGACTTGAATAGAAGTACTCAGCCTTCCACCTTGTGCATGTATACGGTAAAGGAACTTCTTGATAACTTATAATATCCTTATATTTTACAAGAGGGGATCAACCTGCTGTTGTTAAAAGAATTACCTTAACTGAACTGTGGGCTGACCTTTGAGGAATATCTAGCAGAACAAAAAAGTATTCCAGCAAATTCTTAACCCAGCTGGCCCTCAAGCTCAGACTCTTTAACTTTAGCTAACGTGGTCAAGCCATAGGATTTAGAACTTATTTTAATATATGAGTTTAATTCAAAATAATACATGAGACTGTATTTTGGAACTAGAAGTTCATTGTTTTGAAGGCCATTGGTTCACAAATTGTTTTTCCATGAGGGTTGGGTTTGTCAAAATATCTACATTGAGGGTCACCCACTTTCAGCAAAAATGTTTTTTTTTTTTTTAAGGTTCTTGACAGTCCTAGAATTACTGTTGTATGTAAGGCAACCTTATCCCAGGGTTATATTTGTGTACTTATATACAATGTTCTATGATATTGATAAGATGCTCAAAATTTATTTATTCTTAGACTCCTGTGTGTGTGTAGGAAATTCAGAATTAGAAAAGTTTGGAAACCTGGTTGCTACAGGGGACATAGACAATTTGCTTTCATTTTAAAGAGAAAAGCCAGTGAGCAAATTAGTTATATTGTCCTGCTAATACTAATCCCAGAATTCACCCAGCAGTGCTAAGCAAACTTGATTTATCACTCTGATACTTAGATAAATGTGCGTTCTTTGATTCCTGGATAAATTAATTGAAAGTTAGTAGTAGAATTAATAACATTTAGCCTGCAGGATGAGTCTTTTTCCAAGAAGAGGCAGAAGGAAAGTTTAGAATCATTAGGCTATTATTTAAATACAAAATAGTATTCTGTCACTAAATACAATGCTTTTTCGTCATTCCAGTAATAATGTAATTATTTTTTTGAAGACTTTTTGCGTGATCTGCTTCAACTAACCATAAATTATTCTATGAATATTCTAGTTGTCAACACCTAGGCCTCTCCTTTCATAAACATCAATAACAAAAAAAAACAATTTAAATTGTGCAAGTGCACTGATAGCAAGGACCAAAATATTTGTATCTAGCTGCTAATCAATCAAACCTGCCCTCGGTGCTGTAGTTACTATCTTTATAACATCTCTCTTTAGGTGGCACCATTTATAAATTTAATAGGCATGATATTACAGAAAAGCAAACATATAAAAGCAAACTAATACGTATGGATTATAAACACAGTAGAAAAGACAGCTATGTTAATCTGTTTTGACTTAAATCTAAATTTTAACAAGCGTTTAATGAGTACAATTACAGATTATACTGTACTAAAATGCCTTAAAAAATGTCAACTTTAGTGAATGCTATTAGAAAACAGTTATTGGTAGGGTCATGACCCTGTAATGTTGGAACAAAAGAGCTGACGCTCAAATGTGTAAATGCTTGTGGTATAATGAAAACGTGAGCACTCAGTATTTTACTCTTGTCAAACTTTGCTGGGGTGGGGGTTTGCTATCACCTTTTTCATAAAGTAGAGCCTTGTCTCAGCCCCATCACACCACATTAAGCCCATAACCTCTTGCTATGGTTCAAAGATTCTTGGTTTCCAACATATTTTCCAGATGGTTGAATTTCATTTAAAAGTTAAAGTCTGTCTTTGGCTTGCCTCTCGGGTCCAATCTTTGGCCACTTCTTAATTTTCTAAAACATATGCCTTCACCCTATATGTCACCAAATTCCTTACTGAAGTTGGATGTCTAATCTCATGCCCATTCCAAATGATATACTATATTATATATATATATATATCATCTCAATGTGTTGCACAAACTTCTCTTCTGTAGTCTGAAATAATACAATATTATCTGCTCTATTCTGCTTGTTAGCTATATCGGTGACTTGGTAGAAATCAGAAATGTTTTTTGGGGGGGGTACAAACAGGTACCATAGCTATGGTGGCAACCAGCAGGAGTTATATGCAGAACAAATGTAAAGATATACCATTATGACTTGAGATGTCTGAACTGCAGCAAGCAGCATGACATCTCCAACTTGAGAGGATAGAGAAGACACTATGGGGCCAATTCACTAAGATGCGCAAATTCGCTAGCGCTGGCTTCACTAGAATTTTCGCCAGCACTATGCAAATTCACTAAAGTGCGAATTTACGCTCGGGTCGGCGAACGGTAGCGTAGTTGCGCCAGTGTTACTTCGCTAGGCAGAGCGCTGTTATGCTAGCGAAGCCTAATTTGCATACGGTGGGAACTTTAACTTATAATAGAAGTATATGTTACAGCCACTACATTCCACTACACAAGCCCAGGAAACCTTTAATAAATTAAATAAAGTTGTCCTATTGCCCTACTTTTCCCCCCTGTATAGTTGTTCTGCCATATGTTAGGAAATGTAGGGGGGATGAAGGGTAACCCCCCCAAAAAATTATCAATCTTTTTTAGACTATCACCCTCCTATGCTAAAATACGCTGGCGTTTTTTGGGACTTAGAAAAAAATTTTAAATTTTTTTTTTCAACCTCCTATCTATTGTATTGAACTTCGCCTGGTCTGACCAGGGGAAGTAAGGTCTAGCATAAGTGCTAACGTAGAGGAAAATGCTAATCTTAGTGAATTTGCGAATTTACGATCCTTCTCAAAGGTTTTTACAGTCAGCACCCTCACCTCCAAACTGCTTTGATGTGATGCCCGTCCAGCGGTTTCCCACTTCAATCCGTTGCATTAAAATTGTAGTAATTGACGGCACCATTCAACAATGTATTCTCTTAAAATGCCTTTATTGAGACATGAGGCTCTGACCTTCAGATAACCCATTTTATGATCTTTCGTCAGTGCGCGACTTCACTTGACGTAAGGGTGCGAAGTTGCGCAAGTCTATCTACTTTGCTAGCGAAAATTCGCCAGAGTCCGTGTTAGTGAATTTGCGAAGTTGCAAAATTACGTCATGCTGGCGAATAGACGATTCGAGCTTTAGTGAATCTGCCCCTATGTCCACAAATAGCTAGATGCTCGTGTTTTCCTGTAAAATTTGTTGTTAAATGTAAGATAATATTACATCTAAATTGTGAACATTTACCTTTAATGGTTTCTGCCATGTTGACATGACTTTGGTTAGGACAGCACTTAGGACGGCATTCAAGGGAAAATAGCATGTATCCGTCAAAGCTTTAAAGGTCAGAGCAACGCTTCCCTTGAGTGAAGAACCATCTGACTAGCATTATGTAATTGATGCTGGTCTCTTATTTCCATGTTGCATAGGGTTTCCAATATGGTTATAGAATAAATGTTTTTATTAGCCCCTGCGGCATGGAATAACCCTTCATTGAATAAACTCTTTCCCCCCATTTCTAAACTCTTTGGCATACTCTGAGGTACAAGTCCCTTGTGGCCTTGATTATTTCCTGCCATTTTAACGAGTGGCATTTCCTGTCCAGAGGCCCCCTCATTCGTTCAGACCACGTTGCTGTTTGGATTCTCAGCAAGGAATTATGCCTTACCTAATACTTTGGAATCTGCAAGATATTTACAGGGTGATTCCAACTGGTGATGAATTACCATGTACTTTCACAATAAACTTGTGTATAGCAATACTGGCATGGTAGAGCACTGTGAATTTACTGACCATTTAGTGTTCTAAACCAGTTTTTGTGTCACAAAGTTGAATCAAATGTTTACTATACAGTTAGTAAAAATTAGTAAACATTACTATACATGAACATGCAAGCAATTTTTACTCAGATTTGAGAAGGAAAAGTTTTTCGAACTTTTAGAAAATCTGCCCCATAGAGTGTGTGGGTCACAACCTTACTTCTCATTATACAGCTTTATAGCTCATGAAGTAGAATGGGGGACTGGCTGGTCTGCTTCCAAAAATGTCATCTTCTATAATGACTCAGCACAATATATTGGAATGATTTGAACAGAGAAACTTGATTCTTTATTTATGGGGCCTTGATGTTTTGCCAATAAAAATGATTCTATCAGAAAATCCATGTTATACTCTTGTTTTGAAGTTAGGATGAGAATTACAGAACAAAGCCTGTTCATAGGAAGGGAAAATTTCCTTACCCTTTATGGATCCGTCTTTAATTTCTAATTTAGGTATGGAGAAGTGGGTATGGGTGCAGTGGGGATGAATGGGATTGGGTACCCAAGGTACAAATTTTACACCCTGACCTGTTGGGGATATCATATATGTTTTATTTTACTTTTATAACAGTATACAACTAATGAAGACTAACACACATATTAATACATTTAAGGCTTTGTTTGCAGAGTTATTGAAGCTCATACATTTTTATAAACATATCCAAATAGGGGATATTTTCCCACTTAAAGCTTGTATCAGGTCTAGTAACCCATATAAACCATTTCTTCCTATAGCAATCATTTGTATGGATTATTAGACTGTTTGTTCCAGGTCTAGTAAGCCATAGAAACCAACTGCTACCGATAGCAGTAATAGTTTTGTATGTTTTATTAGAAATGGAGCAAGCTTTGTTGCTATGTTGCTGCCAAGGCCTATGACCCATGTAGTATTTCCTTTATTGCTGGTAATGTAAAAGAAAGTTCATAGAAACCAGTAAGCAGGCAGCATTATAATAGAAAGTTCATAGGTTTCTACCGATCTAGTATCAGGCAGCATTTGTCTAAATGCACATATCTGATTGGTTGTTGAGGGTTATTACACCTACAAATGTTGCATTTTATTACATTACCTTGTTTGCATAATATATAGTGAATAACGTACCCCCTCTTGTAAATTAAAAGGATATTATAAGATACCGAGTAGTTTTATGACCATATAAAAACATGAGGCAGAAGGCAAGTGTTTTTATACAGGTCATGGAACTCTGAGGTACTGTAGCTTCTAATATCCTCATATTTTGCAACTGTGGGTACTTTATTTATTATAATGCACAAGTTTCAGTGAGTCATGTGATAGAAAGACATCAGAACTCACCGTTTATAACTGATGACATCAGAACTCACCGTTATCCATAAGGATATAATTTACGAAAGCTGTGAATATAGATTTTGTTTATTATAAGGTTATTATGAAGATGTTGCTCTCTCCAAACCAGTCACTGGAAGGTTAATAAGCTGAAAGCACTCCAAAAGAATTATCAGTTTTTCTTTTATTTTGGAAAGCAAATAAAAAAAACAGAGCAAATGGGCTGCCTGATTATTAAGAGGCACTCAGCCCGCCGAGATAATTTCTTGTTAATTGCTCATCATTAATTTCCTGATATATTTTCTGAAATTTCTGTGTAACCAGTTTCCACCTGTAAGTAAAATTGTTTAGGAATGTGGGGGATTTTATTCACACCCTTAGATGCACATTTAACAATGGTTGAATTTCAAATTGGTGGGAGTTTTTTAAAATTCCATTAAATTCTATTGATTTTGGAAATTGACTTGGAGAGATGTATTAATAAAATCATGAGTTTTAAACTCTGACAAAACAACCCAAACACTCAAATCGAATTAGATCAAACTCTATTTGAGTTTTTTCTCTGAAAAAGACTGGAATGCAGGAAGGCTGCAAATATCTCCAAAGCTATCCCTGGACCTCTCCCAATGACTTAAACAGTAATTCAGCAGGTTTTAGGTGACAAATAGTCAAATTCAAGTGCCAGAGTATGATAAATCTAGAATGTTAGAATCTTTAGATTAAATCTAGAATTAAAAAAAAAAAAAACTCAAATTGAGTTTGAATAATTCCCTAGTCAACTTTGAGATTTTTGACCATAAAAAATGTTTTAATTTTACATTCGACCCTTAATAAATGTGCCCCTTAGTCTAAATAAGAAATGTTAATATATATATATATATATATATATATATATATATCTCTATTATCCCCTCCCTTTTTATTTTACCCTAGAGGAATGCATGTATAATTATTTTCCTGTTTCTTGCAAAACTGCAGGAACTCCTGATAGAAGCTAGGCAAAATAAAGCAAAAGGAATATTCATGCTGAATGTACCACTTATTTTTTCCTTTAGGGAATAGGAAAATGAATGTGTAGAGCCTTTTTGATGGACTAATAAGGAGAATTATAGCCAAAGTCTAGCATTAACTCACACTGAGCAAACTGTTGAAGGGCACTTTATTTCCCTTGAGTAACTCAAGCCAACTGTTTTTGCAGATAGGTAGAAGTTCCATATATTTGAGGGCTTTCGTTATTGAGCTGTAGAGTATCTCATTCCTCATACCACCACCATATCATCAAACCTCTATCTAAATATTGTCAATGCATTCCAGTGGTTGTAACATTCAAACCAAAGTATCTGTACCCACCAATAGAAGTTTTTGAGGAAGAGGAATATTCTAACGAATCATATATCAACACTGATGATCAGAGACGGCACTATAATATGGTGTATCAAATACAGGAACAATTGCTAAGATTCTTCTGTAGGGTCAAGTAAGGCATCTGGTAGGATTGCTGCCTGATAGAGAGAATAATCTGACTCATCCCACATGAGGATTTCTATACATCCGGCTTGGAATGCAATCAATACATTCTTATAAGCTAGGAGGGATTTCCTGGAAGGCTGGATTTGTTACTATCATATCCCTATAAAGGCAAGTCACTCAGAAGTGGAATAATGGAAATTAAATTGTCATTAGTACTACATTCTCCTACACTGATCAGTGGCATTCATAGATTTTCTATGCAATGTATATATCCCTGTTTATCTCCAGTTTCCTTTAAAGGGGACATAAACCTGTCATAACAACACAGTATAAACATATCCAAAAGCAGGATATGCCAGCATACTTACAAAACATGCTAGGAACTGTTGTTTAGAAATAACAGGGCAGCACTAAAGCTTAGTGTAGTGGTTTAATTCTATGTTCTATGATGGTTTGTTTCTTACATAGACAGGATCTGGATGGTGTTTGTATGAACTTCCCACAAATATACTGGCAAGTATACAGGCCTGTGCAGAACATGTTCTCCATTAAATGCCTCAGAATATCTAAGTTCAGTATTTGGGGCCAAATAAAAAAAAGCAATTAGAGTATTTGGCTCTGATACCACCGAACGACCTGATACTTATATGTTTGTTTGTATGGGATACATTTCCAGAAATAACCTAGTTATCTCCATCCCACACTTCCTCTAGCTTATTGCTCTCTCCTGCAAAATAGCTCCCTTGATGGCACATGCCAAAGACAAAACCTAGCAGTTCCTTTCATCTCTTGATGTCTGCTGCCGGCTGATACCTTGTACAGAGAGTGGACTAACAGGTCTGCAGCCTGTTCCCGCTCTCAAAGCTTTCTTTGTGCTCATTACACATCTTTCCCCTGGGAAAAGCCATGTTGACAAGTCTGAATTAGCACCATTAATTACTTGACCAGCTTAGGGTATTTAGGTAAATACCATAAAAAAGGGGCCATTTGGATTCCTGTCTACCACCAGTCATCTGTGTGTAGCTCCAAGGAACAAGGACATTTGACCAAGTGTGTATGTGTGTGTGTGTGTGAAAATGCATTCTCTTGGGCAGTTGTGCTATTAAAATAATTCCTAGTTATGGATAAATGGTATCCTCCATTTCCTTGCATACCCCTGAAGACATAACATTGCCTGTAGAGAACATTCCTTCTCTACACATTTATGTTTATATAGAGAATCTGGAAAATTGTAGGCCAAATAAATCGATATGGCAGCTTTTACTAAGAGACAGGAGTTTGCTATGCTGCTACCCTGTGTGTATTTACTAATAGAGCAAGTTATTAGTTTCTCTTAAGCACAAAATGTATTCCATACCAGCAGGTAATTACCACTCCAGAAGTGGCAGAAGGTATCATAATGCCAAAGTGGCCATTAAGCTATGTGGTCTTCTTGGCAGGGTCCAAGGTAGATATAGAGGGGCAGACCTTGGATACCTATAAAATGGGCCACATATTTGGTTCAGAATAACTTTGTAAAACATTTACTCATATAGGGAGGCAGACCTTGGATACCTATAAAATGGGCCACACACTCGCTGCAGAATAACTTTTCAAAATACTTACCTTTACATTAAGTTAATATGAAAAGACAGGTTTAGTCAGTTAGGTCCCACAATGGGCAGGTAGGGAGTCTTCAACATTTAGGAGGAGGTTTTACCAGTTTTGCATTGGTCTGTAATTCATGGATAGCCAATATCAGTTCTATTGAACAGAAAATAAATTGTTTATAATAGAGGATTATGGGCTTTCCATATGAACTATATGAGTCATTTTAGTTCTGTAACTTAATTTATCTCTGACCTATACTTGCCTTCTTTCTCTCAGTTCTCTGCTGTGCCCCACTGAAATGTATGGATATTTCACATTCTAGGGGTTAAATTGCTGTTTATAATGGCCTCTCTTGCATTCTTTCCTTCCTACCCCTACTTTCATATCCTACTCACCCTCCAGCTGGCAGACACTAATGAAAGAGATGACATTCTGACCCCTGACCATAAACAGGGGTGGAGCGAGAACAACTAGGACTCCATCACCTGGGATGTGTCCTTATATTGCCATCTATTTAACACTTCTCTTGGAGTCAAGTCTCCTGCACTCCTGGGGTGTTATAACAATTCCCTTACAAATCTCATCCTGCCATCTGAACATACTAGGATTCACCATGTCACATATTTAGCTTAAAGGGATACTGACACCTGAAATTAAACTCTTTTTTTACATGTATTATAATATTGGCTATGAAAGCTACTTCTAACTTTGCCATAAAATATTTGCATGATGCTTTTACATTACCTGTCTGAACCCTCATGTTCCTGTATGAGGGGGTTGCCATATTTGTGCAGCAGGAGTCCGTTAGCATTAGAAACTGTAACTAATAGGCTGAGATGGGACAGTCAGGTTGGCAAAGTCAGAGTGTCAGAGAGTCAGGCTTAGGAACTTCAACTAACAATTATATACAAAAACAAACCTCTCAGCAAAAAATATCAACATGACCTATAGGTAACATTTATTGTACATTCATATGTTAAAATTATTTTTTTTAGTGTCAGTATTACTTTAAGAAACCATTTCCAGGAACCTTTAGCTTCTTCCATGTTTACATTTTAAAAGTGCTTATTTGTCATGGTTCTGATTGCCAAGCAGAAACTGAGATTACCATGTCTGAGAGACAATAGGGGTCATTTACTTACTGTACCCAGTTGCACTTTTCTGCAGTCAGACATGTTCCCCTTAATTAATAATTCCATATATTCATACTCAGTTGTGCTTGGTGCTGCTGCCTTCCTCTGTCTCCTTTTCTGAATTCAGCACTGTTGTGCCTATTGATGTAAGCGGCCAGTGGCGTAACTACCAGGAGTGCAATTAAATCCAGGCCCACACCCCCTTGGGGCCTGTGCAGGGTTGCAGAATTGTGGATGCATGGTTGAATTTTTTTATGGCATTTGTAGCAGGTGCGAGGCCGGGGGGGGGGGGGTTGCAGCTAGTTATGCCCCACTGCAAGCTGGTTTGGAAATGCTGGAGCATCAGTTTTGATGCATTGATTGCAAGTGCATCATATGCAACTCCCCCTGGTGACTACAATAAATAAATGACCTGATAAGTTCAAAATCTATTGCTTTTTTCATGCTGTGTTGGCCACTAGAGGGCCCTATTTCATTACAGGGATGAAAATAACCCTAAAGGCAGACATAGATGTAACAGTTGCAGCCTTTCCTGTGACCAGCTGTTAGTTTTCAATACAGACATGTTAGAGATGATATACAGCTCGAAACCATAGAATTCTTCCTGTATCTGACGATTCAGCAGTAACAGTGGCCTTTCAAGGCACCTGATCAAAATTTTCTATCCAAGGAGCCGACCGATATCCAAGTCTTCTGCCATTATTGGTTGAATATTGTACGATATTATCTGGGTGTTTATGGCCACCTTTATTGCCTTATAATGAAAGTCTGGGATGCAAGTGCTATAGCATTAACATGTGGAAAATTGTGCTATCACGGCAAGCAATTGTGTCCAGCACATACTGTAACTGCTCTCGTGCCAAACTACCTTTAAATTAGGGTGCAGGAGAGGGGACATCTACATTACATGGCCAGTCGACCCCTCCTAAATACAAAAACACCATTGGCTAATTAACATGCAACAATTAAATGTCTGGATTTTTCAAGTGGCACACCAGTATG
>CM044447.1:68669742-68738803 GCA_024363595.1 Xenopus borealis | reverse complement strand
ATGTTGTACAATGTACATTGCTGTGGAAACCCTCCTCAGACTTTTGCTGGTAGTGAGCTTAATGTCTGCAGAGCATTTGTGTTCTCCCCCACTCGTTCCAAAAAGGGCTGAGTCATAGATTCCCTCTCTAGCATTCCGCCTTTCCCTGCAAATCTCTCTGAATTGTGCAATTTTGCCCCAAGCCCCCAAAAGAGCTGAAGAGAGAGATGTTACTCTACATGCCCAATACAGGAATTGGACCACGTTATCACCTATTAAACACTACGAGAAAGGTAACAGATGTTGTTGCTGTTCTGCCTGTCGAGGTTTCTTGCTGTTTTCAAAGAAGCTCAGCTCAGTGAGAAGGGTTTAATGAAGGAAGTGAACAGGGAGGAAGTTGAGTACGTTGTAATCAAAGGCTTGTGGCAGTCATACAGGAATCTGTCTACTGCAGAGACCACAGCAGCTTACATAGTGCCCCTTACTGTTTGCGTTTCTGAGTTAGCAACCTTTAGAATGTGAGTCTGATTAGTCAGCAAGATAGGTTGCCAGAGTTGTCTGAAGGCTTACAGTCCATGTTACAGTACTGCAGAATATGTTTGTGATTCATGTCTGCTTTTTATCTCGTACAATAGGCAATAGCCAAGCAAAGAGATGACAATACTTTAAGGTATTGCACCCAACTTTATGAATGTTCTAAAAGTTTTAAATCAGCCACTACCCCAGTGGATCTTACAATCACATCCACACAGACTATGGTCAATTTTATCAGGGGTTAATTAAGCTGCCTGTATTTTTTGAGTAAAGGTGGAAACCGGAGTACCCAGAGGAAAAACATCCAGGGTCACCCATTAGCCATTATTAGTGCTGTGCCCCTTGAATGACCTAATGCAGGGGTCCCCAACCTTTATTACCCATGAGCTACATTCAGACATAAAAAGAATTAGGGAGCTACACAAGCATGAAACATGTTCCTGGGTGGTACAAAATAAGGGCTGTGATTGGCTATTTAGTAACCCTATGTGGACTGTCAGCTTACCGGAGGCTCTGTTTGGAAGCGCACCTGATTTGTATGCAGCTCCAAACCAGGAATTCAAAAATAGCACCTACGTTAAGGCCACTGGGAGTAGCATCCAAGGGGTTAGTGAGCAACATGTTGCTTGTGAGCCACTAGTTGGGGATCACTGACCTAATGAGTGCACCTTCCCACTGTCTAAGCAGCATGGAATGCAAAACCCTGGTAAAGCAATGCGGCCCTGGTATAACAGAAATCAGCTTACTTTCAATACAGGAGGGTTCATAATGCCGTACCCCTTAAAGCAGGCATCTGTACAATTATTATGTTGCCTTATTCACTCAAGCTTTAGCTAGTAATCACTTGATAAAAGGGGCACACCCTAAAAGATATAGGTCCTTATGGAAGTATATCTGCAGCCACACAATTAATTTCTTTTGTATCACTAGCACAATCTAATATTAGAACACCCTAATTTTAGCCTGTGTGACTTGATGTATTATAGAATGTAATATTTGCATATAGGCGCCTCTTGGTGTAACTGTACCAGTGTGTCTGCATTCCATATTGTACAAGTGTGCTTAATGCCACTGTGTTTGCCAGATCTTGACATATTTGCTTTTATTCTTTGATTCAGTCTCTCAATGTGTTCTCTTCTCTCACTTTGTTTATTCTTTAGGGCATGAACTTTTACTTGTAACAGGAAAATTAAAACATATGATAAAATAATGGGGTGCCAGCTCCTATGGGGTGCCACATGTTACTAGCAATGGGGTAGTACCTCGCACACCCTAATTAGTGATAATGAAGAGATTCCTGGTGCACACAGTCATCCAAGAAACAAAATCCAGTGGCACACTGCATTAACACATCAAGTGTTTAATGTGGCAGAGTGCAATGCAAAGTTTGGTGCCCCGAAACGTTGCATTGTACTCCGCCACATTAAACACTTGATGTGTTAATGCAGTCCTGTGTGCCACTGGATTTTGTTGTTTGGGTGCCACATGTTACTGACGCCTGGTGAGTTTCCCTGATATTCCCAGTGGATGTGGCCCTATGCAGTCTATTAAAGAAGCTGTAAAGTTGCAAGGTTCTGAAACAGGCCCATGAGAGAAGAAGGTTCTATGCTAATGGAACTTTTTCTCTTCTGGTTTATAATAGCTGCCAGAGAATAGCACAAAACAGCCACTGCTGCTTCATGTTCTTGAAATATGCCCTTGTATGCCACTATATAAAGCAGTGATCCCCAACCAGTAGCTCGTGAGCAACATGTTGCTCTCCAACCCCTTGGATGTTGCTCTCAGTGGCCTCAAAGCAGGAGCTTATTTTTTAATTAATGGCTTAGAGGCAAGTTTTGGTTGTATAAGAACCATGTGTACTGCTAAACAGAGCCTCAATAAAGGTTGCCAATCCATACAGGGGCTACCAAATGGCCAATCACAGCACTTATTTGGCACCCCAAGAACATTTTTCATGCTAGCGTTGCTCCCCAACTCCTTTTTCTTCTGAATGTTGCTCACGGCCTCAAAAGGTTGGGGATCCCTGATATAAAGGGTTTTAGGCCAAAGAGCACTGTTGATAGGGGAGAAAGGTAATCCCATATCTACTATCTACTTTACGGAAGATAGCAGAGGAACGGTCTGCTGTGACTGCAATATGTTCTTGCTGAACAATACCCTCTCAGATCCCTAATAGGCAGCATGCATAACCAGTATCTGTATATATGACCATAAGCAACTAAGGCCATCTTTATAGGGCTCATATGATGTAGATCCGCAAGCACAGTGGGCAACTTGTGCTTTTACCCTTAGTGAGTTGTGCCTAAAATCACCTTCATAAAAGGTACTTGTGTCAATACTTGCTCTGCACCATTCCAAATAGCTGCACTCTGTGCCAATCGCTCAGTCCTACCTTCCGTTCTGAATCAGTTGCTGCTTTGCCTATTGACACCCCTGGTAGAACCAATGGAGATAAACCCAGGTCCCCAAGCTCAGAACCCCGTCCATTAAACCAGACTTTTTCTCAGTACATCTAACCTATACTCTGCTGTGACTTCAAGAACACAGAATCGTTTAAGGAGAACAAAAGAAAGATACAGCTACTTTCAATTTTCAACAGCATTAATTGAAAAAATCCCTGTTAATTTAGAAATTTCCAAAGCATTAATAAAAGTTAAAAGGGTAGTGCACCTTTCAGGTAACTTTTAGTATGTCATAGAATGGCTAAATGTAAGCAATGTTTCAATTGGTCTTCATTTTTTTTATAGTTTTGTCTTTCCAGGTTTCAAATGTGGGTCACTGACCTCCATCTTAAAAACAATGGCTCTGTAGGGCTACGCATTTATTGCTATTGTACTTTTTATTACTCATCTTTCTATTCTGGCCCTCTCCTATTCATATTCCTGTCTCTTATGGTGGCCATACACGGGTCGATAAAAGCTGCTGACAGAGTCTGCAGTTTATCGGCCCATGAGTGGTGCCCTCCGACAGGCTTCCCTGATCGATATCTTGCCGAAAGTCAGCCCGATGTCGATTGGGCAGGATTAAAAATCCAGTCGGATTGCGGCCGCATCTGTTCGTCGATGCGGTCCCGCAATCTGACCATCCGTATCCGCGTCATTCTGATCCAATCATAGGCGATTGGATCAGCCTTATAGCGCCCACCTCAAGGTATTGGAGAGAGATACACTCGTTTGGCGACATTGGCACCATTATTGAAACCATTTCATGATAACAAGGGTAATTTGGACCATTGCAGTTAGATGTAAATAGCAATCTGGAGAGCTGCTGAATAAAAAGCTAAATCACTCAAAAATCACAAATAATAAAAAATTAAAACAAATTGTCTCAGAATTTCACTCTCTACATCATAAACAATAATTGAAAAGTGAACAATCCCTTTAACAGTACAAACTAAAGGCTAATAAAAATTATTTACAGTGCGATATGCAAAGCAGGTCTAATATGGCAGATAAGATAACTTATTAGTAATGTGTATTTTACTTTCTGGCAGCAAAAAGAGTGGAAAAGGTCATAGCAATCGTCACTGTCTCTGTAGAGTAAATTGTATCAACATATAATGTTTCATTCTGTTTATTTAATCTTTACCAGACTAATACTGTTGCAAATTTGGTAGCTATAGTTCTCAAATGGTAAATAGATGGTGTCCTGGAAAAAAACCAACTTGTGTTTCTCAGTAATGCTTAATATAATCCTGTATGGAGCTAATAAAATCTCCATCCAAGGTGCTAGAAGTTACTTATTCAATATATAAATGTTGTGCAGCCTGGCAACACTACTATAAAGTATTGCTGTTACCATCTTGCTCCACTTGGAAACCTGCTATGCCCTGGTATTCTAGTAAGGTTGTTATGTCAACTGCTACTATACTGACTGCTATCCCACAGCCACAGTCCCTTCCCAGAGACTATTATTCCACTGCTACTATAGGCACCATCTCTCCCTAATATACCTGCTATCCCACAGTCACACTCCATTCCCAGAGACTATTATCTCCATTGCTACTACAGGCGCCATCTCTCCCTACTAGAGATTTATCCACAGGTCCGTCGGGTTAGGGCTGACCTCGCCCCCCCCCTTTGCGGGTGGCAGGTGGGTCTGGGTAGAGCTCTTCCTCCTGCTCTCCCCGTCACCTTACACTGCCAGCTTCCGACACTGCCAGATGTCGGGCTCGACCAGGAGCGGAGGGAGGGTGGGTTTTAGGGTCAGATAAAACCCAACTTGCACATGACTACTCCCTACTATACCTGCTATCCAACAGTCACAGTCCTCACCCAGAAGCTACTATCCCCACTGCTACGATAGGGCATCATCACTCCCTATTATACCTGCTATCCCACAGCTACAATCCCTTCCCAGAGGCTATTATCCTCACTGCTACTATATGCACAATCTATTTCTACTATACCTGCTACCCCACAGCCACAGTCCCTTCCCAGAAGCTATTATCTTCACTGCTACTAAAGGTACCATCTCACCCTACTGTACCTGCTCTCAGTCTCAGTCCCTTCCCAGAGAGTATTCTCCGCAATGCTACTATAGGCACCATATCTCCCTACTATACCTGTTATCCCACAGTCCCTTCCCAGAGACTATTGTCCTACTGCTACTATAGGCACCATCTCTCTCTACTGTACCTGCTATCCCACAGCCACAATTCCTTCACAGAGACTATTATCCCCACTGCTACTATAAGCACCATCTTGCCCTACTATACCTGCTATGCAACAGCCACAGTCCCTTCCCAGAGTCTATTATCCCACTCCTACTATAGGTACTATCTTTCCCTACTATACCTGCTATGCAACAGCCACAGTCCCTTCCCAGAGTCCCCATGAACAGTAGCAAGGGATACCAATTTCTGGGAAGATACCCTGTCCATAAATATATGTTGAAACTGCTCACTGCTAAATTCAGCCTCCTACCCTCACAGGCTCCAAGCTGTGCCAGGGTTTTGACTCCTGTTGTTATTCCCTTGTTTTATGCCAGTAATGGTGACTGCAAGGCAGGTACCTGCTGACACAGGTACCTGCCTTCATGCTACTGAAAGTCTACTTACGCTATAACAGGAAAAGATCTTGTGTTTCACCACCAATATGCTCATGTCTGTACATGCCCTAAGTATATGCATGGGACTTATTATAGAAACAATTGTTCTGTGTCTGTTGCCATAGGGGAGAGAATGATGACAAAGAGTCGTCTGGCTGACCTTAGCCTTACTTTCTATTTATGGAAAAACAAGTGGAAGATAAAACATATTTAAAGGAATATCAATACTGTAATAAAAAAACATTTTTCTTCTGACTTGTAATATCTCCTAAAGCAGTGTGGTTTTGAAAAAAATAAATGTTTTACTTTCGTTCTGAAGAAGTATTAGTCACTTTTTATTGCTGGTTCTCAGCAGTCTATTTCCTGCCACTCATCTAACTGTCTGTACTTCCTTTCTGGCACAAAACAGCAGTCTTATCTTGATTTATGGCAAGGACTCTGTATCATAATTGCCAGCTGTCTGTAATTTCCAATAATAGACTCTCTGTCCCTTGAAATGTGTATCCCTCTAAATGTCCATTGCTTGCAGGACCGGCTCCTTGCAATAATCTTATACACAATAATAATTTCTTTTTATTTTTGTATATGTATTGCTCTGTAAACTTCAGTTATTTAAGCTGGATGTTCAGACATCAATAAATAATGTTATTACCATCACCCTTTAGCATGTCTTGTAATATGGGTGTTATTCTTCTGTTCTTCTTATTTACGTTAGTGAGCACTACACCACCTGAAGTGGGGGGGCCATGTTGGAGCACAAGCATCTCCATAATGAGCTAGTGCCCCAGCTTGATCATTATTCAGATGCATGTGAATTAAGATTGACAGGGGGAATCAACTGCTTCCTTATAGTGCACATGCCTGTCATATGGCCCCTCAGAGTTCCCTCCAGTATAGGTTAAAATATCCCGTCTAGACCACCTGTATCGAATGCATTATGATCCAATTGTTGGGCCCTAGGGCCCACGGTCGGATCAGCTCAATATCGCCCACTTCCATGTGGGCATTTCGGGGAGTGATCTGCTCATTTAGCAACATCGCCAAACAACATTTCCACCTTTAGTGCTTGCAGGGCCTTTCTTTTTATATTTTTTTTGTTGCCTATATTAACCTGAACTTTGATTTTTTGATTATTGATCATTTTGTATCATTTACTGGTCGCTATGTATGTTATTATGTTTGCTGTTTGTATAAACCATTTATTGCACAGTGCTGTGAAATGTGTTGGCTCTCTAAAAATGCATGTTAATAATAATGTTAATAATTATAGGTGCCCTTTAAGCAGTCAAAGAAGGAGAAATAAGAATGCTTGAATAAGGCATAGCAAATAAAACCAGGAACTGTTAGAATACATAAATCTGAAGAAATCTGATCAAATTAAAAGATATAAAATCAAAAATTAAAATGAGCTTTATTAAAAGATGTGTTAGTATCCTTTTAAAATAGGCAAATAATTAAAATGTAATACATTTATAGGATCTGTTATCCAGAACCCCATTATTCAGAAAGCTCCAAATTACAGAAAGGCTAACACCCAAAGACTCCATTCTATTAAGTAATTCAATTTTCTTTTTAAAAAATTATTTCCTTCTTCCCTGTAATAATAAATCAGTACTTTGTACTTGCTCCTAAGATATAATTAATCCTTATTGGAGATAAAACCCTGTTGAGTTTATTATTATTAACATGTATTTCTATAGCGCCAACTTGTTTTGTAGCGCTGCATTTTATTTAATGTTTAAGCAATTTATAGCAGACTTTAAGTATGGAGATCCAAATCATGGAAAGATCCATTATCCAGAAAACCTCAGGTCCAGAGTATTCTGCATAACAGGCCCCAATTCTTTATCAGTAATTTTTTTTTAAACATTATTATCATTATTATTATTATTATTATTATTACTACACTGAGAAGTTAACGACAGTAGCCCAAGACCGTATTTGTAAACCAGAAATACACAAGTATGTGAATTTTCTGCAAAAGCCAGACACAAATGAGGAAAACTCAGGTGAAACTGCATAAAGAGAATAGATTGTGTTGAGGTATTGCATCATTTAGCATCACACACCATTAAGTGACACCTGCACAGTTCAATGCATTGCATTTGTGCCCAGTGATGCATTCTGTGTAATTAGGAGCTGACATCTGGGTGTACAATCTCTTGGGCTTTGTCATTTCGAGGAAAGCACAAATAAGTTACAGTAGGTCTGTAGCAAAGTTCTCTTCATCCATCTAAATCTCTCTACTCAGTGGGGCCATTAACAATGCACAAAATCTGCCAAGCTATATGTTTCAGTTCATACTGATACATTGCCCAGGGCATGCCAGAATCCCTCTTCTCATTGACATGTGTGCATGGAGACTTTTCACTTTATGATTAGCACCAGCACTTAAGTAGCTGTTACACTGATTGACCCCTGAGGCGACTAGCTTGTAATTTGATAAGTAAGGGCTGGAGGTAGAGAAAAAAGAACCCCAAAAAACATGCAAAAGAAGCTCATTAGCGCTGAGCACTAGGTACTTTATATACTACTGCTGAACCACAGTTCCCTGTATCCTTAGATGACTCTGAAGTAGTGGAGGGAATTTTAGCTGAGAAATCACCAGGGAGTCAAATGTTGGAAATCATTGGTCTGTATGGGGTCTGTTTAATTATGTGCTCAGAAATGTCAAACACATGGGGCTATATTTATCAAAGAGTAAAGTTAGTTATCACCACAGTGAAATTCCACTTCTCTCCGTTTATGGGTTTTTTAAAACAGGATTTATCAATAGGTGAAAATGAAAATTCATCCTTTGATAAATATGCCAATCAAAATGCCATAGAAATGGAGAGTGGTAGAATTTCACTCTAGCGAACTGTGGTGATCACTAACTTCACTCTTTGATAAATATACCCCATGGTTGTTAAAGGGGTTGTTCACTAAGGTTTTGTTCAAACTAACTTTGAGTATGATATAGAAAGTAATATTCTGAGACAATTTGCAAATGGTTCTCATTTATTATTTGTGGGTTTCGCATTATTTAGATTTTCATTCAGCAGCTATTCAGTTGGCAATTTCAGCTTGCTAGGGTCCAAATTACCCTAACAATCATGCACTAACCATGAGAATGGAATATGAATAGGAGAGGGCTGAAATATAAAGATAATAAAGGGGGAGCCTGGCATGCTGTTGTTATGCCCCTGGACCAGTGGTTCCCAAACTGTGAGAGTGACATATAGGGTGACAATGTTTTTCCTTTGATAAATATTTTTGGAACTAAGCAGAGTAGGACCATACTTAGGGCCAACCTGAGAAACTGGCATCCAGGGTCCACTCACGTAACTATAAAAATGGAGGCAGTATCAACTCTTATAGATATTATATATACCTATAATGGAAATAGAAAAGGGCTGATGGGAAATGAACCATCCTGCAAGGGCCAGGGTCCACCAGGATATCTTCTTGTGTTCTTTCTGGAACTATTGCTGAATCATGCATTGATGTTTTTCTGCATCTGTAACCTAGTTATGGGTTAAGGGGACCTCTGACCAAATGATGGACCATAAACGGGGCTTTAGGGAAAAAAGTTTGACAACCACTGGTGAACGTGGAAATGCAACCCTTTAAATGCCGCCCTATCCATCTGGAGGTATCCTGTAATTAGCCTCATCTCCCCACTACTGCTGGGAGGTCCCTGCTTTGTGCTCATTAAAACAGGCTGTGTGTTACTGGCTAGTTTCATTATATAAAACCATTTTATAATAATTTTAGAACTGGGGCCATTCCATAAATATTTGCTTTGCATGTAGTTTAATCCGGCTCTGTAGATATTTTTGAGGTTGTTGGCATGGGTTATTTTTCCTTAAGCCTCCTTCAATTCTTGTTAGTAAGATACACCTTGCAAATTGGATATTTCTCTGATTCCTAATGTAGGTTTATACAGCTCTACCTTTTCTTCACTCTCCACTTTCACTCATTTACTAATTTTGTTGTTTTATGCATTGGCATACTGTACAATACCTGGTGACTCTCCAAATTTTAGGAAGTAATTAGTTTATGTAAGTAATGTGTGCAAGGCTCATCAAGCAATCATAAGATCGTATTGTACTCATTTTTCTTATTGCTCTATCATTTGCCAGACCAGGACAACTTATGCAACACTCAATATAATGGAGACCTCTTTTCTGCTGACATGCCTACTGCGATGTAACTATATAGGGAGAAGATCTTGTAGTTGCAGGAGGACCTAGCAGAGAAGGGGTCTTGAACCCCCTAACTATGCCACCATATTTATATGCAGAGGGATTGTGTTTGTGGTGGAGGCAGGTTGGCAAATATTTTTTTTCATTGGGGGCCCAGGAAGGTGAACATCCTTAATTAAAAACAAATTATGCATTTACAAGGAAATGCTTCATAAGAACACATTGTATCATCCAAGTACAAGCCTATTTGCATGATGTGATACTTCAGTAATGTGTATTCCTTATAATTACAAAAATAAATTGTGTTATCAGCCATACCAGTAATTCATTTGAACTTTCAGTGTTTGTCTTGGCTATATTTAAATATATGAAATAATACAAGGCAAGCTATTTTATAATGGCCATGCACAGGCTGTGCATGGGGCCCCAACAGGCCTACCTGACTATTATCTGGCTGCAAAGCAGACAGATGTTGAACAGGCAGATATTTTGAAAATCCCATTGTGGAGAGCACCACAAATTTCCTTCTCACGCCTTATTTGATTTTTACAACATTCTTTCATTATAATAATCATCATTTTGCTTTTATTTTTATTCTTTCTTTTACCTTTGAGCCTTCATTCTTTCAATTCTACTTCCCTTTTTCTTCTGTTTCTTATTAAGATTGTTTTAGTTACTATCGATCATACTCTTTGTTATGCTTTGTTTTAGTTGTTTTGCTAACATTTTCCTTTTGTTTATTGTTCATTTTGCCATTACACTTTTCCCAAGTCATCATTGTAATAATAATATTTTTTTTAAAATAATAACTGTACCAGTAACTGTCTCAATAAATGTTTTCCTTAAATCAATGGGTTAGGAGTATAGGAGTAATATCACAACCAAATCTACTACACTGTTAGGGGCAAATTCACTAAGCGGCGAAAAAACGCTAGCGTTGCCTTTGCTAACGTTAGCCGCACTTCGCCAGGTGAATTTTCACCAGCGCTACCCAAATTCACTAAAGTGTGAAGTTACGCTCAGGTCAGCAAATGGTAGCGTAGTTGCACTAATGTTACTTCGCCAGGCAAAGCGCATTTACACTAGCGATGCCTAATTTGCATACAGCACGAATTTCAAATTATAATAGAAGTATATGTTACCCGCCACTACATTACACTACACAAGCCCAGGAAACCTTTAATAAAAAAAATAAAGTTGTCATATTGCCATAAACATGTGCCCCCTGTATAGTTGAGTTGCCATATGTTGGGAAATGTAGGGGGGAAGGAGGGTAACCCCCCAAAAAAATTTCGCTCTTTTTCAGACTATCACCCTACAAAAGGTAAAACACGCCAGCGTTTTTTTGGGACTTAGAAAAAAATTTCCATTTTTTTTTTTTCAATTTTTTTCTATTGTATTGAACTTCGCCAGGTCTGACCTGGCGAAGTAACATCTAGCGTAAGTGGTAAGGTCATCTTAGTGAATTTGTGTAATTACGATCCTTCGTCAGTGCGCAACTTCGCCTGGTGTTAGGGTGCGAAATTGCGCTAGTCTATCTACTTCGCCGAGTCGGTGTTAGTGAATTTGCGAAGTTACAAATTGACATCATGCTGGCGAATTAGCGCTAGCATTAGACACTTCGCGCTTTAGTGAATTTGCCCCTTAGAATTTCATATGGAGAAACCAAGTATATATATGTCTATAGTGTGGTGTTTATACAAATGACCTGCAGAGGTCACTGTGCACTAGTTATACTGTGCATACATTTTACCTTCTATACTGTTTAAAAGCAATAGAGTTCAAGTTACTGCTGTTTTGTAATGGCTGTATGAACCTGCTAATAAAGTCCTGTTGTACTCTGCTCATCCTCGGCTACCAAAACACAACAGATTGGCGACAGGATGTCTCTTCTACCTCTGCAGCAGCCTGCACCTTTTCTTCCAAACCCTGGTGAACCTACCATACCTTTTACTGCTTGGGTCCATATGTTTGATAATTACATTATTGCCGCTGACCAAGGGGAGGTTTCTGCAGGTAGAGGAGGGTGCTTTACTTATTCACTGCCTGGGAGGAGAGGGACAGAGTATATTCTATACATTACCATTACCTGATGAGTCTTATGAAACTGCTCTTACTGCTATAAAGAACTTTTTCATGCCAAGAGTAAATGTGGTTGCTGAAAGATATAAATTCCACCAACGTGGACAACGTAATGGTGAATCCACAGAACATTTTGTAGCAGCTTTGAGAGAGCTGGTTGAAACTTGTGAGTTTGGGAATCTAACATCGCATTAGAGAGACTGCTCCTAGAGCAGGATTTAACCCTTGCAAAGGCTATTACAGTTACTAGCCAAATTGAAACAGCAGTGGCAGAGGCTAAAACTCTCAGTCAGGGAACTGCTGGGAATGTACAAATTGTGACTTCAGCACTGTGGCCTAGTTATGCACAGTAACAGGGAAAATACAGTGCTAAAGAAAGGGATTCACTGGAAAACCGTGCAGCAAATACAAATAAAAAATACTGCTTTCGCTGTGGTTCAACACAACACATTGCAAATTATGCTACATGTCCTGCAAAAGCATTACAGTGCCGCAAATTCTCAAAGGTAGGTCACTTTGCTAAGGTCTGCCGTAGTTCTGCTAAAGATGTTCATGAACTCACTAATACAAATGTTACAGTATTAAGTGTGGATAAAACTGGTACATTTATTCCAGACAAGTTTATATCACTGTGAATGTTCCTACTGCTTCTGCTGACAAGCGACACTCCATTAACCTGATGCTTGATACAGGTTCAGCTGTTTTTATACTACCAAAGGATATTTTCTTGAAATACTTTGCAAAAGATACGCTTGTTGCACCTGCCCTGAGACTAGTCAGTTATTTAAAGGATCCAATCCCTGTGCTTGGTTGCTTGCCAGTGACTGAACAATTTGAATCAAATACTGCAAAATGTGACTTTTACATTGTCAATAAGGGTACTGCTATACTTGAAAGGGATCTCTTTGCTGCATTAAACCTACAATTAGTTGATGGTCTCATTACTACAGCACCAGTGTCTGCCACACAGCCTGTGTCTAAAATTTCACCACAAAGCAACACTTCACTGGGCTGTGCAAAGAACTTTGTGCACAAAGTTAAGTTGAGACCCGAGGTAAAACCAGTACATAACTACAGAGAAACGTGCCATGCAACAACCCAAGCATCTCCAGCTGAATTATTACATGGCAGACAGATGTGCACTAGGTTAAATGCTGCAGACATCAAACTTCCACCAAATACTGTTCCTACAAACTCATCTACTGCTGACATTGTCAAAATGCAAGGCCTATACTCAGGCCCGCCATCAGGGCGGGACAGGGGGGACAAGTGTCCCGGGGCACTGCGCTGTTACGAGCGCAGTAGCGAGCGCTCACTTCTCTGAAGTCCTGAGCAGAATGCGGAAGTGCCGAAAGTCCTGAAGAGGCGGAAATAACCGAAGTCACGAAAGGAGCCGACAATGAAGTCCTGAAGCGGCGAAAATACCCGAAGTCACTAAAACAGCTATAACTGAAGTCCTGAAGCCACGAGTTCAATTCTACTGACACCAATGTGGGTTTTTTTTTCTTAATCCTCTGGCCACCAATTTTTTATTTTAATACTCTATAGGCCCCTGCACCAATTTAAAAAAAAAAATATTTTATGGGGCCCCAATTTTTTTTTTTACTTGTTGGGAGGGCCTGACCACCAATTTAAAAAAAATATATATATTTTATGGGGCCCCAATTTTCTTTTTAACTTGTCGGGGGCCCTGACCACCAATTTTTTAAAAAACTTTTATGGGGGGGGCCCTGGCACCAATGTTTTTTAATGGGGGGGCCTGGCGCCAATTTTTTTTTAACTTATAAGGGAGCCTTGGGGGGGTTAGCGCTGATGTCTGTGTGGTCTTTTAACTTTGATGTGGAGTGGGCAGGGATTAGGGGCAGGGCTTGGGTGCTAGGGTGGGCACCCGTGATTTCTAATGGCGGCCCTGCCTATACTGACAGAACACATGGTGCAAGAGAACTGCACTTTCAGCCTGGATATTTAGTCAGAATTAAGAAACCAGGAATACTGAAACAAGGACAATCTAAATTTACTGCACCACTTGAAGTGAGATGCCAGCGAGGAATATACACAAATGGACTGTCTGATGGACGCATATGGAATGCAAGTCATCTTGCTCCTGCTAGATATGACTTTGGAGATGTTCCATTTGATGAAGGACATTTTCCTACTCCTGATGCCAACCGCAACAGGCCTGAAGAAAGTGAGCCTATAAGGCATATTGAGAGAATCAGAAAGTTACCTGCATGGACCAAGGACTATGTGATGTGAATAATGTATATGATTGCTTTAAAATACATACTGTTTATTATATTTGTCTAAATGCTTTCCTACTATAGGGGGAATTTGGTGTTTATACAAATAGCCTGCAGAGGTCACTGTGCACATGAGTTATACTGTGCATACACTTTACCTTCTATACTTTTTAAAAGCAATACAGTCACGTTACTGCTGTTGAACCTGCTAATAAAGTCCTGTTATACTCTGCTCATCCTCGGCTACCAAAACACAACATATAGATTTTACATAGGATGGAGATAAAGGTGACCTTGAAAATGGACACACTAGATTTTATCCCTATGAGGAGACAAAGGAGACTGAAATCAGGACAAAAAAATCAATCACAATCAATCTTTAGGTGCTAAAACTTTTTTGAAGCTTCAACCAGTACAAAATCTCTCCTGCATATCAATATTTGTATTACAATGTTAAATAAACAAAAAAAAATTTTCTTTTGGCTTTTTTTTTTATATACCAGGACTATCAACTTTCAAGAAAACTGTACCATTGGCCAGCATTTCATGAGCCCTAGTGCCAAGCAGTGGTTTAAATGACAGGACGGAAAATAAATAGGAAAAAAAGTTTTTTGTGTGCTCCATGATGATTTGTGGGTGGGTGTAATATCTTATGTGCAATACTACTACTATAGTTTGTAAAAACTTTACTTTACTATATTTGTTTGACCTTGAGCATAAATTATATATTTAATCTTATGTTTTTGCAGTCTTCGTGATCTGCTGGTCTGTTTTTTATGAGATGTTGAATGAGAATGAGTGTTTGTGGCATGAAGCACCAGGAATGTATCTGTGGCTAAACAGATGAGGAGCTGTGCTTGGCTGGAAGTGTTTAAATCTAATCAGCATCATTATAAGCAATGGCCTTTCCAGAGAGGTGGTTTGGGTTTTTTATACCCACCAGCCGGGATATTCTGTCATTAAAGTATTGGATATCCTACTGAACTTGATCTCTCCTGATATGTTTGACGTTTTTTCAGGTCTGCATCACATCAGTAAATATCCAGAAAGATTTGGGAGGCACTATTTGACGTGAACATATTTTTCCACTGACATAATGTGTGCAATTCTCATACGAATCAAGTTACAGTCTCCATGCGTTTGGTAGCAATTAGGCCTTGTACTCGGCTCTCGGGTTCCTGCTTTATTCGCTCAGCCTGATGTTCTTTTAGCAACCAGCTCATCTGTGCTGATAACGTTCCTTTATTTTGCACTTGTGCAAGGAAAGGATTGTAATAAATTAAGTTATATATTTAAGAACTGTAAATAGATTTTTTGACGGTATGACATTTGAACATCTTTTTATTGCCTGCAGAGACAATTCCTGCCAGTTAGTTACTAATCATCTGTCTGTATGTTTCTCTGCTTTGAAAGTGTAGGAAAACAACGGATTCTTCATGCTTTAATATCTTCTTTCTATTAAAAATAGTCTGTGCAGTGGAGATATCTGGGGAAAATATATTACATTTTAGTAATGCTACTTTTTGTACTGCCATGTTGTAAATGCTTGCAAAACACCATGTTCAGTGGACTTTGCATCATGTCTGTGGGATGAGCCTTTAGGCGCAAGTCTTTGTTCTCTAGAACAGAGTGCAAGTACCTGTGCCTTTCCCATATATACAGCCTGCATTCTCTAGGACTGTATTCATGAGGGATGGGCTGGGGCAGAGGGATGTGTATCACTGAGACACACAAGTTGGCAGCATCCATTGGCATAAGGTGCTAGAGAGCTATGTAAAATACAGAACACACCTGCATCTGGGAGCACTGTGTTCTGTACATTGACAACAGACTTTACGTCTGGAATCTTAGCGAAGCAGGTGCTTAATGTATGAAATTCTTGCATAACACCATGTTTTTTTTATATCATATGTGTAAGTCTTTACACTCCGTAAAAGCACAGCAAACAGGGTCAGACTGGCCAACTGGGGTACCAGGAAAAAGCCTGGTGGGCCCCTGTCCTGGATACCTGCTGTCCAGTGTCCACCATTGGAGTATAGGCCTTGTCCTAAGTTTGTAGCAGAAGGGGGTAGAAGCCATGAGCTGCTGTTGCAAGGATGGAAGTGGGGTTAATAGGTGTACTGTATAAGGCGAATTTGCAGGAGTTGGTGCAGGGCAGGATTCACATTCAGGCCTGGGGGCAAATTTACTTAGATCTGAAGTTGCACCAGCGTCACCTTCGCCCGCACTTCACCAGGCTTAGTTTCGCCAGCACTATGTAAATTCACTAAAATGAATGTGGGCCTGAATGACTTTTGACACTGGCAGCAAACACGAGGAAAACAAATGCTTAGTGGAATTATTTTAATAACAACAAACTGGTCAGTAAAAATTTAATTATTTATTTTAAAGCATGTAAAAACATCAGGGAACTGTTTAAAATGCAGTACTGTCACAACACAAGAGCCGACACATAGCTGCGATTCCAATTCACTTTAAAAAAATGGAGTTGATTTTAAGCCCCCGTTCCATGGAGTGAGAAAACACGATAGAAGACCCAGTGTGACCTAATATGTGTTTCTTTGGAATAGAGAGTGTGCTGTGGGAGCTGTACTGGCCACCTCATTTCCACCTTTATATATGACAATTGGAGTAAACATTGAAAACAGTTACAAAGTTTTTTTTTTTTTTATTCTTTATATTATTCATAAGCGTTCATTTCCTGAACAATCCTGATCTCAGTGGGGTTAAACACCACAGATCCTTGTTCAAAGCTGTGAATATCCAATAGGAATGCTTGGAGAAAAAAACTAAACCTGACAAACATCTGTCTTTCTTCAACCTCAACAATCCCATTGCTATGTTATGAATGTCACTAGGAAATGTGCACTTTTGTGTGTAACACCATAGTAAAAGAAATGGTCGATATGCTTCTTTATTCCTTTTCTATATTTTTTTCTAATGAGACCTAGTGAACTATTTTATTAAGCTACTTTCTCGTGACCAATTTGTTGATATCCTTACTGAGGTTATAATCACCACTTAATTGTTAATAAGCATGACAGAGAAAGGGTAGCTCCTGCTTTGTGTCTGAGACAGTAACATAAGTGCATTGTTAATTGCACAGTTCTCAGGCTTAAAAGTTCAACTGGGATCCAGTTGCTAGGGCTTTATTTCAAAGCAACAGTTTGGAAATCAGAAATATAAATTAAACTGAACCCTTACAGTTGATCAGTTTCATGGTCAATGACCCTGATGACTAGATAACAGTTTCATTTGTAGGCTAGAAAGAGCCAGAACATGATTCAAGAATGTTAGGGCATAACTTTTAAATAGTGCAACGTCATGGAGTGCAGGGTAAGAGGGTTGTGTAAGAGGCACAGTGGGGTAATGTACTGGTAGTATAGTAACCCACAGCAACCAAAGCTTTTGGGCACCGGTTTAAAAGTTAAAAACTTGATCTGCGATCTGCTAAAAGCATTGCAGACTTGGCAACTTACAAGTGAGCGCTAGATCATATTAAAAACCTTTACTAAACCTAACCTTACAAAATAATAACCATTATTTAAATATATATGTAATTATTTCATAGTATAGATGTTTAAACCCCATCTCTGTCCCACAATTCTAGGCCTTTGGGCATGATAACTGGCCAGAGCTTTAACCTCTGTTCAGGATAGGTAAGTTAATATGAAAGAGGCAATCATTTATTAAAGAACAAGTAAACCTTTTTTTTTCTATCTGTAAATTTGCTCTAAACAGCCCCCCAGATTAATGTACCTTAGTCCCTGCTGCAAGTCTGCTCTGGTTTCTGTGTTATCAGCAGCTTGTTTCCTCTTCTTCCTGGTGCAGAGTGAAGCCCCACCCCATAGCTTACTGAGCTGACCTTATCTCTTGGACTAGTCCTGGAGATCATTTGTATACTATGACATAGCAGAGACCAGTGTGTTTAGCACCTTTTGCTTGGGGAAACTAGCTTACTAATGCACACACTGGCTCCCTCTTCCTCTCTATTGTGGAACAGCAGCAAATGGACTGCTCAGTAAACTAAGGGGCTGGGCTTCACTCTGCACCAGGAAGAAGGGGAAACAAGCTGCTGATAACACAGAAACCAGAGCAGACTTGCAGCAGGGACTAGGGTACATTAATCTGGGGGGCTGTTTAGAGCAAATTTACAGAAAGAAAAAGAAAAACATTTACTTTTCCTTTAACTAAAGCTAAGATATGGTTCAGCCCCGATTCTTAAGGCCATGAAGGAACTGTGCTACCCCCATACTGCATAATCATGTTTTACACAGGGCTTGGGTAGAAAAAAATTCATATTGAATGGAAGTAATGTTCCCATATTTTTATAAGCAAAAGCATTATGGAAGCTGCTGTGGAAATAATGCAAATACATTATAAAAAATATAATTGTAGTTCAAGTCTGGTGTAAAAATATGCTCTATGTTTTTTTTTTAAGTGTAGACAAGCCACACAATTTTCTTGCTATTGCTGTGCAGCAAAATCATATGAAGCAAACATGTACTTGGTTCAGCCTCCCATGCTAATAAGCTCGGCTGAAATGCTTACAGATAAAATGGCAGCGAGATGGATTAAGGAAAGTTTCACCCCCTCCTTTTAAAAGGTCTCTTCCTAGGCAACATCCTGCTCACGAGGGATTCCCGGGGGGGCAGTTGCAGCTGTGTTACCAAACAGAACATATGAAATCAGCCACATATTTTACACATATGGTTTCACACACAACAGGAGCCGCAGGTTTAGAAGCTGGGGGTCTCACAGCAATTTTATATTCTACCATTCGTTTTAAATGCAGCATTAGCGCATTAACTGATCTGATCAGTAAGCTGCACTGGTGAGCATGGCTCAGTAATTTGGCTTATAATAAGTCACTCCAGTTTCCTAGTCACCATGTTCTTACAAGACTATAACATTCTCTATATTTGTGTACATTCTTCATTATTTAATCATCTGATTATCCTTGACCCCCTCAAATGTGCTCATTCAACCCTCTTCCAGACCATGTGTTACTGCAGTAACCGGAATGCAAACCACACCATAGGGCTCATTTACAACTGCAGCCACAACTGCGGATGCACAAACTTGGATGTAACTTGTTGCATTCACTATTGCAGAGATATGGGTCATTATCCTTCCAATAAAAGAATACACAACTGCAGACCATAACTGTGCTTGATGGTCAGAAATTACCCCTATGATGATTTACTACTGAAAATTGTACTTTGCACCCTGCACTTGTGGTCATAAATAACCCTTTATCTATCTATTTTCTCTGCTGCACTGCTGGTTCTGACTCCAAAAAACTTGTGTTAAATAGATACAAAGCTGACATATGAGGCTGCTGATCAAAATTTGGGAAAATTTCTGACACCAACCTTAAATAATTAGTTTTTATAGTCTTTTTTCCCCATTTTTATCAGCTGCTAGCTATCAAGATAATTCATGACATAAAGGAATTTATACCCATGAGAAAGTGTTTCACATATAAAAAAGCACAGCTACACAGTCACAGACATGTTGCAAGCTACACGTGTTGTCAGCTGGTTGGCTGCTGAGATTGCTGGGAGTTGGAGGAGGGGCAACACAACAGTTAACTAATGAGCCTGTTGTTACCACATACACCAAATCTAGGAGGTTAAGTAATAATAGGTGTAAATGTTGTTTGAGGTCTAGTAACCAATAGCAACCAAATTTTTGTATCTGAATGGTCAAAAGTTACTTTTTGACTGAAGGGTTACTAGAAGTAGAAACTACTTGTTTCTATATTCTCCCATTGTAATCAAGTTGGTTCAGAAAATCAGTGCCTGTTACAATCATCTGTACAATCATTTGCTTCTTTATGAAATACAACAGTCCCTTGTTATTAAAGAGAGTGCATTTCAGATCATACTTAAAAAGAGAAACGCACATGTGTTTAGTGAAAGAGGCTGGAGCCCTGTGGACCTGAGATCCTTGGGTTAAAGATTGGAAGGCTTAGTATTGAGGAATCAAAATCCCCATGTCCTTGTATCGTCAGTATGAAAATTGTCTATCTGCCCTATTTGGTTTTAATTCAGAAAAGTAATGAGGTCAGCTGAGTTGAAACCCTGTGCCTACTTATATTCTATAGTGAATACGCTGGGGGTGCTTGCAATTGGTGACCTTACACAATCTCAATTCTCAATTCTATCTCAATATCTCAATTCTTTTAAAATATTGGTTGACGAAGCTGAGCATCTGATACTGATAAATAAAGGAGTGCTATTTGCATAATTGTATGCCATTATTTAATTGTCTATCTTACTTTCGTAAGTAAATCCAACTGGATCCAGCCCTGCTAGGATTTGAAATTTCACAGCGAAGCAGACTAAAGCTGGGTTTACACAATAAAATTTGCTTGTCTGGCACGGAACAAAAAAATCTTTACCCAATTTGGCCACTAACATACCAACAATTCAGTCTTACTAGGGGCCTAGGGAGACTCTAAGGGCTCCTACACACGGGCGTTTTTGATCTGCGCTCCCCTGCGTTGCGTTTGGCTGCGTTCAGCCGCAGGGGAGTGCAGGTCTAGATGCACCTCATTTTGTTCAATGAGGTTGTACCCACGAGACGCGTGTAAGCGCCGAACGCAGATTCAGACGCAACATGCTGCATTTTTCCTGCGTTCGGCGCTTACATGCGTTCGTGTGAGTACAGTCCCATTGAAAATAATTGAGTGCGTCTATACCTGCGCTCCCCTGCGTTTGAACGCAGCAAAACGCAACGCAGGAGAGCGCAGGTAAAAACGCCCGTGTGGAGGAGCCCTTAGGGGGAATGGCATAAACACAACAATGCAATTTTCTAGCCTACCCAATAATAACAGATAACAGTTGTGCAAGGTAGCAGGCAGATAATAGCTTTTCCTTCCATGTATGGCAACCTATAGAAAATTTGTCATTGGCTGGTCATGGTGCCAGACCCAAAATAATTAGAGCAGATATAAAAAAGTGATGCAGGGAAGGAATACCTGTCCTCTAGAGCTTACAATCAAAGTAGGTTGGTTAATTACAAATACAAACCGCAGGGTAACAGCTGCTATTCACAATAGCTGAAGCACTAGCCCATAAGTGCTAAAATAGGATTAGATTATATGATAGTGCTCCAAGGGGTAGGATTTTATGTTTCAATTTTTAAAGACTGAGATCCAGTTCCTGAAGAATTAAGGGATGAAATTCCAGAGGTAAGGAACCGCAAGAGGGAAAGGCTTAAGATGTAAGATTGCAATGGGTGGTGTGAAAAGAAAAGCCAAACAAGAGCATATGGAGACACAAGTGAAGAGATTTAGTCAGGTGTTGAGAAGTGGTCAGCTTTGAAGCATGGCAGAAGCATTGTGTCAGAAGTGGCTTTTAATTTAGGGGAAAGAAGGAGAATTTTAGGAGTGGAGTTTAACTCCGGCTGAAGGGGCAGAAGCATGTCACCAACAGTAATTCTGAAAGGGGTTGCAGGGCCAGTTTAGGATGGAAAGACAAGCCCCACAAGAGTCAGTCAGTGATCTGGGTCAATAGTGAATTGGTATCAGTACAAGTGATATTTAAATGAATGGATGAGGACTATCAAGCATAGAGTTTAGTGAGAACAAATGGCCTAATAAAGGGCCCAAAAGTATTGCATCACTAAGCTGAACCAGAAGAGGCTTTGTTAATATATGATACAGAAAATGATCTGTTAGAAATGTAAGATCAAAACCATAATTTAGCTTCTGATATAAAGAATGTGCATTATAAAGAAATAATGGGCAGTATTTGAAGTAGAAGAATACAAACATAGAGTAGTGTCCTTGGCAATCTGGAGAAAATTTGTAACTCAACATAAGGCTGTTACAGAGGAATATGTAAATTGACAGATTGCAAAGAGTTCAGCAGATTTCAAGCAGAGGCTCTTTTCATACACACACACTATGGTCAATTTTGTCAGGGGCCCATTAACCTGCCTGTATGTTTTTGAGTGTGGGAGGTATCGAGAGGAACCCAAAAGATTAGACAAGATGTTCCAAGATAATGGTAGAAGGGAAATAAGCCAGGAGTTAGGGAGAAAGGAAGGGCCCAGTGTAGCTGTTCTAGCTTGAATGAAGAGGTGAAAGTTTGAGACATTGGAGAGCGTTTGCATATATGCGTAAGAGCTGAAGTATGGACAGATATAGTGTTTATGGAATAATGAAGGTATAGGATCTGGGTGCAGGTTGTAAGTGAAGTGAACAGGAGTAGATGGGAAAACTCTGACTCAATCAAAGGATCAAAAGAATTAAAGGAGTGAGGCTGTTTAGCAAGAGATAGTGATCGTCTGTAGGGTTTGCATGTTGTTTGTGGATTGAATGTGCTCTGTTTTATAGCAAAGTCTTGGGGAAAGTATATAAAGATGACTGGTTTTGTTTTATGATTATGAAAAACAAGCATCATGCTTCATGCACTGGATTTGGTTTTGTTTATGAGCATTTTGTAGTCTAATAGAGGGTTAAACGAAGAAACTACCTTTGGAAGCACACAGTATAACAAAGAATGTTTAGAGTTCAGAGAGTCTGAGCCGACAGCTTCAAATTGTCTGTGAAGTTTGTCTTCAAACAAGTATAGAAGTTTATTTATCCAAGTAAACAGGCTGGGGGTTGCTCTGTTGTGGCTGTCCTTTTTAAACTTCTTTCAGATCACTTGTAAATCATTCACCCCAAAACTGCCCCCCAGTACTGCTTCCCCCAAAGAATGTCTACAGATATAGACTGGTTATTGTTGGATTCTCTGTATTGTTTCCTGTTTGTGTGCTTCTCTGCAGTGCCATTTTGAGAAATTCTGTAATTTCAGGAGGACAAAGCAAAGTATGGCAGGATCAAGTCATTGTTAAAAAAAGGGGATCCATGCACAAAATTAACATTCTACTTTACAGTCTGCCAAGAAAAATAATAGATAGATGATCCCATATGTTACTATTTTAAAAAGTAACAATTCAATGAAATATTTCACAGATCTGGAAGTGCCTTTTTAAAGATACTGCATATCTCATGTTCATGCAAAATGATGCTATAATGGCCCTTTAAGTGTGTTAAAGTAGTCAAATATTTGTTTTGCTATATTTTCCTACTTTATCGAAATATCTGTGTATATTATCTTTAGAAGGTCTAATAAGAAACAATCCATAGTCAAAAAAATGTCTGAACAGATATTTTTGACATAGCAGATTGAGAGGAAACCTTGATGTTTTGTCTATATTTTACTGGTAGGAACCATTTACCAACTCTCCATATTCTCACAGAATCATACAACCCTCCCTTACCTTGATCCAGTGATGTGATGGATTCTGGGACTTGAAGTCCCTCTGCTTTCCATAGAGGGTGGTGCACAGATTATCTAGAAAGCAGAAGAACTTCAAGTCACAGAACCAGAGGGGTTGCATGACTCTGATAGCCTCTGTGTTTATGCACCTTTTTCACATTAGCCCAACTGAATGAATATGGGTCAAAACAGGTAATATTCTCTTTAATGCATCTGTGTTTAATGAGTTCAGTGAGACTGTGCTATCTTATTGAAAAAGAAACATTTTTTAAACTGTGGAATAAACCACAATAACCGACTGTGCTAAAATATTTGATTTAGCAACACATGAATTAAACCTATTCTACCCATAAATGTATGTATTTTACACAATAAATACAATAATGAGCTTGTCTGATTTAAAACGCTAATGACAACAACCCAGGTGTGAAACAGCTTGTGCCTTCCTTAATTGATCTTTGAAATGTATAATTTGAATCAAAGAGGACTTTGTGCCTGTGCATTTGTATGTGGCAAATTTATCAGCATTCAAAATCATGGTGTCTTTTTTTCCACTATCAATCAACAAGTTTCAAGATTTATTCAGCACAGGAGTTTCCAAAAGTCAAGTTTTCAAGCTTTATTCAGTACAAAACTGCAAAAAACTCAAATTAAAAAACATGGCATTCAAAAGCTGGTGAATTCATGTAAACATCAATAAAAATTGTGTTCAAGTTTGTGATTCATTTGAAATTTAGCAGACTCATTGAGAATGAAGAGTAGAATTTGATTTCACCAGTGTTGTTGTTTTTTCATGTTTTTATGCAATCAGATTTCCCACAGTTTTTTAAAGAGCACATTTGAGATTTTTGGGTTTCTTCTGGTTAAATTTTTTTAAAATTTTGATCTTTCTCAATGTGCATCTCTTAGAGAACAGAATTTGATATAAATGTATAATTTTTAATCAAGAGTCAATTTTTAATCAAATGGAAAACATCATTTTTGCTGTCATTGTACTTCCAGGAGAAAAAGGAAATATTTGCCAATAAGTAAAACAAAAATATTTAATCTATCTATCTATCTATCTATCTATCTATCTATCTATCTATCTATCTATCTATCTATATATATATATATATATTGTTATATATATATATATATAGATATAGATATATATATAGTTTTTATTTTATTTGTACATATTTATATACTTTATATTAAAGTTGTATTATTCCAGTTGAAAAAAACACAACTTTCAAGACAGATATATCTGTCAAATATATTTACATCTATTTATTTATTAGCAAACTCAACAATGAATTGTTGTTAACATTATGAATGAATGAATGAATACAGTATAAAGGGGACCTTCATCTAAAACCAATTTTTTTATTATTAGAAATATAATTTATTATATTTATTATATAATTTATTATATTTTATTATAATTTATTACGACCATAACTAATAATACATTTTTAGTTATTTGCAAATGTAATTGCTTTATATATGTATTTGTTTCTACATTCTGCACTCTTGGCTCTGGCTCCTGAATTAATGCAATCGATTACATACCTTGAGGAGAAATTACTTTTTGCTACATGCAAGACTTTTATTCAGAGAACAGAAAGGGATAAAAAAAAATACTGCGATTCACCCGGATTTACATTTACAAATAACTGTTAAACCTTTGAATTGATTAATTCATACTTATTTGGAAGTTGCTTTTTGGATAGAGATCCCCCTTTAATTTTTAAAAATATTATCCTTTAAAAGACACTTTAGAATTTATTTTAAAAGAAAGCTCAGCAATGTTCTGCTTATTTCTCACAGTAGAAGTAGGATCAGTTAGAATGACTTATTCCCAAGGGAGGGATGCATTCCTGTTGCTTTCTGCTGTTTATGCCAACAAAAATTGTACTTATATCAGTTTTTCCCCAACATTTAAAAATAAGTGGCTAAGAGTTTGATTCTGGGGAAGCAAAGGGCTAGCACTGTTTGAGATTTGTGAGATTTAATCGGTTAATGTGCTGAACTATTTACAGCACTTTTTGCTTTATTTAAAACTGTAGCTTTCGTAAGCAATAAAAGCAATTAACTGATTATCTGATACTGAGTGCAGTAAGGAAATCTTTTTATATCTTTTAAGAAAATTGACTATATTAAAAAATATATATTTATAAAATAAAAGTTGCAATTTCTACACAGATAACATTAAATAAAATGAAAATAAATTAAATAAAATACACATTTAAAATAATAATTAGAAAAGTGATCAAGCATTTTATTTATTTAATTTTTCTGCAGCTACAAATTAATACTTTGTAATCCGTTAATAACATGGAATTTTAACGTTTTATGAGGATACAGTGCATAGCTGATTACATCTTACTCTGTTTACAAAATATATTGATTTATCTCCAAGTCCAATGAAGCAATGCAAAACAAAAATCAATTTTAACTGCATCATCAAATCTGATTAAACAGGGATGGGTAGCTTTGAAGCAGGAGCAAATATTAGTTCTTTCTGCAGAAAGCACAGTTGTGTATACAGCTATCTTTGTAAACAGAAACTAGAAAATATGAGAAAAAAAATATACAGTCCATTGTAGGAAGTACATGTAGTTCTGCATCATTGATTCTTGTTTTGATATAGATAACTGGCTGCTAAATAATGGTAGACATGGAGACAGAGTCAGTGAACCTTAATTAAGTATCACAGCAATCTATAAAAAGAGAACCTTCACTCTGCCCCCATGCTGGTTTATCAATACAAGAAAAAACTGCTTCCAATCACTTCCCAGGAGCTTTAGGATGTCACTATATCATTTGTCACTTTATGGGAAAAGCAGAAAGGTTCCGACTTCGGTGTTAATTATCATTTTCCACAAGTCATTTAATATGGATTGTGAATTCCACTCTTCCTTGAATTATTCAATATTATTTGATGACTAAACCTCCTACGTAGAACAAAGAAATATATTAGTGTCTGCATCTTTCTTTTTTGTATTATCTGATATTTAGAAAAGAATAAAATGCAATTTGATTTTCTTTCTCATCTTATATCCCTTAAATTTATTTTTGTTTTTGTGTTTTCATGTATTGTTGGGGTTTTTTTGTTTAGTTTTTTTACTATTTTTGACCTGTATAGATTTAGTAAATCGGATAAAAAAAGCTATGTTGTAATTTTGTTCGTTAAACATGATGAGCTTAAGAATGAAATAATTTATTGGAATAGAATATCACAATCAATATTTGTATGCTTTCACATTATCATGCCTCTTAATTTTACATAATTATGCCTAACTTGCCATAGACAGTCTAGCTTTGACTCTTTGTCCATGAAAAGTTGAGATCCTGAAGTTCTCCTGGTTTTTTAAAACTGACAGAAATTAGTCTCTGTTACAGCTTTTGCTCTCACTATAACCAAGGGCATACTTAAAACACAGTTGCAGTGCTATATCTATGGCCACTATATGTGGTAGGTGTGGCACATTATATTGCATTTAACAAAATTCTTGGTTACTTGGTAACCATGCATTTGTGCAAGGCACAGCTTTCTTGTAGCACCTGCATTCAACATTACAATAACATAAACAGGTGCAGAGCTCTAAATCCACCCCATTCTCAGTTCTCAGAATATGTCAGGAGAACTCATAACAAAAGCACAGCCACTTTAAGGGCTACATGCAAAAATGCTAAATCCCATTTTGTAGGTTATAAAGTCGTTGATCACTTTATTTTAATTGCTTTCTTATTTTCTTTACATTTTTGGAAAATGTATGTTTTAAAAATTAATTTCAATCCCAGTAGCAGTTTATTAAGACCACTTGCCATTTCTCAAATCTGTTGAAATATGGTGCACTGGGTGCTAGTATTATTTAACAGCAGCAGTTATAGCCCTTACTTCATTTATAAAGATTCAAACTCAAACAGACTTTAATTGATAAAGAAACTGTATTGTTTCAACTCAAAAACTGTTTCTCTTAAACATTTAAAAAACTACTATTTGTGAAATTAAATTATATCCATAATTGTCACTGCCCAATGTAAAATTAATCTTAAAAAGTAAAAAAAAAACAGATTGAAAGTATGCTATTTCAACTCCCATTGACTTCTACATTAACTCACTTTTATTTTTGTGTCTTTTGTTAAGCACCCAACATGTATGTATGTATGTATATCTAAATGCTACTGTATTGGATTATTATGCTGATGTTCAACAATCAGGTGGTAAAGCACAAAATATGTGAGCTATCTGATTACATCACAACAATAAATTCAGCCTTACAGTACTCTCTCCCCCTAAGGCAATATGCTCACTTTGCTACATTCTGGACATTGCATTTACATTTTTTGAGCAGGTATCCAAAACGAGTATTTTTAAGCAGCCCAAATAGGTTCATCTCTCACGTGAATTCCCCAGTTTAGTAGACAAGACTGTCAAGTGGTGATTAAGAAGCATCCAGATGGGTAAGTGTCTGCAGAGACTCTGGCTTTGCAATTCTGCAGTCAGTGTTTCCCAAGTAACACTCCCCAGCCTGTATCCCCAACTGTATACTGCTTTCCTATGGGCAGTGGTGTAGATTGCTTTGATCAATATATATATAACAGTGATATATCATTGTACTTCTTTGAATGTCAGCAATGTATTAATGGTGGTATGACTCTCCCAGCAAGTACAACCCCCAATATCAGGCAGGGCCATGCAGGTCAGGTCATAAGAAAACAACACATGGAGCAAGGTGCATCACACAGCAGGGAAAAAAATATTTGTGGGCAGACACGCAGATATCTTTCATTCCAGTGAGATCTTTTGTAGGAGAATAAAGTCATTAAATTACAGTGTGTCTGCAAGTACTGTCTTGTATAAAAATGGGAATTAACTTGAGGGATGAAAACATAATTTTGCCTGTCACCAGGTCACTTATAAGGCCTCGCCTTGACTATGCAGTGCAGTTTTGGGCTTAAGTCCTTAAGAAGCATAAAAATGAGCTGGATAAAGTGCAGAGACTTGCAACTAGACTAGTTAAAGGGGTAGAAATTTTAAACTAAGAGGGTATTGTTTGAGAAGATGTGATTAGCTTTTACAAGTACATAAGAGGACATTAAAGAAAGATTGCAGGGGACATTTTCCCATAGAAAAGAACAGAACTTTCATTTGAAGCAGCTTCTTCTCAGTGAGAGCAGTGACACTGTGGAATGCCCTGCTGGGTGATGTTGTGATGGCATATTCTAAAAATGCCTTGCTAAGTGAATGATTTCTTGAACCAGTTTAATATCCAAGGTTATTGTGATTTTAAGATCTATGGCTAGGTAGTATAGTTATGTATAAATGGGTTTGTTTAATGTCTACATTATTTTTTTGTAGACCTACGGTATGAAGATCCAAATAACAGAAAGATCTGTTATCTGGAAAGCCCCAAGTGCCAAGCATTATGTATAAATATGTGCATATTTGTGCACGTGGGTTCATTTGTGTTGGAGGGGTTGTTTTCAACTGAACTTAACTTTATAACTACTGACAACCTGTAGTGGTGGCTTATGGCCTGCAAGACAAACGTATTTCCAACAACATTTGCTGAGAAACTAATCACAGCCTAATTTCTAAGAATGTGTCTCGCCTGGCCATTGTCTTTGTGATAATAACGTGCTACTTATTTCATTGTGACTGACTTTGCATGCTGATGGTTTAGTACCAATAGAATGTCATTCAACTTTAGGCCATGGGTAGGCAACATAATGGCAGCATTTAATTACTGCAAAAGAATTCACTGATAATCTTTGCTACAGCCACACAAGCCACTGGTACAACTAATACACTTGGTCAGTAACATACTTTCTGGCTCTACAGAGGCCCCCCATTCTAATCCATGTTGAATCATGGAATTTGTAAAGATATATTATTAAAACTTAAATTTTTCATAGTTTTGCAGTTCCAAAGGTATCATTTTCATAATTCTATCACTATTGCGGTATATGGCACTGAGTCTAACCACATCAGTAGTGACAACCTGAGGGCATGCCTGCTGCTAGAGTATAGCATGCCCCTATTAATAGGGTACAGGGATACAACTGTACTGAACCACTGAAAAGGTGATGGTGTTCAATGTATCCAAGGGCACCTTCAGCATTTACTTGGTTCTTACCTGGTTCTCAGCTACCTCACAGACTAAAGCTTCAACTGATACCATATGGACTTCATACTTAGTGTGGCCCTGGCCATTAATGTTAAACTTCATGGATTACCTGCAACTGCAGTGCTTCCTATGGAGCCAATCAGTCAGTTATTTTATGAATAGCAATGTGATTGTGCAGCTAATTGCACAGATATGCATCTTTTTTGGGGGGGGAGTGTTTTAAAATGGTTAAAAATGGATGAAAATATAATCAATGGTTTTCATTGAGGCTATGCGTACAATGGTGATTTCCCCCTAACTAATGATGCAATAAATTCAAATTGGCTTTTCATAAATGCTAAATAGGCAACAAAAAAAAATCCCTGCTTGATGTCACATTAAAAAAAAAGACCTGCCGAGCTCACACTGAGAAGTGTTTTGTATGAAAATTGCATGTTACTTATACACCATGATAGCTTAGTCATTGTATTGAGCTTTCCCTGAGGTGTACTGTCAGGCACCCACATATTATAGTTAAAGGGGAACACATACCCTAATTAGAAGGAAGGCTTATTATTAATCCTAAAGCATCAGGACTGAATGCTAAATAGGTTACATCAGTTCCTTCCCTAGTGGAAATTATTATATTAATTTCCTAAGAGGAAGACATATATGTATGAATAGACAAGGGTTACTGTTTTTAGAACCCAATTAACCTACTGGTAGGTTATACAAATGTCACAATTAGTGTGTACACATTTTATATAATATATATATATATATACTATATATAATATAATAATGTAAGCAGAGTGATGGGTTGGCTCAATACTGAATTATATGTGTGCATACATTTTCTGTATGTGCCTTTGTTTAGCAGGCACAGAACATTGTACTGATAGCACTGATAGTGCCCAGTTAAGAAACAAAACCTGTGCTGCAAGGCAGCAATGCAAACCATCATGTATTTTTTTGTTGACATGCAGCCAGTTAAAATGAGTGTACAAGGTAGTGAGTGTGTTGTATTTATAGAAAGCCATTTTGCATGCCTCAGTAGATGCATTCTCCATAGGAAAGATTTACCTTGAAATGTACTTTTAGTATCCTGCATATATATCTTCATTTCTTATTCTTTGTGCCTTTTGAATTAACAACTTGTTCTGCAGCTTCAGATTTTAATTTTTTTGCAGAGATCCTGCTTACCCCTAGCTACCAGGCAGTTGTTTGACTGAGAGACTGGAAGACTGGGAGCAAAAATATAGGAGAAAAATAAGAATACCAGTAAAATCTATCCTCATGCTTGCACAGCAGGGAGAAATCACATGAAATTATTTATTCCAGATATATAAGGTAGAGATATCATAAACCACGAATTAAGATGATTAGTAAAATGCTTCAAAATATCATGGTGTTCATTATACTTAAAATAAATCTGAAGGTGACCTACCCCTTGAAACTTCTATACAGTGCACTATTGGGCTTATGGAAATGCCTCTTAATCTTTGCATTAATGCAAATTGCAAGCTGGAATTTTTTTGTGTGCAAGATATGCTCTCATCTTTTACAGCAAATGAACCATATGTTACACTCTTTAGAATAACTAGATATTATGCATAGTATGCAGCTACAATAGTCTATTGACTATATAGGAATCCTACCCTCTGTATGCCCCAAGCCTACTCATATAGGGTTTGCATTTTGCCAGGAAACGAAATATTTTCTCGGCTTACCCACTCCATGAACCCTATGAAAGGCTATAACTATTAAAGGGAAATGAAAGGTCTACGTGTATTCGTTATATTGCTCTGTGGTCTTTTTATTTACCCATTCTAATCTTAAGCTTCCTAAATGTAATAATGTTCAAGCATGTGCCAGCTGCATAAAAAAATGCAAGGTGGAAAGGGAAGCCTTTGCTAAATTGCATTTGTTTGCATTGGTTGAATAGTTTAGCTCTGTAGCCATTGCTGCAGACAGGCATCTACACAATGCTGAACAGCCTACCATATGCAGTTCTAATTGGAAGACACCGTATGCTTGTTAATTTAAGCAGACAAAAATGCACATATCAACAAATTATATTAAGTATGTTGGAATAAAAAATAAAATCAGATTAATACTATTGTTTGCCTTTAACAGTGCTGTGTTGGAAGGGCTTTTGCACCTAGAATGAGCATGTTGGAGACTCAGTACAGAAACAACATTCACTTTCACAAATGACTCATTTCTGTGGTATTCCTGAACTAATGGGAACAGCATTCAGCTGCTTAGATTGCAGATCTCCTTTCTAACCAGACTTGTCTGTGTGATTGTAAGAATAATTTATTGAAAAGCTATCTTCTCCATGCTCGTGCACTCAAGGAGTGTGTGCCTTTTCCCTAGGCACCCAGGTGCAAGCTCATTACTCTGATTTTATGCCCTTGTTGAGCGCTGACATATTTTCCATATTAGATTCTCTTTATACGGTATCTTGAATGTGCATACGCTACGTTTGTTTAAGTTACTTTGTGAAAAAGCCGTTGTATACACACAGAAAGTGAACCTTTATTTATATAGCGGCAATATGTTGTGGAGCAAGCTTTGTATAGATTTTCCTAATAATTACAGATATCTGAGATAGTTTCAAACATATATCTAATCTTAACGGTCCACTGCCCATCAAATGGATTAGGTTTTAGTTAAACCATCTTAAATAAAAATAAAACATTAGTAGTTTAAAAAAACTGTGTGCAATTAATTTCCCTGACCCCCCCCCCCCCCCCCCCCCCCCCCCCCACTACTTGCTGCGCTAATACAAGCTCTACAAAAGAGTGCAGGGGCATTGTGGTGAGCAGCAAGAGGGAGCGGAGACAAGCTACAGAGAGGTGGGAATTCAGGGTAGGCAGGCAAATGGTGTTCATGCCCTGGGAAGCCCCCAAAGTTGCACCCTAGGCACATGTTTTTCTGCCTACCCCTTGTTCTGACCCTAAATTGGGGTCATTTACTATGTGAATGGAAGGGTACAAATTGCCAAAACAGAAACTGCCCTGCACATGGATGAAATGCTCCATCATGGAGTGCTTAGACCTGTGTTCCCCCAATGAAAACATCTTTGTAACCTGTGCAACATGTACAGATTACGGAGCACCTATGACAGGCAGTAAGGACAGAATCTCTTTGTTCCCATTGGTTCTGCACTCTGCACCTAGCACCAGATTTCAACCATAACCTTGATGGAGGTGCTCTTTGAACATGCTCTAAAAGGCTGCTTTTGCATTAGTATACTTGCACTTCTGGTCTAAGTGACTACTTATTGATATAGACACATTATCCAATGCTCCAGAAACCTACAAGCATATTTTGAGTGAAGGTGAAAGTGACTATATCTAGTTCTTATAGTTAGTATCATGACAGTTAAGTGGGCTCAATTAGATTTCTGTTTGTTTTGTTTTCATGTACTGCAGCTCATTTGATCACACATGAATACTCAGGGATGCCACACAGTAAACAAGTATATGGATTGTACATATATATTCTCTGGTCAGAGCATAACCAAAGGATCTTTGCAAGGTGCTCAGCTCTTCAGCTCCTCTCTAGTTTAGCCTGTGGCATGCAAGCTTTATTAAGGCAAAGGGCACGCTAAGCGAATGCACTGCTTCCCTCCACCAGCGTTTTTGAGGTAAATGGAGAGAAGCTGATCTGCTACTATAAGCTTCCTTGTTTAGCTGCACAGGCACAGTGTCGGCCTAACTGCAGCTATACAGAGTGGAGATCAGCAAGAAAAGTGCATGTTTTCACCTTCTTTGGGGCAAACTCTTCTGCACACCATATAGTTGCACCCAGGCCGAAGCAGTGTCTACCAGTGCGCCTAAATATGAAAGCATATAGGATCAGATCTGCTTCTCTCTGTCTGATCTGTGTATGTCTGCTGCTCTCCGCCTGTGTTTTAGGCAGGTGAAGGGAAGTGGATATGCTCCTTTATGTGGCAGCTACACTGAGTGGAGCATAGATCGTCTGAATATGCATGATTTTCATTTTTTCGAGCCAAACTCTTAGAGGTGTGAGCTGTCTGTGAGTTTACCCCATTTGGTAATGTAGTTTGTGAAATTATTCTTGAAGACTTCCACCCATCCTCTAACTGGCTGTTAAAGGCACAACTATGAGGTCTTCTACATGACCCTAGAATAACCTCCCTGTAACCTGTCCAAATTTTCAACCACATGTCAAATCCAGCACCAGGCAAATAGAGGGGATTTCATCTAACAATTGTATGTGGTGCCATGACTTGCCTTCTCCCTCACCTCCTGTACAAGAACTACAACTAACCCCTAAGTAAGCTTGATTTGTGCATGGAATTACAGAGCTGCCCACCCTGCCATAAGGTGCTCTTCATTGATCCTGCATCATTATAGCCTATATGTGTACATTTTAACTGGTTGAGTGACGTATACTACCAACTTTATGGTTTTTTTTAGGTGACCACATAGATTTGAATGATATCCAAAATTGAGCCAGTCAAACCACTTAACATACAGAGCTACATGTCAATGCATGTCCATGTCAGTCATTGGCCCCATACGAATAGGGAGGTCAGCTTACAAGGCCATGCCCCCCTTCTTATTGTATTGGTCATATTTGACCATAAAAAACATCAGAGATTGTAGCAGTGGTACGTAACTTGCAGCCCTGAGTTCAATTATGACCATAGTTTTCTTTGCAATGAGTCTGTCTTCCTGTTTTCTGCCACACATCCGAAACATACAATTCAGGGAGGTTAACTGGCTCCTAATAAAACCGATGTTGTATGAATGTGACAAAGAATTTAGACTGTATGCTCCATGGGGCAGGGTTTGAGCTCAACAATGAACACTCTCTGTATAATAATGTATTTTAATAAATACATAAGTAGAACAGTCTACAAGGCTCCTTAGTGATTGCGCTCATTGCTTTAAGACCAGAGTGCTTTGTTTAAGTATTTATATGGCCCAGCATGTGTGAGGCTGACCCTAGTCAGTTGCTGAATGAATGGATTTTCCCATTTGTGCAAAGCAAAATATTGCCAACAGGGTTTTAGAAGTGAACAATGGCTTCTACTGTCAAAGCAGAAACAATTGAAGAGAATCATGTAAAACCCCTGCAACTTACATTTAATATTTTATATGTAAAGTTCCTATCAGACAAATAAAAATGGGGTAGGTGGAACTTATGTGGGAATTCATACTTGCATCACAACTAAATTACTGATCGAAGAATACAGTTCCACAGCTTTCACAATAAGCACAATATTACATACACAGAATATCAGTATTTCATAACCTACATTTTTGCACAAGGGCTGCAAGTACTATTGTTTCCTAGTTAAGCAGATGCGTTATAGAATAATAAATGCACGTTACCAGCCAGACGCCAGGATCTGCAGGTTCTATTTTTTTTTTTTTAAGTAAATTGTGATTGGTGATTACAGGGCAGACTCCTTTTGTGCAAACCACAGAGGTATAAAGAGGTCTGGATCCAAGGGGGAATACTCTCTGCAGTGCTGCCGCATAGGGATTTATAGCTAAACTTAGTGGCCTCTAATTGTTAGGTAAGTTAGCACAATTGTGTGTTCGCTGTATTGTTACATCAGCCATTTCTGCCAGTTGTTTTCTAGTAAATCCACTGTGACCAAATAAAACACCACAGACTCACAGAAAACCTAATGAAGTCTGCAAATGCGTTTGAATGAAGAATTATAGTTAAAGTTGTTTTTACCTTGTTCAGCAATGCACAATTAACCAGCAATTTAATACAAGGTACTGGCCATGTAGAAGAACATACACTGCTGCAAGTATCTTTGTTGACAGCAACTTTGAGTGAATTTGTCTGCTTTGCACTTGCACTTGTGTTCATAAAAGTCCTTCTATTTCCTAATAATATTATTTTATACACATGGCTCTGGTCACAGAGGTGGGGCCCTGGCATTGTAGTTAGGGGTCTAAGTAGTAAGGGGGAGAAAAGTATCTAAGCTCAGCACATAACTTACAAGTAGAAGCATGACCTTGACAATATTTTGGTGCTGTAAAGGATATTGAGACCTGGACTGGAGGACTGCAACTGAATATCTATGTTCTTTGGATTCAACAGTTCTTTTCTTCCCCCAGTGAGCCCCTGCAATGCAGAGGTGAGTGCAAATAATCTCTTTTCCCCACCCTAATACCTGCCTCCTTTATATGAGCCAGAAATTACATGTTTTTTTTCTGGAATGTCCTTAATTATCACATGGGTATCGAACCCAACACACCAAATTTGCATGCTACAAATCCCACCATCCTTTCGCATTTTATGAGATTTGTTGTTCATAGATCAACGGTGGCGATGGTGGTCTGAAGTCCCTGGTTTATCCTTAAAGCAATGTTGTGATGGTTTTCCAAGACAGCCGTGGAGCAGGAAGATTAATAGTTGCAAAGTAATTTTCTCTTAGCTTACAAAACCACAGTTATTTCTATTAGCATATTATAAATATCTGTCTGTGGGTGCCCATACCATACCCATATAATCTAGCGCTGTTAAATGTAATCTAATTTCCAGCTCCAATGACCTTATAAGCCCCAATAGTCCTGCTTGCCAAGCTCATTTGTTTTGCTATTATTTATGCCTAGTGTGAGTGGATTATGTTCAATCTTCATTCCTCTAGTATATTTTGGTTTGCTAACCCCATCCCCTTCTTATGTTTTCTAACCCAGGGCCTGTCTGGAAGCATTGCTATCCTTTTCTACCATTTTTTTCAACATTATTGAAGCCAGCTTAAACATTCCTTTTAGCATTCATAAGACTGGTATAAACAACAGACACAGGTTGTGTGTTGAATGTGCAATGCTGAAGTTATATTGCTTGCTAAATAGATAGCAAAGTATGTGGTGTCTGTTAAAAACCTATATATAAGCACCTGTCATACCATAGCTCTCATTCAACTGTTATACAACCTAAAGTTAGTATTGTACCTTTTTGGCTTGGTGTTATTACACTCTAATCATCAGAGTTCAAGAAGGTGGGTACAGGTTGTTAGGTGTTTTGCACTAGAGAAAATGTGCTTTTATTGCCTCAAATAGTGACTCACCTACAAATAAGTTGTTGTCATGCGTACATAGATCAGGCAGTATTCTTATTGGAGGATGTTTTTGCATTGTCACATGTGCAGGGGGAAAGAATTTTGCTTTAAGAATGCATCCCTGATATTATGAAACTTCAGCTCTCAGAATGTTTTAACCATTCATTGTTGAAATATACTGGGACATGTACTCTAGCAACATTTATATGCAACAACAATAAGGTTGAAGTATTATCTTGCCTTTAACAGAGCTAACTATCAGTCTGGGAAATGTACAAGGACAGATTGTAATGAAGGATTGGAGAAGCTAAGCTTCCTCAAACCAGCACCAATGAATGTCCTCCAACAAAATAGATAATGGTATTATATATTTATGTTGCCATACAGTATAATCAAGTTATTATACATGGAATTGACACTTTATGCTGCCATTGTTCTGGGGTTATATTATATAGAATTGGCAGCAACTATCCTGCCATGTGTTCTGGGGGAATGACATATAGCTCTGGTAAGGTATTTGCCTTGTCATACGTTCTGGGGGCATAATATACAGAGTTGGCACTGTATTCATTATGTCGTGTTCTGGTGGCTGAACTGTCACTGTCTATATCCTGCCTGTGTTCTGGGGTATATTATATAGAATTGGCATTGTATTTATCCTATTGTTTGTTCTGAGGGCATTATATGTGGCTTTGGTACTTCATTTATTCAGCCATGTGTTCTGTGATGTATTAAGTTGGCACTTTATTTATATTGTCCAGTTTTGACATGTAATTGACACTATAATTATCCTGCCATGTGTTCTGAGGTATTAGACATGGCATTGGCTCTGGTATATCATAAAAAGCAATCTGTATAAAATACTTCTTAAATTAGCCATCTGAAACACAAAAAGTACCCTCTTCTTATGGCAATGTACAACAAACGGAACATCCATTGGCATACTAGTCTACCTCATATTTCTTAGTTTAAATTAGACATCATGATGTCAAAGATTATGCAAAAAATTGTGTTTTGAGGGAAAAGTATTGGTACTAGCCTCCTCCACAGCCAGTTACAAGTATACTGAAAAAAATAGAATGCCAATACCTGTGTCAAAAATGGGGTGTTCTAAGGTTTATTGAATTGCTCAAGACACGCAGGTTATGATCAAATGTTTCGGGACAACAGCAGTCCTTCCTCGTGCACTTCATTAAACCTAGGAACACCAGACTTTTGACACATGTATTGGCATTCTAATTTGTTCAGTATGATGTCAAAGATGCAAGCTTCAGCTGTTACAATGGCACTGGCATGGTAGCTTACAGAAAGAAACAAGGAATGAAGTAGTAACAGTATTTTAGGCAAGAATAAAGGTGTGGAATATAATGTTGAGAATCCTTTGCAAGTACAGTACATGTTTATGAGATGCTTACTAACATATTTAATTTCAACTTTGGATTTATTTTTAAGATACAAAGGTAACAATGTCTGAAGTTAATAGTACAGGTGTTAATACCAAAGTACCTGTTGATGACAAACTCACATTCTAAAGCAATAAGGAAGTTTATGTGCCCCCGTTCTATAATTGCTATTGACAATCCAGTAAATAAGCAGACTTATTTCCTTCTCTTATATTAATCATTGTAATCAGCTCTGTTACAGTGTTCTAGTATGGTGAAACTCTGCCTTAGAAACCTTGCACTCAAAGCTTTTAGAACAATGAGAGTATACAAGAACAAGTCCTTCTTGTGTTGGCAGCAACACCCCCTGTAGATTCAGTGTGACATTACTCCTTTCATAGCTTGTGCAGTGGTGCAACTGTTAATGACATGAACTTGGCTGACCCCATCATTAGCATGTATAATAAACTGCACAGCCGTGTGTGCTTGACACCTCTCCATTCTAAATGATGTCCAGTGGCTGGGATTAGCCACACTTTATTAGTCAAGATGCCAGGGTTAGTAGTCATTCCACAGGAGTCTGGAGTTATATCTTGAGCTTGGAGGCCACTAACACCATATGTGTTTTCCTTAGTGACCCAGTGCTTACTGTTTATGGAAGCTCTGGTAACAGGAAAATAGTAGCTCTGTGGGTAAAAGGCTGATTGGTAAAACATGACTCCTGGGGAGACCAGAATTCTTTAAACTGATGCCAAAAGTTATGGGTTGGGTATAGCTGTAACAGTTCAGGTTTACATTGAACTGATTCAAGTCCCAGAATCCATCAATTCACAATTTTGTCAATCAGAGACAAATCTCCTCTTCTTCGTGTCTAATCTCCCTGAAATGCCTTCATGCCCGCTATAATGTGAATCGCTGGCAGGATGGCACTTAGATTGCTTCGTTTTCCGAAAGCGCCCAAAGATGCCTCACGAGGAAACTTTAGGTGACTTCAGGAAACCGAGCGATCTGAGTGCCATCCTGCCAGCGATTCACATTCTAGCCAGCGGGAAGGAATTTAGAGATTAGTTGCCCTGAAGAAGAGATTTATCGCTGGGTGGTTAATCTCCTCTGAATGCTACGTGTGCCACCACCCTTAGGAAGGGGGTGGGTTGGGAAAAGCTCCATGCAGGCAGAGGCAATCTATATGAGAAATTACATAGGTAATGAGATTTTAAAAATATATATTTATTTTTGTAAGTTCAGATAGTTTTAATGCACCTTGTCTGCCTAAGTCCAACTCAATAAGCTAATGTTACAAGGGGAGGGGGTATATTTGCTTTAAAAAAAGAAGGAACCTCTTGCAGTATAGGAAGGTTGAGGGCAGTAGGGTACATAAACCAGGGATCCTAAGTTGGCCACCCGCAGGCCAATTTAAGACACCAACTACAGTAGGTCCCTCTGGAACGAGGCAGCATCTTATTTTCTTGTATATGTAACCCACTGATCTTATTGGGCAGATTTGAAAACATTGATACAGTCCTTATGGGTCTCCACTGTATGATCCATTAATGATCTTTGCCCCAGGGCAAAGATTGGCTCAGCTTGATATGTTCTATAATATGGGTGGCCAATTTGGGCCAAAATGCCCTGACTTGCATACCTTGCAAAATAAATGGATCACATTGCATATGGCTGGCTTCACACCATTGCCTCCAGCTATTCTCAGGCCCAAGTGGCGCTTGGATGGCCACCCTTGCTCATGTTAGTCATAGGAAAGTGCCCTAGGTCAGTGATTTTCAACCTTGTGCCTCCAGCTGTTAAGAAACTACAAGTCCCACAATGCATTTGCCTGACTGTGGCTGTCAGACTCCTTCATTGCATTGTGGGACTTGTAGTTCCTTAACAGCTGGAGGCACAAGGTTGAAAATCACTGCCCTAGGTTAAAAGGATTGCCACATATTCTGGAGCAAAATACCAGCTTTTCTATATATCTAGTCACTGGTCCTTATGAATAACATTGGCATCAAGTATTGCTTTAACTGGTGACGTTATGAGTGACATGTAGAGCACTTTCCATGAAATAACATTATATGCAGAAACAAGTGGACAGAAGCATTTTGTCTGTCACTGTTTTCCCGCCCCTATAAAACTCCCTCCCAAGCAGGAGCCCCAGTCATGCATCTGACCCCAGGTAAACATCCCCTAATTCCCACCTAAAGCCAGAGTACTAACTCCACAGAAGCTAGCTCTGCATCCTCCTAAACTACCCTGGGACTTGCCCACCCTTAGGGCTCCAGGTAGGTGGGCCACAACATATATTTGTCTGTTTACAAAACTTGTTAGCCTGCAAATAACTGCCCCAGCAGACTAAGCTGCATCAGTCTGCCACCCTCTTCTCACTGCTGCTTGCCTGACTACAGGAAGGAGGTGATGGCTGCAGTGTGGAATGTGTGGTATGCCTGCTGGAGCCAACCATTCTAAACTGTGGGGGTAACCCAGCAACTCATGGAATGGAAAAGAGGTCACCGCACAGCGGAGAAGGCATCCCACAGGCGACAACGTGACCTCAGGCCATAATACCGATTCCGAGCACCATGAATATTCAGCGTGAAATGAGAGAGAAACGAAAAGAGACGCTTGAAGTACAGGATAGTTCCCCCCGTGCGCGTTTTGGTATATCCCGCAGTAGGTGGGATCGGCTGTGCTGGGAAGTCTCTGGCAGATCAATGACTTCGCTTTGATGGTAGGTTCGGCCCATTGAGCTCAGAGCTGGGGGGGCTGCCATTTGTCAGTTCGCAGAGCCGTGAGTGGGGTGTACCGGGGAGAGAGGGGGATTCTCCAGCCGTTGTCCCCTTGCAGCCTCCTGGACTTGGGGAAACTTGATACAAAGTTGCCTGCGTGTGACCCTACGGACGGATACAAGGTCTCAGTTTGTGCGCACGGACTAGGAATGATTTTTCCAAGTAGCAGCAACCCTGTGAGAACTCCATATCGGAAGCAGGTAAGATCAGTCTCTTTCAAGGAGTAAAAGGGTGTCCTGCCTGCAACATACCAGCTGCTTCTAACACTACAGCTCCCAGCATCCTTTATTGGTGTCCGAGTGTGCTGAGAATTGTAGTTCTGCAGTAGCCTGAGGGTGGTGGACGGTTTTATGACATAGGTGCGATCTGTGCCAATTCCTTATGGCATGGCTGACAGGGTGGCACCCCAGTGATGGTCCAGCATCTCTCAGTGCCAAGCAGCAGGTCACCCTCACGCATCTCTTGACTTGCAGGGTTTATTTCATTTTGGGGAAAAAAATAGCAAGCCATCAGCTGCTGCAGAACCTCTTGGGGAACCAGATGGCAGTATCCAACCTTGTTGGGTTGAGCAGCAGCTGTAAAGGAGTTTTCCTCTCCTGGTGGCCCAAATCATTAAAACCACACCAGTCCAAAGGGGGAGGGGAAGGGTGTGTGGGGGGCAACTGGCAGCCAAGCCTGGCCAGCTTGCCTCATCATTGTGCTCATTTGGCTTCTGCTGTGACCTTGTCCTCCTAATGGAGCAGAGGGGTCTACTCTGTTCAATAGCACTGTAGTCTGTTTTATGCATGACCTTTCTGGTACCCAGTAGGGATTCAGGCTGTTTGGGAACCGTATATGTTTCCACATCAAAATGTATATTTATTAAAAATATAGATATATTTGCTTTTATGTCTGTAATTGCATTCATTCATTCTTTTCATTCACACACATTCTTTGTGAAATAAATATAGGTAAATAATATACAGCATTCATTGAAAAAAATATATAGAGAGTATACCTTTCATTCAGTCCTTTTTTTACTAACCCAAACCCTTCTCTCTAATCTCTGAACCACTTTTGACACTTTGTATTTGTTTAGGGAGGGCTAATGAATTAATTGCTAGTGACAAGATGCTTAGTTGACAAAACCTGTATATTGTCTCAGCTGTTTGCATGGATCCCTCTAGCCTGGGAGCAGACATGGATTGACTGTACATTACAAAGGCTCCTACTATACGTTAACTGCTAAAGTCAAATCCTTACATTAAAAAAAAACTTCCTAGTCATTAAAATTGCCGTATTTTGCCCAAATTAGATTTTAATGCCCCACAATTGAAAATGACGGTGCACTTATGTGACGGACAGTTGTGGATATATTGATGACAACCTTTGCTGATCTTTGATGGTGTGAAAGGACCCCCCCCCCCACTCCGTGGCGGCATTGTCATATCTGATACACACCCTGATACTCCTGAGCACAAAAATGAAGCTGCGTTTATTTTCTCATACAACCTGTAAAAAGTTAATTAGATGAAGCTCCTTGTGGGGCTCCGTGTGCTCTATTGTTTTTTTGCCGGTGCAACACAGGGTGGTGACACAGCAAGAGGGAAATAGTCTGAGGGTGAGGCCTCTCTAGAAGGACTGTGTTGTGTTGTGTTGTGTTGTGTGTGTGCGGATGTGAGTTGGCTGCCTTGTCTGTGCGGCTCAGATAAGATGCTCTTGTAGGATTCTCAGCCTGAGACTGACACAGGGTTGTCTTCAGTAGAGGTGGGGCCAGGGGCTAGGATAAACCCATTCAGCTGTGAATGTACTACAACTCCCAGCAACCCCTGACAGCCTGTGTTCAAACTCTTACTCATGGGCACTTCAGAGGCAGGTTTGAGCAGACCTAAGCGTGCTTAAGCTGATTGATTCTATTTTATTCTACCTTGCTTTACCCACCAGCATTCAGTTCTGCACTTTAGAATGTTTGAATTTTGTTTCGCCCTTTTAAAATGCAACATCTTGCATCTTAAGGCTTTCACACACGATCATGCCTTGCTATACATACAATCGTACTCTTTCAGCCCTGTCTCCCGACACCATCTCGCGTTACTTTAAACACATCCTGTAGTTTCGACCCCTACCCCTGACACTGTCTTGCTTTACTATAAACACTGCAGTTGCAGCCCTTTCCCAGAATACATAAAGCTCTAGGGTGTTGTGGTTTCTTTACTTTTTCCAATACCGCTGCAAAAAATGTGGACATGAGGGTTGGTATCCCTTGTCTGCACCGACCATAAAATACAGCTCTGACTGAAGGGCATACAAAACCAGCAGTGCACACAGGCTGCACTTTTGCTTCATTAAGCCAGGGATGGAGTGAATGTGTGTGTTCATATTATCCTGACATAAGACTTGGGGAAGCAGCATCATTTCTCTGAATGCTAATTTTTGTTCACATTTGGCTCACAGTTTAGGGAGGAACTTTCCACACAATGGCCAGATTACCAGCCTTGCGACTGTATCATTTTGGCTTACTCTTGGATCAACATTCTGCCTTCCAGAGTGACATTGGTTGGCACGAGCCACTGTCCCCAATCTACTTGTTGTCTTATCGACAGAGGTGTTGTTCTAGTGAATTTTATTTGTTATTTTATTTAATTTGTTGGATAAACTTAAATAGACTTTATTTAACAAGGACACAACTGTTTTCTGTTAATTACATTGTGGCCCTGTATAGAGCATTTATTAAAAATGAAAGAAAAAGATTAATGTCAAAAGAACAATAGCGTATTGCCAAGCAAAAAAAAAAAAAAAAGAGCGTTATCGTGACAGGGCAATGTTGATCGCTTTAAATTGCTGGGCAGAGGTGGCTATTAACATCTCAATTTTACCCTGTTAAAGGGAAGGTAAACCCCAAATGAACATTTTGCCTAATGAAATAAGTTATGATTCTTATCAATCTCCATATACATTCAATTCACATTTTTAAGGTGTTTGTTTGTAAAAGTAATTGCAATCGAAAGCAGTATCTGTCTGTCCCTTTATGCACTGGTGGTTGTGATTCTTGGAACAGTCAAGCAGAAGACAGCTCTCCTCCAGCCAAGGCTGAATTTTTAATCGGCTGGCTTCTGCTGTATTGTTTTAGAAGTCACAATCACCCTAGCAGAGGATATAGTCAGCCAGGCAGATACTGCATCCAGAATTATAGATTTGTAATTAATGTATATTTTCCTTCATTAGCCAAATGTTTTTTGTGGGGGTTTTATCCGCTTTAACCGTGGGACCTTGGTACTGATGAGATCATTTTGATAAATGCAGTGTAAAGGTGACATTGTGCTAGTGCACTGCAAATAAAGGCTCATCAATTCAATCGTTATTGGTTGCTATCGGCTGCTAATTAGGGCTTTTAGTTGTAGTGGTGACCAGCTGTTCTGGGGCAAGTGACGTATATATATTGAAGATGCACCTCAGAGTAAGACAGTTGTCCTATGCAAACAACAGAGACCCAGCTGTTTAATTGCCTCTAGGAATATTAAACTAATGTATCATCGAAGAAAAAACACCCTCAAATCTCATTTTTTTTAAAAGAAATCTCTTTCATTGTGTTTAAGATTCAAACGAGACTTCCCTTACCTTGCCAAAATTGATTATGTCAGCACTGAAAATAATAAATGCTGTCAAGGGCTCCAAATGCTGCGCTGCAGTAAAAACATAGGTTTCTGTAGAATCTCAAGCCACTGTAGTATTAATTCTATGTTAAAAAGATAGCTAGGATCTCGACCATAAAGCATGACACAACTGCTGCATTTTGTAGGTCTGTAAGAAGCCTTAACTATTCGATTGCACTGCCTTGTGTTATTTACAGATAGTTATGACATTGTTTCAGAAGTTTTAAAGAACTGAATGTTTCTTGTAATGGGTGGGGACATTTTTCCTTGTCTACAAACCACACTACTTCCTGCCACTGTGCTTGCATTTCATATCGATGTTTGGTTTGTGTATGTTGGGCAGATGATTCCTACTGGTTCATCAGTCGCACAGGTTTGAACATTTTATCTGCTGATCCACAATCCATTTGGTTTGATACAGGAGAGGGCAATAACCTAGATCAGGGATCAGGAACCTTGGCTCTCCAGCTGTTAAGGAACTACAAGTCCCAGAATGCAATGAAGGAGTCTGTCATGATTCATAAAGGCAAATGCATTGTGGGACTTGTAGTTCCTCAACAGCTGGAGAGCCAAGGTTCCTGATCCCTGACCTAGATTGTAACAGACTCCATAAAATAATGTGTGGGAAATTAATATTTTTTATATTCTATCAAATATTATTTTTGTTTTAGCCACCATTTAACTTGACCCTTTGAATATTTTGAAGTAAGAAGAATAAAACATATGAAACTGGAATATTTTTCTATTGTTGCTCTCCAACAGAAAATGGCCTGGAGGTTAATAATTTATTTGTATAGTGCTGTGGCATGTATTAAAAGCTTGATAAAGCCCCTGTTTCTTAACCATGGATCTGATGTTACTAGATTACAAGTCCCAATGTACTTCATATAATCAAGAGGTAAAGTATGGTGGAAGGAGTAAGGTTAAGAAAACAAGGTTTAAACCATCAAAGTAGTGTTTGAGGTGGTAAACGGATTGGGCTCCATAGCTGCTTCCAAATTATACCTCCCATTATCCTCACAGTGGGGTTGAAGGGAGTTGTAGTTGAGCCATAGCTCGAGGGTGTCCTTGTGACTTGCAGGATACAACCAGATGGCAGCAACTGATGCAGCCCCTGGAGGTGTTAAAAAGGTCTGAATGACTTGCAATTGTAAAGCTTAATTGCCCTTAAGTAGATGGTAATGTAGGTGAGAAAAAATTTACATTGTTACATTAAGCCGCTAATGCAGAGTGTTTAACTCCTTTACTCCTTGTAAGGCTGGGAAAAATGAGAGGCCAGTTGTTGCTCACTTAGGCAGTAAAAGAAATAAAATAAAAAAATCTTGAAATGTACAGAAATTAATGTTTATGGAAGGAAAATAAGAAACACAGTTTTACATGTTTACAGATTTATATTTGCAACTCCACATATATTCTTGCAGCACCACCCAGCGGCAGTGGTAATTCCAAACCCCTGAGAGGGCCACTGACCCCCCCCCCCCACAACTGAACGAGTTAGCCTTTGGAATGTTGGCTGTTATATGCATATAAAAGTGTTTCAGCTGCACAGGGAAGCTGCTCTGTCTGTTCCTGGCTGGGGAAGGGATTCAGGGCACTTGAGAGTCAGAACAGATTGTGATGAGAACAGACTTAATCCCTTCCTGGAATGCTCTTCAGTTCCAGAGAGTATCGACCCCACAGCCTTACCATGTATTTGCACTTCCTGCCTTTTATGGCTGATAGCAGAATATCCTCATTTTAACGGGTCCTGTAGTCCGAGACCTTTATCTTAGTTGAAAGAGAATTTCTTACCATGCATAGAGCAAAACCATACATACATAATAAATATGTGTGTGTGTGTAATATTTCACTGCTGTTTGCAGTGGTAAAACATTAAATGCTGAAATTTGGTAAGACAATAGTGTGGTTATACCTCGCTAAATGTGTTGACCACACAGTACAGGGTTTTCTTCAGATGATCGGACCATATAGCTGTTGCTTTGATTTTATTTTGTGGGTGTCTGGTTGTCACATCTACCTTTCTATCTACTTGTCCATCTATCTATCTATCTATCTATCTATCTATCTATCTATCTATCTATCTAAAAGACCCTGTTTATCTCCCTGCTTCAGCTCTGCTATTATGTAGTTGGTCTTGCATTTTTTTTTTTTTGCTGTGTTTAGTAAAGACCTATAGTTAGGTTAAGGAGGAATTCTGTTTAGAGTTCAGGTCAACATAAGAACTATTTTGTCACAATTTCCTTTGTGGCTTCATCATGAAAGGGTTATGTGGTATTTATTCTATGCTGGAATCAAGCCCATGATGTCCTCTCATAGGCTTTAGAACAAAATAAAATTCATTTAGAAAGCACTGGAAATCTCCCTGCTGAAAGTGGCAAATTGCTGCAAGTAAAATTGTTTAATCAAAAGTTTTTTTCAGTTCACAGCATATTTGTCATCAAGTGTTTCTCTGGTACATTGACTCCTTTCTGTTTGAGGAAGTTCTAGGATTCGGCCAAATCTCAAACCAAATAGTGAATTTGGTACATTCTTAGTTTTTTTTCTAAAGGGCCTTCTTTCCAAAAAAACTTCTTTTTTTTTTTTTTTTTTTGGTGCCTTACACTTTGATTTTTGGATGAGCCCTTTGTGCAGAACATGTTCTTTTTACAATCATAATGTTCCCAAAGTGGGCCCATAAAAATGCAGACTCTCCACCTTCCAGACTGGAAATTTCCATTGGACTAAAGCTCCCCATAGACGCAACGATCTTTCGCTCCCGAACGACCGATTTTGGTGAAGTCCGACCAATCTGTCAAATTATCGTGCGGTTAGTGGGATACAAACGATCGGTCATCTTACGATTTTTCGTCCGACATTGGTCTGAAGATTGATCGGCCAGGTTAGAAAATCTTTATCGGTCCCCATGCAATCTACCTATGTTTGCAGGGCAAAGCAGGCTGCGATCCTTCAGTTTTGCTGCAATATCGCCTGAAATGGTCTTTTTAGTTGATGGACAAATCTGACATTAAACGATCGTTTTGAGACAATCGTGGTCTCAAGATAACCATTGGATCTTTCAAAAATCTTTGCGTCTATGGCCAGCTTAAGACTGCAGCTGATCATGCTATCCTCTCCCTTCATAGCCTCTAAATCATTCTGACTTGGCCAAGTGCATTTGTTGTCAAATCAGCAAAGTACAATAGCTTACCCAGCCCTCAATAATTTGCTCAGGCAAAGCATGGTCATTATTACAAATCTTTTGTTCCCAGAAGAGTTTCTTTAATAAACATTCTAGAAGAGGAATGTCCTATTCAAACAAACAGCAAACTACAAATCCTATGATTTCCCAGCAGACCTCAGTTGTTGGAAGCTGCTATGTAGTTACAGTAAACAAAGAGTCTGGAAGAGTAATGGAATGTGTTTGTGATCTGATTGTTGTCGAACTATGACTTCAGCATCTACCTTCCTGATGGGCTATAAAGAGAAAATATGTATACCCATCGACAGCCGTACTCAACAATTATTATGTTCTCTGTGCATTTGCATGGGTTTCCTCCCATGCCCCAAAATTATACAGGCAGGTTATTTGGCTCCTGATGCAGTGGACCATAGCGTGTGTGTGAATGTGACCAATTGTAAGCTCCATTGGAGTCCAGGATTAGTAATTATATTGGCTCTGTATCAGTAAGGGCAGAGACGCTCAGATTCGGGGAGCTCAGTCGCCAACCAATCTCCTCTTCTTCGGGCGACTAATCTCCCTGAACTGCCTTCCCACCAGCTAGAATGTAAAACACCAGCGGGATGGTACTTGGAGTTCTTTGTTTTCCAAAGTCGCCCGAAGTTTCCTTGTGAGGCAACTTTTGGCGACTTCAGAAAACAAAGTGCTCCAAGTGCCATCCCGCCAGCAATTTACATTCTAGACGGAGGGAATGCAGTTCATGGAGATTAGTCGCCTGAAGAAGAGGCGATTGGTTGGTGGGCGACTGAGCTCCCCGAATCTGAGCTTGTGTCTCTGTCCTAAAAGAATAATCATGAATAAAGCACACAGGTGACCAAGGTTTCCTTGTGGTTACTGTAGTGTCATCTGCTTCTTAATAGGTAATTGGGAAGGGCATACATTATGTCATTTTACCAGTGTATTAATATAAATCTTGTCCTGCCATACCCCCAAACAAACCTTTAGCTGCTAATGAGACCACCTCCCACTATTTTTTTTAATTTATCTAATTAGTTTTTGTTTTGTGCGACTGGAGGTTCTGAGACAAATTGTCCAGACAACAAATCATTTAGATAACCAGAAAAAAATAATGAACTGTTGCACATCAACAAATAAAGGCTCACTGATTTGGGCATCCCTTATATAAAACCTTTGTTTACCTGCTATCCCACAGTCACAGTCCCTTCCAAGAGACTATTATCCCCAATGCCACTATAGGCACTATCTCTCCCTACTAAACCTGCTATCTCACAGCAACAGTCTCTACCCAGAGACTATTATCCCCACTGCTACTATAGGCACCATCAATCCCTGCTATCCCACAGCCACAGTCCCTTCCCAGAGACTATTATCCCACTGCTGCTATAGGCACCATCTCTCCCTGCTATACCTGCTATCTCACAGCCACAGGGCCGGGCTGCACTGCACAAGCACCCTAGTCAAGCCCGGCATAGCGCTCCCGGGCATGCGAAGGAGCAAAAAAAAAAGTAGAAAGCGCAGCATCGCCAGTAATGCAGAGGGGACTAGACTGGGGGTTGGAAACAAAGCAGGTATGTGACTAGCGCCCCCCAGTTTTGTGCCCTAGGCACTTGCCTACCCCTTGGCCCAGTCCTGCTGGAGACTAGTATTCCACTGCTACTATAGATACCATCTCTCCCTGCTATCCCACAGCCACAGTCCCTTCCCTGAGTCTATTATTCCTACTGCTACTATAGGCACCATCTCTCCCTACTATAACTGCTATCCCACTGCCACAGTCCCTTCCCAGAAGCTATCCCCACTGCTAAATTAAGTTTCAAAGAGAACCAGGGGTAATTCTATGCTGCACTAACTCAGGTCACCTCTGAACAGTTCAAAAGCAATCACAGTCCCAGGCATGTTTTAAAGTATATATATATATATATATATATATATATACACAATTAACATGCATGCAGGCTAATTGGCTGCTGATCAAATTGACCCCAATGTGTTACGTTACGTACTGGATTTCAAGCAGATAAACTGGGCAATAGTTCACAGGAGGAATTTAGTTGTGTAGCTGGAATTTTTCTGACAGTTGTTAAGCAAATTTAAAAAAAATACGTTGGTTTAATCTTGCTGCCTGTCCAGATTGTTTTTTGCTAAACGGGGTAAAGTCTTAGGGACAAAATTCAGTGCAAGCTGCGCAGTTCGCATGGGCTCAAAACTCGCATCTGTTTGTGTGAATGGTCAACATGATACAGTTATGGCTTCCCTTATTCTGAAGCCTGTAGTATTCAAGAAAACTAGCCTAAACCATATGGGAGGCCTTTACTAGTATGGGACAAGCAGTATAGCATCTTCTACTCATAAGAATAAATAAGTATATTGTATACAAATGGACTATATATCAGTGGATCAAGAAAATAAAGGATAAAATGCCAGTGCGTATTGTTGAGAATGGATTCTGTTTTAAGTTGCTTTGATGAGGTTTATGCCATTTCCCCATCGTAATGCCAAAAAGGCAAGAAAGTTTCAGGGCACTTCCCAGTCCCTTCCTGCATTGTGTCATTGAGGAGCAGATGTGGAAGGAGGAGTTCCTGTAAAGCAGCTGTGCTTTCCACCCCAGTGCAGCTTCTTCTAGTAAGACATTCTGGTCAAGCAGACCCTGCAGTGCACCCAGAGCATGCCTTTCAATACTCTCCCCCCAGAATAGGAGGAAACAATGTTCTCATAAGCTTTCCTCCTCATTGTCAGATTTTCCATGTCCAAAACACGGACAAAGCTGTAATTTCTCTGAGAATTTTTAACTGATTTTTTTTTTAATGCGTGCGCGTTACGGTGCCCAGCCGCTCCTAACAGCTTGAAATGACGTTTCCTATGACAATGATTTATGAAGCAGGAGCGTATATACCGCAGCCCTTATAGTCTAGGGAGGAGCTCTTACTGCTTCCTCTTTGCATTCAAGGGGAAAAAGACATTGTCGTTTTTTACATAAAACACTCATTGTTTCCCATATAAAAGTATTTTATACTAGTACAATAGGCATGCAATTTAGGTGTGTGCATAATGCACTATACAAATATAGACATTTCAGGGTCAATTCAAGGCTGGTAAATAATCTAGTGCATGCTATTTATTATACTGTAAGGAAATTATGTGAATCAGCACTATTTAGCTAAATGGATACTCGGCAATTAAAGCCAGTTATGAGTGGTTTGCAATTGTTAGATTTATTATTATTATTATTAGTATTACTAATCGAGTTGCAATTAAACCTGCTTTAGCTGTAGCAAATTAGCATTAAATACCTAAGTTTTTTTGGAGATTGCCTTAGTAGAGAAAAGCATTATGGCAGAATCCACTATGGTTAGATAAACATTTAAATAGAAGGAGTCTCATTAATCAATATTGTCAAACTGGGGCACTTGGGTTCCATCAGATTACCTGATTTAAGGGCTCCAGCACACAACATTAATGGGTGGTGGTTGTGAGCAGACTGAGAACAGGGAGAAAAAACAGGCTGTAGTGGTTCTCATATGGAATCAGGAGCTTAGGTTTCACATGCTAGAGGAATAAGGTTTGACTATGTGGCCACAATGGACGGATGAGTCTGGGCTCCACCAGGAATTTTCCTGGTAGCACAGTGGACCAGTGTGGCCCCCTTGTATATGACATTTTAAATCTTGTTTTGTGTCTCTGCATTCATATTTCAGTGGCCTGTCATATCGCTTGGCTCATACTTCTGTTTATGCATAAATAGAGAAGGGTTGCACGATTCTGAAGACTAGACTAAATATTCTAAATATGTATCCCTGGCTGAGGCAGCGGTATACACATTCCAAGCAAACCTGTAAATGTGCATTCAATAAGCCTGTGTACTGTATTGTGCATCAAAGAGAAAATAATCAGGAGGTAACAACACGCTGATAAAGGGGGTACCATTTAACATTGGTGATCCCAGACTATAGGAAACACTGGTTGGGGACCACTGCTATAGAAAAAAACAATTTGCTTTTATATCTTTGCAATTTGTATATTTGTAGTGGAGTATAGATAATCTTTTTTTTTTTTTTTATCCTTGTGCCTGTGTCTATTTTCTCTATGGCCATAAGTTGCTTTATGGCAGGCACTTCAAGCTCATTAATATTTACTACACCCTTGCCTGAAGAAGACTTTATCTAATTTAGCTATGAGTATGGACCAGATGGGCAGTGTCACATGCAGCTCCATTACCCCCCATTGACTTGACTGGGAATTGCATAGAAGGAAAGTTGTGAGCTCTTTTCAGTCTGAAAAGATGATGGTAGGTTTCAGTGAAGCCTTTACAGCAATGCGGTTTTTCAAGGATGTAAGACCATTTTTCCCTACATCCAGTTTTCACTGCAAGCCTCACCTAGTGACAGAATGGTAAAGCTAATTTGGAAAACTAAAACCCAAGAACATCACAGGTCTCCATAAATATACATCACATAACACTGGCCATATTAAAGAACACTTTTATATGAATATTTCTACCCAATAATTGTTTTGCTAAAAGTGTTTGTTTGTATACTGCTGACATCTGTACATTCCTTTTCTCAGACTCCAGCTCGGGGCCACAGCAGGCAGATCTCCTCCCTGTCACAGTCATGGTTTTGCACAACCCAGGGTTTATTCTGGTTTCGCTTTGCACTGTCGAAAGTACAGCAGGGCAAAGAACCACCCAGCTTCCTTCCTGCACATTTCATTATGGCAACCAAGCTCATGTGACAGCAGAACGCTTCAGGAATAAGCTGTCTTCTGCTGAGCTGATTGGATGTTTGTTAAATTGGGAGCAGATTATCCAAACAGTAAGCTCTCGTATAAATTAATTCCTACCCATTTGTAGCAGCCTCCTACAAGGATTTGCCATGTTACAAACCATGTTTGAACCTTGGCACATCAATCGTTATGAACTCTACAGAGTCAAGCATATAGAATTATGGGCTATACTTTAGAAGGAGGAACTACTCTCAAAATTTTAAAGAGAGAAAGAAATGTAATTCTTAGCAACTTTCCAGTATGCTTGATTTTCAGTGGGTTAGAAGTTATCAGTGTACATTCTAAAGATTCTAATGCAATTATCCATGCTTGGGAAGTTTTTAAACTCTTACCTTTCATGTCCTACCCTGTACCTAGCCCTCAACCCAAAATGATATATGGTTTTTGTGGTCACTGCTTCCAGGCACCAAAAAAACTGATAATTTTTGAGACTTTGTTTTAAATTTTTATCACTTGCCTTTCTGTTCAGGCTCTCTCATATACAGTATTTACCTTCCATGTTGTCTGGTTGCTAGGGTAATTAAGCCTAGCAACTAGATGGCTTTTACAGATTCCAAGTCTTACAACTTCATAAGATAAACTTAAAAATTATTTTATTTTTGTGATTTCTTTACATTGGGGGGCAATATATATATATATATATATATATATATATATATATTATATATATATAAGTAGGATCCACACTCACAGGTCTTATGAAAGTTTTGAAAATTTTTATTAAAGGATGGATTATAAATATATATTAATATATCCCAGACCAGGAAAGCTAATATGCTTGGATGGCTTTCATTATCAGAGTGGGGAATGAGGACAAAATGCAGAAGAAAGATGAGGCTAGTATGTACCCATGGTAAATGTAATTTATAGCTGATAGGGATGCACCAGGATTTGGCATTTGCCGAATCCTTGTGTCTGGCCGAACCGAATCCTAATTTTCATATGTAAATAGTGGCAGGGAGGGAAATCAAGTGACTTTTCATCACAAAAGGAAGTGAAAGAAAAATGTCAAACTTTTTCCTTTACTGCCACTAATTTGCAAATCATGATTCGGATTCTGTTCGGTAATTTGCCAAACCTTTCACAAAGGTTTCGGGGGTTTGGCTGAATTCCAAAAAGTGGATTTGGTGCATCGCTAATAGCTGAGCTCACAGAGTTCATGTATCAGAAAGGACTACACACCTGTAATTTAGTGTATCAGTATAAATCTTACACACAGTGGGGCTCATTTATCAACACAGGGCAAATTTACTTATGGGCAGTTACCTATAGCAACCAATCAGTGAGTAGATTTTTAAAGCAAGCTGCAAGTGGAACAATGAATGCAGCACTTTGATTGGTTGCCCATGTGCAAATTTGCCTAATTTTTTATAAATGACCCCCTGTGATCTGTTTTATTGTTCAGCTGACAGACTAGATTATAAAGCAGTAGACCGTATTTATTTAGTGAAGCCTATTGCAACATTTGTAGAATTCTTTAAACTGTATTCAAGCAGGGAAATGTGTTTTCCTATCTGTCAGTACGGGACATGGAATGTCATGCAGACTGCACATTTTACATTCAAAGGCCTAGTGTGACCCAGTCTTTGCTTTTTTTGTGCATTTAACCCCATGGAAACTGGGTATTTGCCCATAGACTGTGTAAAGACTGACCTCTACATCCCTCCAGCTGCTCTTAAGCTGCATGACTCCATACCCAGCTCAGGAGGCTCATAGGTTGGACTTGTCTGATTTATATATTTCCCCCAGGCAGAGGCATTTCTGAGCCCTTCTCTTCTCTAACAAACAGAAACAAGCTTATGTCAGCCTGGCAGAAGTACAGCACCTGCAGTTTTACTGATCCTGTCCTGGGGATGGGGATAATGAACCAGTGTACCTGCGAATGGCATAGGAAGCCCTTTTGTGCCTTGTATGTTTATTTTTCTTTTAAATGTACATAGATTTGTGTATTGTAATTCCTCTTATTGTGTGTTCTGACATCACAACGCCTTTATCTGCTGTAGACTCTGTGTAAAATATATAATTAAATGTCAGAAACGTTTCCAGAGAGCCTTGCGTCACAGAGGCTATTTTGGGCCTGGCTTGTGTAACATGCTTAACTAGTAAAAATATGGGTGTAGCATTTAGAATAGTACAGGTTACCACACTCGGGTGCCTTGCCATTTCCACCATATCTGCTTTGGATCTAGGTTTAGAAGCAGCAGGAAGGAGAAATGCTTGTTGATTGCTCATTAAAGGGCTAATCTTGGTTACTGTCATGTCTTTATGTTTGCTGGACCACATTGGGATTGTAACACAATAAGTGGCTCTATGGTGGATCATAAGGTAAGGGATAATTTACCATTTATAATCACAGCTTTAAAACTAGGGTTTTTTTTTTAACAAAGGCATACACCAATTTGGGAATTGTCCGGATACCAAATGTTCCACAAAAAAAAATCAAATGTCATACTTAATTTGCATATGCAAATTTGAGAAAAAGTATCTGTGGTTAATAATTTCATGTTTAAAGTCATGTAACTTTAAGGATAGAACTACATGTGTGATTTACGCAACAAAACTGCATGCAGCCTCTGCATCGGACAGTCGTTTCACGTCGAACAAAATTGGCTTCTAGATGCGACATTCCTATTACTTACATTAGAACTGGCGCATCTGACTTGACGCCTGCGTTTTGTCGCTTCGGCCATGTAGTTCTAGCCTTAGAGGGATGTAAAGGCAAAAAAATAAAACCCCATTTTCACTTTCTTTAATGAAAAAGAAATCTATTTCCAACATAGTTTAATTAAAAAATGTCTATTGTTTATATAAGAAACCTGACTGTATGCAGTGAAATTTCCCCTTGTGTTACTTGCTCTGACAGTTGCGCATAGGGCTGCCACCTTTTCCTGAATAAAATACCGGCCTTCCAATATATTTATCTTTTTTTCCTATTAATAACATTGGGATCAACCATCAAAAATACTGGCCAGGCCGGTAAAATACTGGCCAGGTGGCAACCCTAGTTGCAGATAGGAAACTTCAGATGGTCCCTAACTACTCTGCAGGGAAATGATCATACAAACTGCAACGAGGGAACACCCACCTTACTTCCCGGAACTCAAGCAGCTTTGTTTGTTTCCCTGTAGAGCAGTCGGCAACTGTGCAGAGATTTGCATCCACAGATCCAGTGTAGTCTGTATATTCTGATTATTTGTCAGTGTTTCTGTATCGGCTTCTATGGCATATATTATTTGACTTATGCTGTTTTGATCATTTATGACGATCCGTAAGCTTATCCTCCCAACTGAATCCCAGACCACACAGCATATGTGTAGTCTTGCTCTTGCAAAGATGTTTAACAAAGTTACAAGATGACAACCCCTTGTGGTCAACTTTGAAAACATAAGTAATTTGTTTTATTAGGCTTCTGGTGCAGTAAGTTCATGTTTGTTTAGTATACAAAATACAGCATTTTTAACATTATTCTATTTTGGACTTTAGTTGACCTTTTAGGATCAAATAGAAAATTAGAAATTAAATTTTTCTAGTTTTTTTCTATGGTCAAAACGGTCATATTCGACTAGGGGGGGTTATTCAAATTCAATTTGAATAGATTTTCGAGATTTATCATATTCTGGCCCTTTATTCACCACCTAAAACCTGCTGTATTGCTGTCAATGGGAGACGTCCAGGGATAATTTTTGAGTTGTTTGCAGCCTGAAATTTGAGTTTTTTTCTCTTCGAGTTTTTTAAATTTATAGCAAATTCAATTTGAATACGATTTGAGTTTTTGATCCTATTCACCCCGAGTTTCAAAAATTTGATTTTGATTTTTATAGCCTACTTTGGTTAAGGTTTAATTCTCCTTTAACGGAATCCGGAATTTGTATATGCTTATTTAAAACTAATTCAAGCATAAGAAAATAAATGAATTTACATGTGATTGAGCTTGGCCCGTTTTGTACTCTGTATTGTGAATAATACATTCTGTAAGTCATATATTCTTTATCATCAATGGCAGCCCACTAGATTTGTTCTATTTTCTTAATATTTAACGGTGTTCTGTGGTTTCAGACACAATACCTTTGTTTTCTGCAGATCCCATTGTACTTTGTGCAATGATTATTTCTTCCTTTGATCATAGTAATATTACTATAATATCAGTCACTGAGACTCCCCACATAACTCATATACTGTTGGTGTTCGAATTTATAGTTGTTGCTCAGGTTCAATCTAAATCATGACTCTCAAACAAAGCAGCATCCCACTGTTTGGTATCATTTCAGCACAGCAAATGACCATGCAACAGATTGCCCTGCCTAAACCAAACCATACATGGTGCAAGATGGTTGGTCAATTTATAAACTCTGAAGAAATGTCTTGTTGAGTTTCAACAGACCTTCAGTATGAGGCCACAAGGAACTCTTTGCAGGACTTTGCATGTGAAGGGAAATAAGCTTTACAAAAAACTTTTTTTTTTAGAGCGGTCTCTTTCCTGTAAGTTTATGGTGGAACATTAAAGGGGAACTCCAGTCCACCCAAAAACTGTTTGCAAATTGGACATTACTAATGCCACAAATTTCTTATTGATATTAGAAAGTCGCTTTAGGTACCCATACAGGAGCAGATTTTAGCTGACAAGTAGGCTCCTTCAGTCTGGGCACTCTGCCAGGCCTATCCAACTGATATGTGTTTGAAAAACTCATGGGGGAGATGGGCAGATATAGATCAGACTGGTTTGAAAAACTCTTTGCATAGAGAAACAAAATCACATACACTGAAAGATCAGCTTGTGAAGTCATAAAGACATTTTTTGGGTGGAAAAAGTAATGAAAATGGTAAAAGTGTTGAGTAAAGATTGCTGTATATGAAGTGGACATGTTTATTGGGCAGATTTTGTAGTTGTAACAGGTGGGAATGCCATGACATATTGATAACGACTTCCAGCATCTTCTTCCAGGATCAGACTGGTGGGCACAGGGCCCATTGGGGTTGCCGTCCAAGGGGCTCCCACCCCCTCCCACCAGAGGCTACCCCGCTCCCCAGAGCATATGTAAATGAAACCTACCTTCAGAATGTAAGGGGAGTGCCAGCGGAGTCTGGGCCCTCCAGCCCAGCCCAACCCTGTCATTGGCTAGCCAACTTTTGCATAGAGGATAGTAGAAGGCTATGCATTCATTATAATTGGTAAAACTGTTATTTTTTTTAAAGGCGACATTAAAAAAATGAACATATGCATATTTAGCAATTCCAGGGTGTGCCTTGTCCATGTAAATATTTTTCTGACTGTTTGCAGCTTCTGCTTTGTCATGCCTGAGTCATTGTTCATATTCCTTAGGAAAGTTGCCCTTAAAATGTAATTTGCAGATCATGATCTTGGTAAAATTGCTCAATGTCTCTGAAATTGTTAAAGATTAGCAAAAGTTTACAGACACTGCACCAAAGCATAAGATCCAGTTGACTAATTTTGCTAGCAAAGCCATATGGTGGTTATTATTGGAAACATGTATTTATAAAGATCCAACATATTGTGCAGCATTGTCCAGTATAAGGGGGTCTACAGCAAACTTAACCATTCCATACTAGTGGATATAGAAGGTAAAGGAGATCCTGCTTAACAGAACTTACAATCTAAAAATACCACTCTGACACTTCTGCTTGTCCCTCAGTTTCTGGAGATGCTGAGTATTAAACAATTTCTGGTCCAGTAGTGTCCCTGCAACTTGTGCGTTATTTATGGAATATGGTAGCTAAATCAAGCACAGGTTGCAGTGAATGTTTGGTGGTAATGTCACTTCTGTTGCACCAATACATGCAGTGTTAGTAAAGGCATTAGCATCCAATTTGCTCGGCACAAGGCGTGGACACAACTCACTAGGAGAACTTGGAACTATCACCTTGTCTAGGCTAGTTTGAGGAGCATGTATGGATGCAAGTATCTTTAATAGGTACTCCATTTTGTGTCCATTCAAGAGCTTTCATTTTGTAAATGAGATTTACCAAGTCAAATTCCACCGGAATTGTTAACAACCTCAATTCCTTATTATTCCTTTCTGCACAATAGTGTCTTTTTTGCTGTGGTGCTTATAAATCACCTAATGGTGTCTTGAAGGTTTGTATTTGTCTACCTCATGAGACTGGGAACTTGGAGAAGTATTGCGTGCAAGGAGGAGGAATTTATTCCTAGCAGCTACAAAACCTCCTCCATGCAGACTAAAACCATTAACCATGTTTTGCATCACTGCACATACACTGAGTCCAATAGGAGAAAGCAATTTCACATCTGCTGGAACCACCGCCCCACACACAGGCCTCACTATCTCCCCCCACCCTCCTATCTCCTTCTAGGTTATCCAGCTCCCATGCCTTTCTGTCTGCTGCTGGCATGAATGCTTCCTGACTTGTGCGCACATGGGGAGCTGGGCGACTGTGGCTGGAAATTCTAGGAATCATAACATCTTCTGTAGGAACTAACATAATTGTACTATAAGGTGTGAAGTCAGGGACAGAGATCTCCATGGTGCGTTCAGAAAGTATGCTCAAATCTTTGCATCCTCATGGCATCATCATAAACTACTAATGCCATGTAAAATGGAAATGGGTTAGTGGAATAGAACAAGGTTATAACCTCTACCATCGCCTGGCTCTGCAGTGTCAGAGCTGTGGATAGTGGTTGAGGGTGACTGTTGGTGCCACTCTTGTAAAGTCACAGGACAGGTTCTGTTTCAGTTGACAGATACTAATTGAACCCACTGGCGATGGTGCTTTCTTAAACACTTGCTGTGTTGAAGTGTTGGCTCTTTAACATTCTCAAATATTAAACTCCTATCTTTCATGTTGCCAGAAACAAAACCCATAGAGCAGTGGTTGATAGATTTTTTCTGTTTTGCCCTCCTTAGAGGTCCAACCTTTGGTCAAGCCCCTCCTTAACCTATAACAAAGTTACAGCCAAAATTTCAAGAATATCTAGGGCAGCAAATAAGTGTTTGTCCCAGATGCCACTCGAGATTTAAGGGTAGGGGCAGATTCAGGGAAATTTAGTCGCCTGGCGACTAATTGCCTCTTCTGCTGGGCGACAATCTCCCCAAACCCTCTTCCTGCCTTCCGTCTTCTGAAATTAAGAATCGCCTGCACTAATGCACTTTCGGCGCTTCGATTTCCAAAGTTGCCTCACGAGGAAACTTCGGGTGACATTGGAAATTGAAGAGCCGCAAGTTTCCCCGAATCTGCCCCGTTATGTAGAAGAGGAAATAAGTATTCAGAGCTTATTCAAATTAATGGACTTGGGGCATAGAGCAGATCTGCTTTTCTCAGCCTGAAAAAAAAATATGCATGCTGAGAGCAGCTGAGCCAACACCCTGCCAGCTTTTGGTCGGAGGCGGCTTGCTCCTCCGAGATATCAGATTGCACCATATGGTCACTTGGACATACCCCCTGTGAACATTTACCTTTTTTGGAGGTCTGATAAGGAAGGTTTAGCCCAAAAGGAAATATTGCACAAGACTGAATTGGCAAGGAGACAATGCATTTTATCTGCAATTTGTTTTATAACCAGATAACAGGAATTGTCACATTCTGCTTCCCATTTTAGTTAATGTTCAACATTGTGCTTGTGAGTATGGCACATTGATACAGGTCAATCGAAGGAAGTGATTACCCTCGCACACCCTGGCCGTCCAGATAATGGGATACCCCGGTGCTCAGTGGTAACAGGGTTTGGCAGCCCTTACAAACTGTAGAAAATGAAAAATCCGCCGGCACAACAGGGATGCTGCTAGCAGGGCAAGCCCTTGCTCGTTTATTACGGATGCATCCGTAATAAACGAGCAAGGGCTTGCCCTGCTAGCAGCATCCCTGTTGTGCCGGCGGATTTTTCATTTTCTACATTGATACAGGTGACTGACCAGCTGGAACAGAAGTACGTACAATGCTTTCAGGGATAACTATTAATGTTAGGCCACACCACGCGATTCTCGGAGATTGGTCGTCTGGCGACTAATTGCCTTATGTTTTGGGCGACTAATCTCCTTGAATTGCTTACTCCTGTCTCGTGCTGCCTAAAATGAAAAGTCACCTGCGGTAATTCACACACAGCGGTGAATATAATTTTCTGTTGACCACTTCACCTACCACCCTTGATAGCTGTTTCTCAGCAGCTGCCCTTAAAGCACACTGAGCATTTGCAATGCCATTGATATTCAAACTGTGGCCTTACACGATGGGGAGCTGCTATGGACAACTTTGAAAACTTTCATCATTACTGTTATAGGGCTGCTAAACCTCTGGGCTGGTACAGTAAATTCAGTATATAAAATACATTTTCATCTATATTGCTTTTGAGGTTTTTGTTCTTCTCTAAAGCACACCTAACATGGTTTTTTTTTCATTGCTGTGGTCATCTCGGGGAGAACATGCAGGGGCGCTCCGCCAATGAGGCGAGTTGAGGCACTCGCCTCAGGCTGCAGCGCCCACCGCTCCTGGTAATTAAGACCGAATTTCCGGTTTTCAACCCGAAAATTCGGTTCTTCTAGTGCAGATCGCTCACTTGCATGCTCTGCACTAGCGCTGTGGACCCTCCTACCCCTGTCCGGCACTCACTTTTGAGCGCCGTGGGGAAGGGGAGGGCAGCAAAATCAAGGCCACCTCAGGCAGGATCGCCCCTGAGAACATGATAAGGAAATGTCCCTACCCTATCTTCCTATCATTCTGTTTATGGCAGTTGTTGGTACTGTCACACAGTGAGGGTCTAAAACTCCCAGCATCCCACTGCCATAGTCCTAGGAGAGGCAAAGGATAATACTATTGGGAATGACCGCCTCAGTTTGGAATTTGGTCTGTATAAGGAAAGAATGTTGTGCCCTCCCAGTCCCATAGGAAAATGTGTTGGTTGGCAAATTAGAAATGTGCTGCTTTTGAAGAGTGGAACTGGCGCTTCTAACACTAATTAGTCTCACAGTTTGCCTTTCTCTCTTTGCATCTCTGATGCAGACAGATGATGTTACCGGCTGCGCCGCTATTTCAATACACACCAGTTCAGCCAACAGAAACTGCCACCACTTGTACAACAAACTGCCACCACTTGTACAACAAAAACAACCAGAAATAATTTTTTAAAATGGAAAATGCAAGTTTTGTTAATTTCCCTAATATCAGGTAATTAAAACTATTTAATCCGTTAACAGGTACTTGCTAACACACACAAGGAATCATAATAACATTTCTTTCATTATCATTATTCATTAAAAGGCTTGTTTTGTCAACTCTCTGCATCAGCTTCTGGACCCAAGGTTTGATATAAAATGAAAGAAAGTATTATTTATATTTATATAGTGCTGCCACCTGGCCACTAAGAATAATGATTGGTTCCAATATTTTGAATAGGCAAATGTGCCTCAGTGTTATATCCAATGGCAACCAATCCTAGAATTGCTTTCATCATATGGCCTGCAGTAGACTGATCACATTTAATTGCTACTTGGTTTTAATGTATTACTGCAGTGTGCCTTACACCTCATTTTTGTGGTAGGCACACGTCAATGTAGCTACCACTTTTTTTGGCATCTAGCAGATGTGTCCTCAATAGAAAATGAGGCCCTATAAGCTCTCACAATTTTTCATGAAGATGTACGTAGAGTTTAATTAATCTCTTTGGATGGGGTTAGCTCACTAGAACAAATATGGCTGCCCACACCACTGGTCCCGCTAAGCTACATGCTTGTGTTCACATGCTCACAAAGCACATCATTTATTACTTAGACCTCTCCATCTCCCTGGTTAAATAATTTCTGCATGTGCAACCAAAAGAAATGAAAGGGAACATTGTCCCTATAAATAAGCACACATATATGAAGGTTCTTCGTCTTTGAAATACATTTGAATTAACATAATGAAACATTTTTTAGCCTGTCCGTTTCTGTATAAGAGTTACATAGAGACTCAGGCACTGTGAATGTTTCAGACATGTGCATGTTTCCTTGCACACAGTGAGCTGTATTTAGCAGTGATTTTGTCAGTTTGCAGTTGCCCTAAAACTTGACATTTTCATCCTCTGGAAAAAAAGGCTGAATGCCTAGGAAATCATTTCCCGGATACATTGTCAGCCAGAAAACCCATCTGTGGTCTAACCCCATGACAAAAAAACCTAGCAACAATCCATGTGACACCAACACAGTGGAGCTTGCCAAAGAACCAGATGCTGCTGTCTCTGAAGGACATCTCCTTCATCACTCGACTTGTTCTGCTGGAAAACCCTACGGGGGAGTGCATGTCCAGATATAAATGGCAACTAGACCACCACAAGTATTACACTTCTGTGCTGTATTATAAGAGGACGAGATCAAACTTAGTGCTTCTGTAATCCCATATACAGTTGGCTGGTTGGATAGCAGGTATAGTTGGGACTTGGGACGGATGGCGCCTATAGTAGCAGTGGGATAATAGCCTCTGGGAAGGGACTGTGACTGCAGGATAGCAGGTATAGTATGGAGAGATGGTGTCTGTAGTAGCAGTGGGGACAATACCCCATGGGAATGGGCTGTGGAATAGAAGATACAGTTGTAGCTGTGGGGCTTGTACAAAATGGTGACGGTACAAAGAATTGTAAAAACAAAGAAACAAAGCTCAAATAAATTCCCACGCTGGAATATTTTTGCTTAATTAAGAAGGGCTTACAATGTGTGTGATGCTTTGAATCGTACCATTGTATAACGGCAAAGCCATGACTGCAAATGTAAATAAACCAATCAGCAGTAAAATTTAGAATTTTATTGAAACAAAAAAAAAATGCAACAATTATGAAGTTGAAAATGACACTTCATTATTTAAGGCAAATTAAAGCCAAATGAGATTATAAAAGCAGAGTGCTAATTCCCCTTTAAGCATTAACTTAACTGTTTTTAATTAGAGGAATGTGGCTGTGAGTCATGTGACCAACAGAAAATAGGCACCTGGGGGAAGCGGAACAGATGAGAGTAGAAACAAAGAATGAAAGAAAAGAAACTGAAATAGTCTTTACTGTACTACTATACCCCTGGGTGTTCTTATCCTTTGGGTTAGGAGCCAAAAATTCTTAAAGCTGTTTTGGGGCGGATCACTGTGTTCCAGTACAGTAATGTTCCTCTCCCACTGCAAAACAATGGAATTTGTAGACAATGGTATTTAAGTAGGCAGATCATTCATTCTAAACAATCTTCTCAGATTTACTAAGGGTCGAATTTTGAATGCCAAAAAAATACGAAATTCGACCAGGGAATAGTGGGGAATTTAAAAAAAATTCGATTTTTTTAAGCGCAATTTGATCGATCGAATGATCGAATCTAATTTTCGAACGAATTTTAAACGATCGATTGAATTTTTTTTATTCGATCTTAGGGAATGATCCCCATTTTGGTAGGTTTAATCTGGTGAAGTAGGTGATCGAATTTAAATTTAAAGGGGAAGTATTCGACCATCAAATTTTCGAATATTCGAATAAAATTTCTTTGTTTTTAAAGTTGTCCAATACTGGCCACCCACAAAGACTGATCAAGAGTTGATCATTTATCTGCCACAGCTCTTTGCTATTTGCCTTCAAGCAATTTGGTCATGCAACATTTTTTTCAAGCCTTTTAAAAGGATCAGAATAGGTATGATAAACTACTTCTTTAGGTTGACTGGTTGTCTCATGCCAAACCAACTAGCATTTCTTTTTAAAACAATCATATTTGATCCGATCTGAATAAAGTAAGGAAAAAATATCATGCATGAAAATTTCCTTTGTTTCCGACTCACTTCGTATTCCACAGAACAGGAAGCTGCACCCGACTAGCTATTATAAGCTGTAACATAGGACTTAAAATAAAGTGACTATAAATACGCATTAACTCAGACAATTACAAAGAACTCACTGATTTCTTAATACAGTAAATTTTGTATAAATATGTATCGTTTTGTGGCATTAGTCACAAAAGAATTCTCTGTCATATCCTTATTCACTTTACCATTCCAAATTTATGGGATTTTTCACTTTTTTTCTGTTCTCCACCTCCCCCACCGCAGACTCACACCCCAAAGCCAGGGATAATCACTTTTCTACATATGTCTGAAAGATAGCTTAGAGCAGTTTGTCACTGGCTTACTGTGAACAGCTGTTAATGTTTCCTCCTGTAATTTAATTTAAAAACAATATAATTCAAGGAACAGCTAACAAAAGTGTAAAAATGTAGAAAATTATCTTTTAGTAAAAAGTCAACAACTATAGCAACAATATGGGGCAATTTTACTAAAATTCACCTAAAATCCCTCGAATTCCTTCGAAATTCGATAAGCATTCGACTATCGAGCCTCGAGCTATAGACTATCGAGACTATCGAGCTATCAGCTATCGACTATCAGGTGTTTGCAAAAGAAGCCTATGGGGGGGATTCCCATAGGCTTCTATTGGTATTCGATAGGTTCAAATTTTGTCATTAAAGTGCCTGCAATCATCATTTTTTTTTTTTTTTGGATATCATGTAATTTATTGATGGCATAAGCCAAGACCGGCTATGATCCCCTGAGTTTACATAATTGACTGTTGGGCATTTTGGGTTGAAATCCAAAATGTCCTTCCAAGTAAAATGGTCAGATGATTTGTTGACTTTTTAGAGATACATAATACTTCTAGACCAACATAATCATGGACGCTTATATGCACTTCCAAGGCAGCTTTACAGCATAGGAGAAAAAGGTTGTTTTTGTTCACCTTTAAGAAATGTCATGTTTCACATTTATTAAAGCAGATTAAAGGGCACCTTAATATTTTGTACCTAGGGGGTCAGGAAACAATATCCGGATATTTGTTACTAAATATCAGGCTTTGACCTGTACTGTATGCACTGTTGCACAGCAGCCTTAATTGGGCTTGTCCAGTTCATGGCCAGAAGCCGCTGTATTAACCTCAGTACACCACAACAGGATGTTCGAAGTTAAAGAAAAATGGTGTCCTCTTTCCTGCCATAATATGCATATTATCTAATCTTAGATTTACTCACAATATAGTCGTTCAAAGATATTTATTTTCCACACATACGCTTTTTAAAAATCTATGTATGGTTTAGAAACTGTGAGGCTCTCATCCTGGTCTTATAGCAGCGGGGCCTCAGCCTGAAGGTTTGTTAGTGTGAGATTTGGTAAGAATGACTTTGTCCACTGGATGATCTTGGAAGTCCACCTTGAGGCAATTTGGAGCAATTTTAAAAAGCGCGCCGCACCGTGTGGATACGCGCCGGCGTTTTCAAGCAACGCCGGTGCGCTTAGTAAAGTGGCTATTCGGGGAGGTTCGGGGGCTACAAGTCGCGGCGAGAAGTCGCCAGGCGATAAAATGCCCCCGAATCTCCCCGTCTGGCCTTAGCCTAAATGTCAATTGGGGTGATAATTTATTTGATGTTCTGGTTATCATTGGAACTATTACTGATATTGTAATCTTGTCCTTTATCTGTAACCTTGTTATCAGCTAAGGGGGACCTGACTAAAATTTGGAAGGGGGATTTGAAAGTAAAAAGCTGAAAAACCTCTTCTTAAGAGGCTCATAGCAGCTCAAATGTTTTTCCTTTGCCGACATTACAAAAGTTCACCCCGATGAAATCCAGAATATTGCTGCCAGATGAAATGCACTTTTGCTCTCGGTCTAATTGATTTTTTGCCAGCTCAGTGTTTGATCTTGCCCATTGATTGTTGTGAACCTTTAAACAAGTTGTCATTTGTCCTTTGTCCATTGTATACTTGAAGGCTAAATAGCATTGCAGGGGCATGGCCCACACATCAATGAGTTTGTAATCCTAAAGGCCCACAGCCGCTTTATTGGAAGGGAGAATGAATCGACCACGTCCCAAGACTCCAGCAGAAAGTTCAGTAGAATAAATAGTTGAACTGTGTGCAGACAATATAGTGGGGGAGAAGGCCCCCGTTAGCATTCAACCATTGTAGCATGCAGTCTATTTGGAAGCTTTTGACCAATAGCTTGAGTTCTTTATTTAATGTACATCAGAACCCTTTGTTTCCAGTTCTCCTTGTATTGATGTTGCAGTTCATGTTCATACTAATTTGTTTCTCTGTGTATGTGCATTATATTTATAGTACTTAAGTTTGGGAACTGCACCTCCTGGCACCCCCAATAGTCTGTGGTCCAAATGTACCATCTCTGCTGAGTGTTATTGTAACATTAGGGATGCTGCTTAGAGACATCTCTATTGTGTGCCAGAATATAAACATAGTCCTGTATTTAAAGCTTTGATTTTTTTTTTATGCAAAAGAGACCGAGTCATCTAACGTTTCATGCATCCTGCTTTGGCTTGTCATAGGAAATGACCACTTCCTGACCAGGAGTTGCTTAATATGAAGTCTAAAAGTAATACATTTTTGCAGGGTATAAAAAAACGGTGCCATGTTTTTTTTTCTCCAGAGCATATTTTTTTCACCAGGTAGTAAGTAATTGTATCTTCTATGTTACTGCTGGCACATGGATATCCCATATGCTGCCCTAAACATCTACATGCCCACTACTTCCAGAACTAGAAGTATGGTGTTCCCAGGGAATTTTTCTTTCTTCTTTATATCAGATTTCATTTGCATGATGCAGGATGTCCCATACTAGTTGCACAGAAGCTCTATCTATACAGCAGGTAATTGCTTGCTACCTATGAAAGATGTGTGTAATTTAAACTATCATAAGCATCTGTAAGTATCGTTTACTGGCCTTTCACACAACAGAAGGAGTAGTTTAGCCAGATGAATGCTTTCAGTAGTTTTCCAGCAGTTTCTGAGAAAAGATATCCTGATTTATAGGAGATAATTACATGTCTTCCTTCTACTGCAGTGGTTGTTGAATTCTCTTGGTTTCAAGCTCCCCTTGACCAATGTTTGTTCCGCATCCCCATTAGTTTGTAACAAGGTGAGAGATAAAGGAAAACATTGCTAGGTCAGCCATACATCAAAAGCTCCAAGAGTTATGTACTATCTCAGTCTAAGTCCCTTCAACCTGAGTTGCCAGTTTATTGACCCCTCCGACACTCTGCCCAAGAAATATCTTGAGAAGTGAAGACTGCATTAGCTTATTAATATGGTCACTAAATATCTGTTGGCACCCATTGTAATCTAATTGTTGGACCAGGGAACAAATGATCGCATCATTACAATTTGGCCCATCTGTTTGTGGCCAAAATGGGTTAAGATCCTATCATTTTGGTACCTCGCCGGGAAAGTTGGTTTCCCTAATCTTCAGACGGAGGCCCCAGAGGTGCCAATCACATAGTTGTTTTACGTATAGGAGCATGTCTTTAGGTTTGGCCACTGAGTTAGCTCAACTCCTAAGTGGAATCTTGTGAACAACAACTGCAATTTTAACACAACTCTTGCCTGGAAATGCAACATTTTTTAGGGAAAAATAGAATGAAATTCTCTTTTGTTGGCCATTCCCATTGACTTGAATGACACATTAGTTATTTTGTTTCCTGGGTCAAAATGCTCAAGACGCTTAAGGCTCAATGTTCAAGGTATATCTTACGCAAAGCACACAAGTAAAAATATGGTGGCCAGTGGGGTCAGTACATCTCTTCTCAACATGTCTGTATTTATACATACTGTAGATGTGAGATCCATAACCCACCAGTGAAACACACAAACTGCTTATATTCATTGACTCCGTAACAATCGTGGTATAAAAGTGTATGAATAGAAAAATTTTAACAATTCAGCAGTTTGATCTTGTGCCTTAACGGGAGAACATATGGGAGATAAACATTAGTTATATAGTATGGTGCACTTTTAAGGCTACTGTTTATACTTTGCATATCCCATTTGTGCTAAAGAACACATTCAGTTCTACCTTGAATTGCTTCATTTGCCATCATAATAAAAATATCTGTAGGCATAATTACAGTAAATATTATTTCTAAAGCCAGGTGGCACAGAGGAATTCTAAGCTACTAGAGTCACCAAGTGCAGCAATCACACAAAAATACTTGAATGTGCTTTCAAAATATAATGCACTTTTGCCCTTCAGTTACATATTTGGTCTTAGCTCTTCACCTGGTCAGCACTGCCTGGCTCAAGATCTGACCTCTGTGGTCTGAACAGAGTGATTGGAACCTTTTTGACTGTGGGCAAATATTTTTTTTTTCCTTAGATATAAATGGACCTCAGTTCTTTATCACATAAATAGAGGCTTGAAATCTATTAAAGTATTATAGGTGGAAAATTGGAGGTGACTCATGCTAATGAGAGGATGCCGCCGCTTCAAGAAACCTTGAGTTGCTGATCTGTGAATCACTAGCCTGCCTCTCAAGCTTTGCCCACGAAATGGGTGTTGCTTCCTCAAACTGGCCAGTGACTCACATGTACACTTCCCAAGATGTTCTGTATTTGCCTGGGCAAGTTGTTATTGGTGGTATCTCATTTTATCTGTGGTGAAGTTTCTAGTCGGTCATCCACTGATCATTAATTTGATCTTCTTATAATCTTTTACACTATAGTTTTGGAGTGAAAAATAGCTATAGATTTCCTTTATCAGAGCTTATTGTTTGATATTATACTGTGCCAAACAAGTTAACCTAAATAATCTTATAAATTATTTTAAACCAGTGTTTTTTAGTAGTTAGAAGATGTAAGGAAGGAATCTATAGAATGTTTTATAACGTTAAAGCCACTGTGTACATTAAATATTTTGCCTCTTATTCCTCTTGCAAGACATTCCGTTTGTCAACTTTTAAACCCGTTGCACAATTGTATGCACAAGAATATACCTGCTATCCCACACCACAGTCCCTTCCCAGAGACTATTATCCCACTGCTACTATA
>CM044447.1:68638784-68667548 GCA_024363595.1 Xenopus borealis | reverse complement strand
CCCAGAGACTATTATCCCACTGCTACTATAGGCATCATCTCTCCCTACTATACCTGCTATGCCACGGTCACCGTGGTTTCCCAGTCTATTATCCCACTGCTACTGCACTGTACCTAGTATACTGCTTTCCTTATTCAAAAATTAAGTCTGTCCAGAAAGCTACTATTTTTACAATCAGATCAAGATAAAAACAGCAGCAAATGGGGGTGATTTCTAACATGCTTCACACTGAGGACATGACTAAATAAACTGAATGAATGGCTCTCTCCCACCAACTGTAACACCATTCTGTAATATAGACCCACAATGAATCCTTTAGGCTGCAGAGGAAAGCATGTGGCGCCTTTCTGCTTTGTCACCGATTCTTTGCAAAGGTTCTTATAATAGCTGCACTGATCTCCATTACACGTGTATAGCTTCTTCTAAATATGAAAGCACCACCGACTGCAATGTCGGTCCTCGGGGGCTAGTCATGTAGTGCCCATAATCCCTTTTGTGTAATGGAGCTCTTTTTATTGCCAAATGAAAGGATGGAAATAAAAAATGTGTTACAGTTGTGTAACTGTTCCCAGTCATTGGATATTGTAGCCAGGACTGAGCCTTCCGTAAGAGAATCCATTGGAGTATGCGATCCGAGACATAACATGCCAGCTACTGTTGCTGCTTTTTTATCTTATTTGACTCTTGGCATGCACATTTTTAAAGGCATAGAATACCCTACACACAGGATATATGCTCCGTTTATTCTAGAGACGCACAGCATCCAGTTTTCATTTTGGGATTCTTCATGTTCAACATCTGGATGACCAACAGGTTTCGAGCTTAGCTCTTTATCAAGCATATAAAGAGCTAAGCTCAAAGCATGTAGTGTTTAATAAACAGCACGAATTTGCAGCAACCTACTGATTGAAGTTCATCACCACCTTTTGTTAATTCAGATTGATTGTGAGCAGGCCTGGACTGAGAGTCAAAATAGGCCTTGGCATTTCAAGTACACAGAGGCCTAATCAGCTCACACAGAGGCCTGAACAGCCTCCACCAGCCCACTTAACACTGAATTTCTATTTGCTGATGTTACTATTATTTTATTGTTGATCTTTTTAGTCAGACCCTCTACTGTCCTTTCTGACATGAAAACCACTGGCTAGTTGATGGGTTCTGGGATCATAATAATCACAATCGAGAAAGGAGAGGATAAAGGGTATAATTCCTCTTTAAATATTTACAAATTTAAACAAACACAAATGTTTTTCCATTTCTGCTCTACGGGTCTAATTCGCAGCCTTCCAGCACCATTATTAGGGGTTGGGATTCATTCTCTATGGAAGGCAATCCACGTGTTACAGCATGTGCTTTCACTTATGAGTATTTAACATGATCACATTGATGTCCAATGTCTAGAATAGATCCGTGCAAGGTTTTTGGGAAAGCAAATGTGCCTGTCAGCTGACTCCTTTACCCCTTCAGGCTATAAACCTGCATTTTGGCTTTGACTGTTTGTGAGTGCTCAGTTCTGCATGGGTTCGGCCAGTGAAGATGATAAATGGTTGCTTATGATTGCAAGTCATGTGTTTATGGCCCTGCGTCTTACACTTGTAATTAAGGGAAGAGTTAATATGCTTTGAAGTGAAAATATTCCCGATCTGTAAGCTTGTTGCATGCAAAGAGCATTCATATCACATATATAAACAAATGGGATCTGCAATATACTTTGCTAAGGCATTGCACCCAGCAACCTGAGGCTTACTTTGTTATTAAACTACATTTTATATCCTCACACTGACCGTTAAAGTCTACCAATAGCTGTACAACAACCCCTTGGTTGTGAATTAGAAAAGGGTTCAACTCCATATGTGTTGGCGGTTGCCAGGTGGTGAGTGTAGTGTTCATTTACACCAGTGCCGTCCAATCCAGCTGTCCAGTACACCAAATATTTGCTGACTTTATAACATAGAAGGGATAATTTCATACAAAGAAGTCTGTAGAGCCCTTGGGGGTCATAAAAACCCACTATATGGGAATAAAGTGCTACCTTTTTAGACCACATCCATCTACAGATACCACCAACTGGAATGGTTGCATAAAGAGTGCACAACCACATTGTTACATATTTCCTCCATTATTCCTGTGTTACCTTCATTGCCCATAGCCTTTAATATCATAAAGTATAATCACTCTAAATCATTTTATAATAAAGGATCACAACCAGACCGGTGGCAACCTAAAGGTGGCCATACACAAGCAGATTTCTTCTTCGGAAACAATCAATTTTAGAACAATCCAATAAAATCCTCCACTTATCCTTACATTTATGGGGTATAAACAATTGATAGTTCTGCCAAAACCGTTCCAACCGTCGATTGGGCAAATTTAAACAGTTAAAAATTGGTCAGTGGATGGTACAATCCGATAATCATCGTTAAACGATCAGTCACTGCACATTCCTTTTGCGAAAGTAAACAAAGGGACAGATAGCCATTGGTTAGTGAATGTGAGGTATTGCAACAAACACAACAAAGATACAACCAGGTCTCCTCATATAACGATTCAGGGTTGGACTGGCTGGCAGGACACTGCCAGCCTTCTATCCTGAAGAAGGGAGGCTGTGTTCCCCCCGAAACGTTGATAATTGGTGGCATTAATAAAAGGGGCACAATCCCCGACTGCAATACTGGTGTGTGCGGACCGTTTTTCTAACTACAAAGCAGCAAGGAGACCTGGCCAGGTCAACAGGGACCAGCACCACCACGCAGACTAGTGGAAGGAGGTGTGCGGTAATAGAAACTACTATTGTTCCAAAAAACAAGGTGGGCCCATGCCCTCATAGGCCCCCACTGGGCCTGAACCCCTATCCGGATCTCCTGGCCTTACAAGGAAAAACATTTGGCTCAGTTCGAGCATGTGCGTTATTCCAGGAGGGGGACCAGGGGGTCTGGAGGGGGGCCCTGGACACCAGTCCCATTTGGCCCCCCAGTCCGACCTTGTATCGATTACCATGAATGGTTGAATTGTTTGTGCAAACGATTGGATTGTTTGCAGAGTATCAACTATATCTGCCTGTGTATGGCCATCTTTAATGTTCTAATATCACTCCTACTAGGCTACAAGGACCCTGCTAGCTTCTTGTCTCAGAATTAGAACACAATGGAAGAGCTGTGAGGCATTGTAAGAAAGACTGCAGCCAACCAGACTGAGACCATTATTGCTTAGAGAGTAACATATGATCTAGGGGGGACAAAAGCAAAATAAGTATACTTTATTATATACAAAATAAAGGAGAAATTTATTTTATTTATTTTATAAAATGTGTTTATAGGGACTAATTTTGCAAGGACACTTGGCATTTTATAGCTTCTACTTTTCCTGATTCCCATGATTTTTATTAGAAGGCTATTATATTTTTTCCCCTGTATAGTCTGTACATACCAGGATTTTTTTTAGGTGTACCCAGTGTTTAACATGGAATTTCTTTTGCTTTTCCTAAAAGGCAATATTTACAAAATAAAAAAGTGCCTGCTGAGATAAAAAGAGTTTTGGCTTTGTGCTCTGTCTCCCTGTGAGCAAATACGGAGAAATAACTTAAATCCGCTCCCATTGTACACAATCTTTGTTTCCATAGCTGCTAAATTTTGTGTTTGTGATGTAATGAGAAACCACAAGGCTCCCTTTTCCACAGTTCTTGGATATATTTGTACAGAGGCCCATAGCTCCCATCTGCGGATGTCACAATCCTGATTATCTAAATACATTTAGCCAGTTTAACCCCTTAAAGGGCAGTGGCGTAACTACTCCCTGGTGGGCCCTGGTACAGGATGGGCACGTGGGCCCCCCGTCAGGCCCTTACCTCTATAAATCACATGCTGGAGTGTTGATGGCATGTGTGCTTTAAAAGCTCCCCCTAGATAACCGCCTGCCATAACCATTTTTGGGGCTCCGATGGGCCCCAAAGGGGTGGGGGCCCTGGTGCAATTGCACCCCCTGCACCCCTGGTAGTTACGCCACTGTAAAAGGGGCAGTACATCCCCCAGTTCCACATGAGTAGGGCTTGTGCTGAAACTACATTTTAGCTATTGTTTAAAGCTCAGATGTTTGTTTATTTCTTGAGCTAAACAGTGAAATTGAAGATACTACATGGTTGCTATTTGTGAGTTAGATCATTTGATTACAAGTATACAACTCCCTCCATTCAACCTTTGTTACGACTGTTTTGTTAGCAGAAGTCCATTAAGCAGGGTGATCATCTGTGCCTTACAGACCAAACATAGAGTAGCAATTTATAAAGACCACTAATTACATAAAGACAAATACAAGAGGTCCTCTGCACTCAACCCATTATCAATATATTTAAGACATTGAGACATTTTGTGCATACAGCTACTAAAAAATGCCTTACCCTTTAAACAAATGAGGGATTGTTTGTCCATATATTGCAATATATTTAAGCTGGCCAACTACGTCAAAGTCATCCCATATCTGGCCAGTACTACGCTCAATTTTTATCTGATTCATTAAGAATTCTATTGCTTCATTTTACATTTTAGAAAGGGACTAAGTTTTACCTGCAACTTACTAGCTATAAAGTAAAAGTCCCAATCTTGGTTGCCCTTTTATTAGACACCAGTTGGATCACCTGACTATAGATGCGAAGGGTGGGGGCTACAACTTGGAGCTGGTCACTGCTCCTGTATAACTATAACAAACAAGGAAAAGTTGTGCTCACCACTAATTTTTAAAACCATTCGGTGCAATGAGGCTGTGAACACAAAATAAATATAGACAAATACAAGAGGTCCTCTGCACTCAACCCATTATCAATATATTTAAGACATTGAGACATTTTGAGTCACATGACTAGGGGCAGCTGGGAAACTGACAATATATCTAGCCCCATATCAGATTTCAAAATTGAATATAAAAAAATCTGTTTGCTCTTTTGATAATTGCATTTCAGTGCAGATGTCTGCTGGAGTAGCACTATTAACTGATGTGTTTTGAAGAAAACATGTAACAGCACCTCCCCACTCTATGAGATTCCAGAATATGACTGAAAAGTTCAGTTTGAAAGACTGGACCAGTTTGACTCGCTAACTCCTTTCTTAGTGATACTACAAAGAATGGTTTAGGAAATATACAGCAGCCATAGAAGCTATGTTATTTAAAGAAACCAGTGACTTAAAAACACAAAAATGTTGCCGTAGTGTAACAATGATGGTGTTGAAAAGTAGGATTATGCTGTACGTGCTAGTATTTCTGTACCTTTATCTGTAGTCATTTTAAACTAAGCTATGATGCAAACGGATCCATCATCAGTAAGGCACACATTATATGTCTATAGTGCAGCACACGACTAACTGATATAACTGGAGGTGCATTCTCTACATACCATTTTATCTGGATGATTACAATAAATGGTGCCTGACTGAAGCATATCTTATACATTTAGTAATGAGACCAGTATTACTGGCACACGACTTAACAAATATTATTCTCCGACTAAATGGCTTATTTGCTAAAGGGCATCTTAGTATATGAATTCCGTTCATAACGTGAGTTCTATGAACAAGGCTTTTTTATTGATGGATGGAAATGACTGAAATGTGAATAAGGTTGTGGGAATGCAGCAGAATGGGAAAGCTCGACACGGTGACATGGGATTCTTTTTAGTGATGTTCCTGCATCACAGAACAGCATTGCTTTTGACAAACTGGATGTGACCTAATAACACTATATTTCAAGGCTGCCACTTGCAAGGATTTTTTGTCTTGAGAGAGGGATTTTTTGTCTTGAGAGAGAGAGAGAGAGAGAGAGATCTGGTTCTTGAGTTCATTCAAACAGTAGCTTATTGTCCTTGGCAAGGTGGGCCCCAATAATTCATCTTAGATCTTTCAGTCTGCTTATCCCAGATTGGGGATAGGGTTGCCTTTAAATGACATATTGTGTCTTACAGAATGACTTATTCTTGTCTGTTATTATTTTTACATTATCTTCCATTTTTTCCCCCAAAAACAAAAAAAACTATTGATCTGTGAGGCTATAATTTTATTGTTAATGTTGCTTGCAATTATCCATTGCTTTAAACCCCCTACTGTTTAGCTTGCTGCCTTTTAGTTAAAGGAGAAGGAAAGGTTAAAACTAAGTAAGTCTTATCAGAAAGGTCTGCCTAAATATACCAGTAAACCCACAAAATAGTGCTGCTCTGGTCCTCTGTCAAAATAAACACTGCATTTCTTTCCTTCTATTGTGTACACATGGGCTTCTGTATCCGACTTCCTGCCTTCAGCTTTAACATCCTTGCCCCGGGCGTGAGCATGCTCCGTTTGCTTCTCTTCCTCCTCCCCTCCCTTCTCTGCTGTAATCTGAGCCCAGAACTATAAGTGAGCAGGGAGATACTCAGGCAGGAAGTGATGTAGCACCAAGCTAATACTGCAGCTGCTATCCTAAACAAACATATTAGACCCTAGCAACTACCTGGCTATTGTAAAGCTGCTGAGCAAAAAGCCAAATCATTCAAAAGCCACAAACAGGCAAGTTGCAAATTGTCTAAACATATCACTGTCACATTTAAGGTGAAGTCCCCATTAAGTGAAGTAGCTAACCCAGAATTTGGTTCAGGAATTTCTCAGAGCATGTTCCAGAGTGACAAGGACCTGACTAGCAAACACTTGCTACTAATCCAGGTTCTGGAGAGACCTCTTTCGACTCCCTCCACCCCCCCCCCCCCTTGCCCAGTGACTCAAGTGGTGTTGACCACTAATGTTCCCGGATAGGCCAGACATGGCTAGAATGGCAGGAACCATTGGTCCCCGGGGAGTGTTGGTCAGCCTAATAGCACAGTGTCTGCACTCTTCATAAGAATATAACTGAGTTTTGACATTTGTCTCAGAAGAAAAGCTTGGGTAACATTAGTATCATGCCCCAGGGACCCAGCCTTGTTAGTGGAGCTTTTAACTCACATTTACGTGGAGCTTGTGGCACATTTATACAGTATCTATAAAAGAAATGGAAAATACAAATTCTTTATAGCTCTGTATCATAACCATGTTTTTGATTTGTTTTGGTATTACTGTGTTTTTTATGTTTTTGAATCAAATATAATCCAAGTATCTCTCATTTCTTCTTATTATAAGAAGCCAGCATAGACGAGAGTCTTGTACATACGATGGGAGCTGCTGTATGGCTTGCCTTAGCTTAGAGATTGTCCATAAAACGAAATCAAGACTTCCGTAGTGTTGATGAGGCTGCTCAGCTGAAGCATGGGGAGTTGCAGCTCCCTATTGAAAGCACTGGAGGATCACACTACATCTGTTTTCTTGGAAATTATACTGACTGGTATTGTTGAGCAGCTTGGAAATTTTTCAACAAACATGTTTCTTAGAGTTAGCCCTCACCCAGTCCATATATGGTTTGAGATTGAAAAGGATTATTAATGGACATGTTGCATAAAATTGGGGCAACCATTCCACTTGGTCTCAGCCATTGCCAAAAGCCTGGACCTAGAAATTCAACAGCCAACTTATGTATTGTCCAGCTGTCCCTAGATCCAATAAATATACTTGATCTTGCCAGATGTCTAGTGGGTCCTAGCTTTTACAGGCCTTTCTCTATTGCATATTCACATTTGGGCAAGAAATATACAGTTGCATTGAGTTGTAACTGTTGGTGGATATTTACTTATGTTTATTTTGTGTTTGCCTTTCAGCAACCCATTGTGCCTGCTCATCCCATGGCTCCTCCAAGCCCCAGCATGACTGGTAGTAACAACAACAGCAGCAGCAGTAGTAGCAGCTCTGGCTGGGATCAGTTAAGCAAAACGAACCTTTATATTCGAGGACTTAGTCCAAACACAACAGACCAGGACCTGGTGAAGCTCTGCCAACCGTAAGTGTGCTGTTATTATCTATTGCTGTCTCTGATAGCCGTGGTGTGGAAAAAGCTCTCACTCCCTTTATCTTGATAACATCCTTGGCAGGAACAGCACAGGAGCATTTGTGGCAACTGAGATTTTGACCGGAGCTCAAGAGGGAAATTTTTAGATCAGAAACTGGGCTTCTTGCCCAGGATTCCCTCTGCTTTGCATATAAATGAGGATAAGGTTCCACAACTGAAGTGCAAAAAAGAGACTTTTGTGGGTGACACTTGCAGATGCCTCCCTCCCCCTACCTTAATCACACCACCCAAAAATTTATACCGCATTTTTCCCCTGCAGAGGCCTCCCTAACACCAGCCTCCCAAACTGTCTACTCCCCAAATGGAGCAATATGGTTGGTGGTTTCCATCTCTCTCCACTTTACTTCCTTTCACCAGCTCTCTGGCAGCAGAGCTACTCACTAACCAGGAGCATACACAATTGAAGCTAATCTAGTCCTAACATCAACTGTGCATGTGTCACACCACCAGACAACCAGAGAGGAAGTCAAGCGGGAAGAGATGTCAGCCACCAACCCCACTGTGTTACTCTTTTATCAGTGGGGAGTGGGGCCCTGTTGGGTGTGTGTTTGGTGAGGTATAATGAGGTTTAATTCTCCATTAAAGTGAGTAAACTATTTTTACACAATAAATATGGTTATACAAAATAATAAAAGCTGCTGTTTTCCTATGTAGTGAGCTACCAATGGTCCTAGCCAACAATATCTGGCCCAGTTGACCTCACTAATCAAGTGTATGGCCAGCTACAGAGTTATGCTCTCCCTGAATTAGTTTTACTGGCACAAATATTAGATCTATTCAAAAAGGTTGGAGACCTATTTAGGCAGTGAGAAATTGCAAGGCTTTCAAAATTAGCTCTTGGACTACAGTTGACAATGGACTAGTACGATTGCCCATGTGGAGTCTGTAGGGAATTTGTTCTCCTCTAAGTCTAATTGGAAACAGAATTTGGTAACAGAAAATGTTAAATGACCCTGCCTCATCTACTGTTCTGCCCACTACTTTACTGGTGCACAATTGACTTTATTTTTAAAGTGGACCTGTCACCCCAAAAAAATATACAAAATCCTATTTTATCACATTAGTCAAGCAAAATGAACATTAATTACACTATATAAATTATTTTAATCTTGTTTTCTTCAGTCTGGGAATTCATAATTCTAGCAAGTAGGCAGGAGCCATTTTGTGGACACTGTTATTAAGACAAGCCTTGTATCATCTCAGAATCTTGTTTGTGCACCAGAATGGGGGACCCGATGTCTATCCTCATGTCCTGGCTACACAATTAAATGGTTAAGAGAACTGGGGGAATGTGTGGGGAGCAGTGACATCTAGGAAATGCTGAATGGAAAGTGAAAGTAATTGTCTGCCCCGCCTCTATGCCTAAGGCATAGAGGAGTGGCAGACAATATTTGATTGACAGCTGAGATTTTTAAATGAGCTTAAAACAGCTATAAATGCTTTAATACAAATTTGAAATTGGATTTCATGTTTAATTTGAAAAGGACTTTTATTATACAGATTTTTGTGTCTGGGTGACAGGTCCACTTTAAAGACATTAGTAGAATATTCCACGTATTAATCCTGCTCTGTTACATAGCGGAAACCTGACTTTTGGTGGTAAGAAGCCGCAGTGCTGTATGTGAATATCTGCTTGTCTAAGTGGGAGAGTTTCCATTTCCTACTAAATGAGGTAATGTCCCTAAAATATATCTTTCATACAGCAGATAAAAAGTGCTTAAAGAAAATGATTTTCATCCAGAGTCTGGCGGATCACAGTGCCCCTAGTCATGGACAATGTACGTCAGCATAATCAATATAGCAGCAATGATAGATACAGGAAACATAATTAGGATCTATAGGAAATGCTGGGAAATAGAAGCAGCCTGTATAGTTTGACCTAAAAATCCATATATTGTGTTTTTTTACATAGAGCTGCGTGCTTTCAGTGCTCACATGTCATTAATACTGGGGAAATAAAGGAAAATTATCTGATATTGTGAAACCCGCTCTTATTGTAAATGCCCGTGGCTGTGTTGTCAATAGGAGTAAAATACCCTGTTCTTGGAAAAGGATTATTTCACTCTGCTTCCCTATAATGTTCAGGTAAAGGTTTAAAGGGCAAGTACATTTCTAGCTGTAAGGAGTTTGTATGTTCTCCCCATGCACCTTTCGAGGCTAGCAAATAAGGTGGGTGGTACGGCCTCCATACCTTATTCCATGCAGGCATCTCTGATATTTGGCAGGTTCTTTCATGGTGATAATCTTATTTTAGTGCTGTCTCTGAAAATACTTTGCATGTGTGGTTTTGTTTATATAGGGTAAGAATGAACTTGTCTGTTAGCTCAGGGCAGAGAAAAGTCTCTGTGTGTTATTGTGTAACTGGAAATTCCCTCTGTGCTGGGATGAGTGGAACATCCACAATGTCATTATTATGAAGGAAAGAAGTGCTTTTTTTGTTAACCCTTTACATGCATAGATACATGCCCCAATATAAGAGATCCTATTGCTTTATTTAATAGTTAAATTATGTTTTAGTATACTTATCCAGTATATATATATATATATATAGTAGCCAGAAAACCCCAGATCCTAAGCTTTCCAGATAATAGATCCTCGCAGGCAATAGATCCTGTGAATATAGCTCAAAGTAGGATGCACAGAATGCAGGATTTGGTTCTGGATTTGGTCAAGATTCAACTGTTTTTAACAGGATTCATATTTGGCGGAATCCAATGCCTGGCCAAACCCAATCCAAAAAAATTACATAACGTTTTTTTTTTTTTTTCACACAAACCGGGAAGTAAAAAATGTTTTAGTCCCACATCGCATGCACAGTTCTCTTTCCCCCTTGTTTGCCTAATTTACATATGCAAATTAAGTTTTCGTTTCAGTTCAGTATTTGACCAAATCTTTCAAAAGTATTCCAGAAAATCCAAAAATAGAGGATTCAGCACATCCCTAACTAGCAAGAGCAGTAGAGAATATAGGATCATTCTGTAGAGTTATGTAGAGCACTATGCCTTATTTCTGTTAAAAAGCATTTCATATTTTAAGTGCCATAACTATCTCTACCATTACAGCATTTTCCTCCAGAAACACACATTTTTTTTCCCAACAAGAGTATCAAAATTGAAATGCTATGTGTTTCCATGTATTGCCGCCGTCTATATTACTCAAACCTGTAACCAGCCAGGCAGAACGAAATATTAGCATTTTGTTTGCGAGGAACCTTGATACTAGAAACTGTTTGTGACGGGAAATCAAATTAAAATCAAAGGCATGAAATTGTTAGGAAATGCGGAGGTCATTATCATTAATAATTTGCCTCATAAATACTTGCACGAATGACATTCTCTTGCAGTAGTGAGAATAACGGAAGTGAGTTCGCAGCCCTGCATGAAAGCAATGCCGTCTTTCTAGTGATAATGAAATATATGTATTATGCATTACAGGTATAGGATCCATTATCCATAAACCCGTTATTTAGAAAGTTCTGAATTATGGAAAGGTCATCTCCCAAAGACTCCATTATACAGTAATTAAATGATTTTTTTAAAATGATAATAATAAAATAGTACCTTGTATTTGATCCCAACTAAGATATAATTAATACTTATTTAATGTTTAAATTATTTGTTAGTAGACTTATGGGCAGATTTACTAAATTCGTGTGAATTTCGTTCGAATGCAAAAACTATGAATTTTTTTAGTTTTCTTTTGGCTACTTCGATCATCGAATTTGCTAAATTCGATCAAGTCAAATTATTGGAATTAATCGAACGATTCGAATAAGAAGATTGTTCAACCGTTCGACCATTTGATGGTCGAAGTACTTGCCCTTTGACCTAGTTAGCCAGATTAAACATACCGAGTTTCTATACTTGCCTATGTGAAGCTCCCATAGGCTTTTTCTGAATACAAATCATTCGATTTCTCGATAAAACTGTACCATTTGTACGATGTTTTAGAGAAATCGGATGATTTAGTACGATTTTTTTCGGAAATCTGAGGATTTCTATTCGTTCGTTCGAATTCTCGAAAAAAAATCAAATGACGGTAAAATCCTCCAAATTCGATATTTGATTTCATCGGGTTTTACCTCGACCTAAATTCGATGGCCGGATTTGAGGGTTTTTAACCCTCGAAATTCGACCCTTGATAAATCTTCCCCTTAAAGTATGGAGATCCATGGTTCCGGGTTCCGAGGATTTTGGATAACCAGTACAATACCCTTATAAATATCCTGTAAATCTTGTCCTTATAAATGTTGTTTAGTGATGCAATTTGTCACATAACCTAAAGTTTCGGTGTTATGATAATCAAGTATTTTCCTATAGACTATATAGTGAATAAGCCATCGAGGAGTTCCATGAGCATATAAAACACGATGGCCGAGGGGCCAAGTGATTTCATACAGGTCATGGAACTCCGAGGTTACTTTTAAAGGAACAGTAACACCAAAATATTAAAGTGTTTTAAAGTAAAGAAAATATAATGTAGTGTTGCCCTGCGCTGTTAAAACTGATCTGTTTGCTTCAGAAACACTACTATAGTTCATATAAACAAGCTGCTGAGCAGCAATGGCGGAAATTGAAAAACGGCTTTATGGCACAGGATAAGTAATGGATAACAGATAACATTATGTTCTACAGAGTTTATCTGCTATCTGCTGTGTAACTTGAGCCTTTTCTCCTTTGAATGGCTGCTCTCATGGCTACACAGCAGCTTATTTATATAAACGATAGAAGTGTTTCTGAAGCAAATACAGCAGTTTTACCAGTGCAGGGCAACACTGCCGTATATTTTTATTACTTTAAAACAATTAAATTTTTTGATGTTACTGGTCCTTTAATTTCTTCATATTGAACTCCATGCATTTCAAAGCCCCAGTGTTTTTGCAGGACTGTCAAGCATCAAAGCCCAGAAAAGGGGTGGGGCTTCACTAATAGCATTTTTAGGTCCAGTGCTGCCCTATGCACAGGTTGGTTTTCTGCACTCGCATGGACCGTCTTTCCGTACCAACCCCTTAGGGGGAGATTTAGTCGCTTGTTGATAAATCTGCCTGCTCTCTTCCTGCCGCCTGTTTGAATGAAGAAACGCCAATGCACTCGCGGCGTTTCGATTTTCAGAGTCGCCCGAAGTTTCCTCGCGAGGAAACTTCATGCGATTCCGGAAATCGAAGTACAGCAAGTGCACTGGCGCTGGCGTTCCTTGATTCAAGCAGGCGGCGGGCAGGGAGCAAACAGTTGGGGGAGATTGTCGCCTCGCAGAAGAGGCGATTAATCGCCAAGCGACTAAATCTCCCCGAATCTGCCTGTATGTCATCAGCCTAAAGCAGACTATGTCAATCAATAACTTGTTCTTTGTTCAAAATATGCATTCTGGGACTTGATGTCTTTGTGTTTTCATGATTGCTGCTTCATAGACTTTGTGACAAGCAACGGTACTTCACGTCCCAAAATCCATCACTGCGACATGGTACAATGTGAAGGAGAGGTTACATTTTCAAGATTTTCATTTGTAGGAAATGCATTTTCCTGAAGCTGTGAGTTTGTTGTCAGAACAACTGTCATAACAAAACCAAGGAAGTGACTCTGTCAGCGCCATGGTTTGTTTAGTTAACAGGCTGGGTTTTTTTATGTGCACCTTGGCGCAACATTGTAACCAGCAATAAAACCGATTTTGTCATCAAGTGTCTAAAAAATAAAGGAGTAAGGCTATGGACACACAGACTGTTTTCAACCCGAGTTATTTTGCAGGCTGAGAGAAGCAGATCTGCTCAGTGCCCCTGCTCCATTGATTTGAATCCGATCAGCTTGTGTGCACTCACACACAGGCTGAGATCAGCCCAACTACTGAGGCTGAAAACAGCCTTTAAACATTCAAAGAAACAGATTTAGTCACAAGTGTTTCCTGTGGCTAATCACTTCTCTTTTCAGTCACTGCTGATAACCGGATTTGTTCCTTGTGCCAAGTGACCATGATATGGTAAGCAATATGGTATGGGGTGTGGCCTGGGCATAATGGGGCATGAGCAAAATAATCAACCAGATTTTATATCTCTTCCTCCTATAGCCCTACTTTCACACCATATTTTGCTTGTTGATTGGGGATTAGGAGTGGCAGGTCAAAGGATGTGACATGGCATTATTAGGCAGTCAGAGCCATTTTTCCATGGTCATAAACTATATATATTGTTTCCTACCCTGCTTGGATATATTTTATACAATTATACCAGCATATATATTTTCATGTATTAAACATTGTAAAGCAGACAAATGTGAGGATAAGGTAGTGCCAAGTTTATATGTACTATGCCTCTGCATACACAGGGATTAATACAAACCTCTGCTAGATTTGTAATATTTGCTGTGTTGTGCTAAAGTACAATATTATTACAGAGCCGCTAATTACCATCATAGCCTCAAACAGTGATTGAAAGCATTAAGGGCTGTCACTGGGTCCCACAATAGCACTTGAGTTAAATACACCGCAAATTCACAGAGGATTTAAATAACAATAAAAGAAAATTGGTTTCACTGCCTGCCTCCGAATACAGACAGGTGTATGTGTCTGGAGAACAAAAGGCACATTATTTTAATAAGCATTTAATTGAACACTCAGTCGCTAGATTAAGCAGTCCGTCAGAGCACCTTCTGTGCTTTTTTCCTGGTTTATTTTGTGCTGTGTGAGACTGTATGGATCAAAATACCTTCTAAATAAAATTAGGTGTGAATCATCTGAGGTTATTTTCACAAGGGCTGGCCAACTTGTTGTTTTTCTAATAAATACATTTACGGAGAGAGTACTTAACGATGGAACACAATTAGAACTACCTCCAGTGGTTAACCATTCTGTCTATATGTGACAAGACTTTCATTGTAGGAAGAATTTTTACTTTCTCATTTTTCAGTTTTCAGGTCAGTTGAATCTGTTATAAAATGGAGGTTCCTTGGAGGGAAAACTTGCTTCAAAAGTTGGTATAATAACTTCTTTATAAAGCAATGCCCAGTTATTGCAAAATCATCTTAACCTTGCAATTTTCACTTACAAAAACCAGCCATTGCAGCAAATTCTTGGAATAAAACTAACAAACCATATAGCAAATATCATGTTTATTGAAGAAGTAAAAGTGGTCAGTCAAGGGAAGAGAAAGAATAGCGTTATTTCTTTGCCATTTCTCTTCTAGTAAGTCATGGCAAGCAGTTTAACTACTTTACAACCATTTATTGAATTTGAGGGACTCAATACACGTTTGCTCAATGGTTTTAGGTTCTTTACTGTTATTTACTATTGTTGAAATTGTTGAGATGGGACTTGTGTAAAGCTGTCATTCTTGCAAACCAAGTACCATTTTAGAAATGACTAAAATGCTTATGTCAGTGGTTCCCAGAATCTAAGGCTGGTTACTGGAGGGACCCTGAAGAAGAATGCGTTTTTGCGTCTCCTAGATACACCTTAAGTCTATCTTGAAGGTCAGAGTGAGTACATTTATTTGCTATCTTAGATATTGTTGGAACTATGATGAATTGTGGATTGTAAAATGGACATGGTAATTAGGGGGCATGGTAATTAGGGGGGTGTGGCCTCAAAATGGACATGGTCAAAAATTCATTGTCCCTCTTTCTATTATCAAAATGTTGGGAGGTACGACATTGTCTTTAGCAGCTGCTTAGTTCTGACAGACCGCAGGAAAAGTTCATGAACACAGCAAAGATTCTTCTCAGGACTGAGCAACATGTCTGTGTAAAATGCTCCTAAATCTCCGAAGAATACAGAGAGTTTTAAAGTTTATAGAGAAATTCAAAGCAAATACATGAAGTTTTAAAATATCAGATGTGCATTTTAAAGGACAATATTGATGCTGTGAAGGGACATTCAGATGTTGCTTGTAGCTGTTGATGTTACTTTTGACCCAGGTTCTTTATGTAGTTGTTAACCAAGAACCCCCCACTGCAAGAGGACTAAAGGTGGCCATACACAGGCCGATAAAAGCTGCCGACAGACTGAGTTGGCAGCTTATTGGCCTGTGTATGGGGCCCTCCGACGTGCTTCGCCAATCGAAAGTCGGCCAGATGACGATCGGATAGGTCTAAAAACCATTGGATCATGGCTGCATCTGTTCGTTGATGCAGTCCCACGATACCATCACCTGTATCTCCTCCATTCTCATCCGATCATTTGGCCCTATCGCCCACGACTGGATCAGCTCAATATCGTCCACCTCAAGGTGGGCATATCGCAAAGAGATATGCTTGTTTGACAACATCGCCAAACGAGCGGATCTCTCCCATCTCCTTAAGGAAGAGTGCATGAGAGTGGAGCCTTTGGTGATATGACCTCCTAATTAATGGGAATGGCCACAGTGTTTGTTGAACTTGGTACATGTGCTGAGCTCCCCTTTTCATGTGTTGTTTTCACAGCTGAATAAAAACCCGTTGTGACCTGTACATTGTAAACTTTTGTATCCGTCACCAACTCTCCCACAATTTCTTTTTTATTTATCATCCCATTGAAGCCGGAGTATAACCCTGGCATAGCCGCTTATCTTACAACATGTATATAAAGTCCTGTATTAAGGATTTTACAATGAACTGAGAAGCTTCTACAATCACCATTATCCCAAGGAGAAGCCAAACTGAAGCTTTCCAGCTGTTGCTAAACCAGCTCACTAAATTATTCCTGGAAACCATATATGTGGATTCTGGGAATTTCGTTTCCTGTAACTGTTTTACGGCATGCAGTTATGCAGAAACACTAGCATAGTTTGCATCAGGACTGCTAACCACAGCAACTAATCAGTAGTTAGTGCTTACTAGCAGTTAGATGGGTGACCATTGCTGTTTATTATATCATACCTTCCAACATTTTGGTAATAAAAAGAGGGACAAAAAAATTTGCTGCACGTAGCGCGGCAAATTTTTTAGACAACTCCCATTTTTGTGGCCAAGCCCCCTAATTATTATGCTTATTTTTTTAAAAATTGGCAAGTTATGAAAGTTTGAAAACATTTCTTAGTTTTTTTTCCAGTTATTACAGTTTTGCTAAGAAGGTGAATTGCCCTTTAAGCTTATCTCAAAATTGTTACACAGCATTTGGACCTGTTAGCTGTTCTGGGCTCTCTGCCAAAAGCCAAGTAAGTTAGAAACTTTGTCTCTTTTTCTGGCTGTGTGCAGAGAAAATAGGGACTTTCCAGTACAAATGAGGGACTGCAGGTTGAGCTATCAAAAGAGGGACTATCCCTCTGAAAAAGGGGCAGTTGGGAGGTGTGTTATATCTATATAATACACAAAAGCCGTGAATATCTTGTAAATTATATCCTTATAAACGGTGAGTTCTGATGTCATTTCTGTCACATGACTCACTGAAACATGTGTATTATAATAAATAAAGTAATCCCCAGTTGCAAAATATGAGGATATTAGAAGTTACCTCGGAGTTCCATGACCTTCGGCCTCGTATTTTTATATGGTCATGAAACTCCTCGGTAACTTATAATATCCTTATATTTTACAAGAGGGGGTACTTTATTCACTATATAATACACAACAGCCATGAACATCCTGAAAATGTTATCTTTATAATCGGAGCTTAGTGATGTCATTTCTGCACATGATTCAACTGAAGCTTGTGTATTATAATAAATAAAGTACCCCCTGTTGCAAAATATGAGGATATTAGAAGTCACCTCTGAGTTCCATGACCTCTATAAAAATACTCGGCCTTTAGCTTCATGTTTTTATATGGTCATGGAACTCCTCGGTAACTTATAATATCCTTGTGTTTTACAAGAGCGAGTACTTTGTTCACTCTATAACTCGCTTTGAGGAAGGAATGCAATACAGTATTTGCCTGGCAGAATGGAATGTATAATGCGACTGGGGCTGGATGGAGCATTCCAGCTGTGCAGAGTATTCCATGAATGAGATTTATTGGTAGATTTATAGAACTCTGTTCTAAATTATCTTGAAGATGTTACTTCCTGCTCCCAGTAGGGGTGGGGCATAGGTTACAGGAGGAAGAAAGGGTCAGCTTTTTAAATGTGTGAATAAATTGTACGTTTTCCACTGTAAGTCTGAGGCTGGTAACACGTGTAAATGCATTGGCTCTTCCAGCACCTAAATATTACAGTGCACAGACATGTAGGCTCTGTTCTGCACAGAAAGCTCTGAAGCTTGACCAGACCATTGCCTTAGTAAATAAAACCTATCATTTTTCCTTAACCCACTAACATGAGTAGGTGATGGATTCATCCTTCTTTCCAAGAAAGTTCATCTTTAACGAGTACTTTCCCCTTCTTAGCTTCACTTGCTCAACTTCTGTGCAATTTGATAGCTGCACTCCTCTATCTGGGACTGCTGCCATATAATAGCCCTTATAACAGCCTTCTTTATACATGCCGCAGCTGTGAGAGAGCTGTACCTAATGTGGCATCAGTTGCATATTAGAAAGGGTATTAGGGGATGATAGGGCACCCAGATATGGGGTAGCTATAAAACTACTTCTTACTAACCTCTTTTATTTCCAATTTTTTTCTACAGTGCAAAGCTGACTCTGGTTTGTTTTGTAGACTGTCCTGACACTTCTATATCTGCTGCCTGCAGACACTAGCAGTGTACAACTGCATTCTACACATTATTAAAAGGAGCTAATAGGGGTAAAAAACAGAAATACACAGGCTTGTTATCTTGGGGTTTCCAATCTGTGAAGCACCCTCTGAGGATCTTTCTATTGAAGCTGTGCTACAATGTTATACTGTGCAAGTCGAGTCTGTGGCAAATACAAGTGTAAATACAAATGTACATCAGTTTTATAGAAAGATCTGTGGGCTGGTGCATTTTTTCTTGGAAGAGTGCAGCCCCCAGCCAATTGGGGTTTCCTTGTCCTGTAAAATTTTGCACTCGACTGAATTGCTGATTGACCCATATTTGGGGCTTACCAACGGGCCTGGCTGACCAATATTTGGTCAAAAATCAGGCCGATATAACAAAGACCGGTTTTTAAAATGAGCATAAGCCTGTTGAGTATAGACACCTTAAATCAGAACTCCTCTATCTAATGTTGCCTACGGACGAGGTCACAAATAACATTTTTATGTTGTGTTTTTTAAGAATGTGCACCTGAATGAAAATACACACAAAATTAAGCCCTGTTGACAATAGTGGAATACACACAATAGAAATTCCAAAGAGGCGCTTACGAGCCAATACCCACCGCACAACACCAGTTTTTCTTTAGCAGACACACCAATACGCAAAGGAAATGCCATATTATTATATGGGATCCGCAGGTATGGAAACACACTGTTGAAATACTCCATGTATTTTCAATATGACAGCCACACTCTCGCAAGTTGCACATATACGTATTGCGTTGTATGCTGGTGATGTAATTATGTTGTGTATAGCTACATTTTGCACATAAATTGCTTTTCAGCTTGGCTTTTTTCCACAGAAATTTACCTAAATGCTTCTAAGTGGCATAGTGGGGTATGAGACAAAACAGAAATGCATGTTGGGAAAAGAAAACTACAGGCTGAAAAACACATTATCATGTGTGTGTTGTTTCATCTGCATATTTACTCTGGAGCACAGTAAAAATGCCAAGTGACCTTGCCGTAATCTTTTTTGCTTGTCTTCCTGTCCATCTGTCTGTCTCTTTCTCTCTCTTTTTTAGCTATGATCTGTCTATCATCATTCTGCAGTCACACATACTGTACTTTGGTCAGGGTCTGCAGTGGATATTTCTCCCTCTCTATGCCCATTAGTGATTTTATTTGGTTCCATCTTTCCTGCTTCTGTCCTTTTACATGTTGTTTTATCACTGCAGTGGGCACAAGATAGACATTTAATTGGATTACAACTAGGACAGCAGCTGGTTGAAAGTAATACAATTAGAAGTATAATTACCCTTGCAGGCCATTGTTCTGTTCTCGAAGGGAACACTGAATCTTCATAATACTGCAAAAATCTTGCCCAGTTATTGGATTTCTGTGTTTTATAAGATCTTTATAGAAAGATCTGCCTATATTTGCCTCTCCAGTCTCATGCAAAGTCTTTAGTGGCCAGTGCACAGGGAACCAATGAGACGTAGCGGAGGAACTTGTATCATTATTACTTTCTCTCCATGCATAAAGTCTTGTATTGGTGTTGACTACATCCCTTTTGCAGAAGTCATAAGGTGCTTTAGATTGTACTTCAATGAAGCAAACTTGTGTTTATGTTTTAGGGGAGACCCTAGTAAGTGAAACCATTTTGGAATGTTGGGCCTGTGACAGTACTAGAATTAGTGATACTGGTATCATTCAGCTACTTAAAAAAAAGTGGTGATGTAATTTTAAGGACAGAACTACATGGGCTTTTTCAGTCTGATCCGACACATTGCGACGTAACGCAGGCGTCAAGTCAGATGCGCCGAAAATAAGATAATAAATAGAAATGTTGGATGTTGTCCTGAGAAACATTTTTGCAGAATTGTGCTTGTGCATCTCAAAAATATTTCGACCTTAAAGCAATTTGCAATTGACCTGGTCATTGCTCCAATTTTTATATCCCAACACCTGACCCATCCCACCTCTGATATGACTAGAAGAGGGCAGGGACACCATGAGTATCGAAGCAACTCCACAGCGTCATTAAAGGGCCTGTGGCTGTGTGTGTGTAGAGGTTAGAGAGTGGCTCAGAATGTGACAAAGATGGCCTCAACCTGCCTGTGACCCATTGGGGAAATAGGTTAGCCGAGACCCAGTTTACCAGAAATCTGCCCACTTTTTAGTTTGTTGCAACTTTTGCTTTTAAAGGACGTTTTAACTTTGGAAAAATTGAGCCCTAAATGAAGTAAAAAATATATATGTAATTGTTAATATTACCATCAAATAGATACAAAGAGGGATAGCAGCAAAATATTGTGCCCCCTTAAGGCTGCTATTCTGATGTATGATCTTGTAACTGAGATCAGTTTGTGGTTTTATTGTGGCTGATTCACTCTACTCATAAGCAAGAGTCTCAGCTGACTGTCAGAGGACTGTTGGTCACATTTTGGTTTTTGCCTATGTAATTTAATAATACAGGCTAAACAGAATTTGAGTGGGTGCGGTGGTAGCATAGATGCACAGTGATAAATGGTGGAAATATATTTAAAAAAAAAAGGTTTTACCAGAAAGCAGCAAATTATATAATAAAGTAGTATCCCCAGTACATTAAAGGGAAACTGTCATGTTTGTAAACTTTATGGCTTGGTTTAAACTTACTATACATGAACACAAGGAATAAAAGGGTTTCTCAGCATTTTGCTGTGTTAAAACTTACATGGCACCATCTCTACAAGGGGACTGTAAGTGAAATGATGTTATGCCTCTCTTCCTATTGGTCAGCCATGGAAAGTTATAGCACTTGAACTGTTTTATGCAGTTGCATGACAAGGACATGTCCTAATGAGATCACGGTAAGTGGATGCCCAGTTAAACGGCAAATAGAGATAAAATTCTGTATGAAGGAACATTTTGCACCATTATTAGGGTTCATATTCCTAAATTTGCATGATACTTCATTGTTGCCTTACTGTCTGGCCACAGCCTTCCTTATCCAATCTCATGTCCCATCCCATCTCATATCCCTTCTGCTTAGTTATTTTCCACTTGCAAGTTAAAAGTGGTATCGATCCATAGGAAATAGGCTGGAGTATTTTTTACATTTGTACTCAAGCCCTTCTCCCAGGTCAGCATGAATTACAGAACCAGTGCCCCATGCTAAATTAAACCATGTCAGACCTGTAAGTGCCACTGTCCTGTGGGTTGTATGATGTTTAATCACGAAAATGCTATGATTTATTTCTTGAGCTTTAGGCTAAGGCCAGACGGGGAGATTCGGGGGCATTTTATCGCCTGGCGACTTCTCGCCGCGACTTGTAGCCCCCGAACCTCCCCGAATAGCCACTTCACTAAGCGCACCGGCGTTGCTTGAAAACGCCGGCGCGTATCCACACGGAGCGGCGCGCTTTTTAAAATTGCTCCAAATTGCCTGGCGAGGCAATTTGGAGCAATTTTTAAAAGCGCGCCGCTCCGTGTGGATACGCGCCTAAATTCCTGCAGTGATATTAGGTGACATTTTTTAATTATACTGAAAGGATGACGAGTTTCTGCACAGGGTCCTCCGACCTCACTACTTTGTCATCGATGAGATTCAGACTCCCAGACTCCTTATTCTCTGGCTGTTTCTTAGCTTCATATTTTATTTACGAGCTTGTGCAGTTGCTTTACAGCAGGGAGCTTCATCATTTAAAGTGGAATGCATTGATTTCCCCCACCCCACCTTCCCACACAAATACTTTCAGTTGTTCTTTGGAACAAATGATGACTTTCCAAACCATCAACTATATACATATACAAATATTTTGATGCCAGTTTGCGGAGTTGTTAGCCATGTACATCATTGTCTGCCACACATAACCTTTAAACTGTTGCCATGACTGTATCCCATGGCCAAAGCCCCTACCCCCAACGCTCACATTTTTGTTCTATTCCCTGTTAAAGGTTATTTAATCCACAAATCAAATTTAGACTAATGAAAAAAAGTCTAAAAAAAAAATCAGTTTTTCAATATACGAGCATTTAAAATATTCAGTGGTTTTAAAGTTATTTGTAAAGGTAATTGCTGTTGAAAACATTGTCTGATTCTCTTTCTTGAAACTATGTAGCAGAAGCCAGCTGAACAGGCTTGAGAAGAACCATTCAAGACTGACCTTAGGTTATCTGAAATATTGCATTTTCAAATAATCATTAAACCACTGAACATTTTTAATAAATGTATATTGGATAATTGCTTAAAATTATAATATCTTTCATTGGGAAAGAATTATTTTTGGGTTCACATTCCATTTAATGGAAGGAAAAAAGCACAGTTTAAATACTACAAATTCAATGTCTTCAGTGAGTGATTCAGAACGGAGATTTGCTTTAAGGGAAGTCAATCACGTAACACACCCTGATCACATTTTTCCTGATTATATAGTAATGTGATGGTATAAGAAAGCCAAAATGATATCTGATGGCATATGATTACACGGTCTGGTTTGACTGAAATACAAGTCTCTCAATGTTTCTTTTTAACTAGCGAGGTCCACTTTGCGTTCTTGTCATTTTACTGTATATGTGATGAAGTTACACCTCTATACTTATACCCCTGTACCTCTAATTCTATGCAACAACATAGTTTCATCAAGCCCAATTTCATGTGAACTCTCCATATTCCCGTAATGTACAAGTTTCCTTTAGGACAAAGACTTTGGCATGCCTAAGCTTAGCTAGTGTGGCTTCTCTGCATACCTTGGAGGGTCTTGAGGATGGCATGGGTATATTATTGTGTGGGCAGGAGGTATAACACTCATTAAACTGCACAAATGTAATTTAGTAAAATACTTTTGTATGTATTGTATTGTATAACTTTATTTGTAAAGCGCTGTTAAGGAGCCGCAGCGCTGTACAGTGCATAAAAGTTCAATATATAGAAAAGTAAACATGGGGGAGACAAATCATAATAAATATATACAGAATCCTATAAGGACAAAGAGGTTAAGTGCTATGTGGTAAGAGACATAGTGGGAAGGAGGTCCCTGCCCCGTAGAGCTTACAGTCTTTTACCAATTTGCCTCCAAAACATCAGTTCTTTCAGTTCTACCATTTGTCTCATATACTTTTATAAACTCTCTTAATTGTATTTCATCCCACAATCTGTGCTCCATAGGGTGTTGTTTTTTCAGTTGGAAGCTGCATACCGGAACTCTTCAGCATTCCAGGACACCAAGAGTTTCACATAAGTTAATTGCCACAAGTTACCATTCCAGTTTGTTTCCCAAATGCTTCATTTGAGTAGAATCCATACCTGAATAGCACTCAGACTTCCTATTAACGGGCTGCTCCATAGACCTGCCAATGTGCAGCTTGTTGGACAAGTCCAGGAGCCTCAGACCCTTTGTTATGCTCTCCGCTCTTTTTTCAAACGTTTGTGGCACTGAGACCTTACATTTGTTTAAAGGTGTTGTTCACCTTTGAGTTAACTTTTAGTATAATATAGAGAGTGATATTCTGAAACAATTTGCAATTGGTTTTCATTTTTTATTGTTTGTGGTTTTTGATTTATTTAGCTTTTGATTCAGCAGCTCTCTAATTTGCAGTGTCAGCAATTTGGTTTCTAGGGTACAAATTACTCTAGCAACCCTGCATTGATCTGAATAAGAGACTAGAATATGAATAGGAGGGACTGAATAGAATGATAATTAATAAAAAGTGGCAATAACAATACATTTGTAGCCTTACAGAGCATTTGTTTTTAGATGGTGTCAGTGACCCCCATTTGAAAGCTGCAAAGAAACAGAAGAAAATTGCAAATCATTAAAAAACTATGAAAAATAAATAATGTAGACCAATTGAAAAGTTTCTTAGAATTGGCCCTTATACAATATACGAAAAGTTAACTTGAAGGTGAACCACCCCTTTAAGTGCGCAAACTTACGGCTTGAATTGACCTATTCTCACTTGTTTATGTTTGGGTGACAAAAGCCGTCATCATCGCCAGTGACTGTAAGCCTTCCCTGAGAGAGGCCAATGGAAAATATGTACATATTCTTGGCTGTTTCATTAGACAGATTTAAAAAATGTATCCCTCACAAAAAATACTTGATCAGTTACTGATTTTGAAATCAGCAATATTTATATCAATTAAAATAAATATTTACCCCCCCCCCCCATTGCCTAGAAAATGATAAGCATGTATTCAGTTGGCTTCAATCAAAACAACTGAAATGAAGCTTATCACCTGTGTAGCCCAAGGTTGCTATTGCAGCTTTTTCCTCAGTCTGTTGTCTTGGGCCAACTAGTTGCAGAATAATTCATACTTGATATTTGCTGTTGTGCCCAGTAAAATTCCAGGAGAAAGTTGCCCCTTCTGGTCCTTACAGACCTCGACTAGAATTCATGATCTTGAATATATAATGAAATACTATTTATTTCATATCATTGGCAAGATCCTAGAAGCCATAAAATCAGTCCTTCTGCTATGAACTAGCAGCTGCAAATAAGAATTAAAGCAAGAAACTGCTTGGCATGTAATGTGCCAATTAAACACTTTTCTGTTTATATTGGTGCTGCAGAATTTATTGTTTGCATTTGGAGCGGAGAAATTCTGGTTCCTAATATTTTCCCTATTTTTGAAACATTCCTCATTGTTTTCTACATATATTTTTGAAACATATCATTAAATTTTTTTTTTTTTACTGTATTTCCAAGGGAAAAATTCACCCCAGTTCTTACCAGTGGTGTAACTACCATACAAGAGGGGGCCCAAATTATGGGGGCTGCTGCATGTCCTTCTCCCCAGCCACATCTGCCTGTTTAATAGTGGAGTCCACTGCAAATGAGCAGAGGGCAGCAGTGAACAGGCTGGCAGCCAGGAGAAGTGGATGGGAAACTGTTTGTCAGGCCCACTGAAGATTTTTTCACAGGTGGGAAACTCGGTCTTTACAAGTTACATCCTCTTCATTTGGGCCACCCAAGAAGCAAGGTTGGGAACTGTTTGGGAATGCAGTATATTTTTTTTATAGGACTCAACCCTACAGCACAGTATGGAGGACTCTGGTGAATTGCACTGATGTTACTGGGAAGCCAAATACTAGCTACACGATGTGGCTGTAAAACTCCTGTATTAAATACTCATTCATGGTTTCGCACAGTGTAGCAAATGTGGACCATCAGAGAATGAAAGTGGTACTTTTTGCTGTGGGTGCTGGGTTTTTCCATGTACTCATTTCAACTCACTGGTACTGGTTCTTGTTGATAGATGACTTGCACCAATAGGAACAGAGACATTAGAGGTTTCCATGTATGAAAGAATGATTGGATATTTAGTTGGCTTGCATTAGGCCCCCAAGCTCCCCCCACCCTATGTGGTGGAATGTGCCAAACCATAACTAGGCTTTGCTATTTTTAATTCATTCGATTTTATAAATAACCTGTTTCATGAATGTTTTTCCTTCTCAATTATCCATTTTAATAGGATATATTTCTTCATTTGTTGAAAGGGGAGAGGTATTTAGCACATGTAGTATGGAGGTGCTATATGTTGAATAAATCTGTATGAAGATATATGAATGTAGAAATAGAGTGCAATATGAGAAGTTGGCTGCATGTGGCAGGTTCCTGGCATACATTCCTACAAATCCATTCAAAGCTACTTTATACTCTTAATTTATTTTTTTGTATCTTTGTATATGTCTACTAAGGGTGGTGGCAGGTGGGGTCATTAGTCACCTAGAGACAAATTTCTCTACTGCGGGCGACTAATCTCCCTAAATGCCTTCCCGTCGCCAAGAATACAAATCGCCGGCAATATGGCATATGAATCACTTTGAATTTCCAAAGGAAACTTCGGGCAACTTCGGAAATCTGAATCGATTCGTATGCCATCCCACGTTTGCACTTTGCTTTACCCTGGTTGTGAAATATATATTTGCTCTATAAAGGAAGGGGGCACAACCCTCATTCAGATGCCATTAAATAAACAATTCAGCAAACTCCACTCTAGAGCTGGGATTTTTATGGAATTTGAGGATGGAGTAAAATGGGTTCTTTTGCCCTATTGCTCCTAAATTCTTCTCTTCCCCCCAGATCAGAAGGGAGGACACAACTTATAATGGGGTCCACTATCAACGCTGTGTAAATTTTGCTGTGGGCAGTATGCCATGACAACCAATGTTCTTGTTGCATTCATTGTTCTACCTGCTGCTGGCTGAAAACAGCCAAGCACTGCTGAGTTGCTATGGGTTACTGGGCCAATTTACCTCACTAGTAATATTTTAAACTGCTACGCCTGATGTCTGAGTGCGGAATGCCAGGTATTGGATGTCCGCAACTGCTGAAAACTATCACTGTTTTAGCACCACCCATTTTACAACTTTTTCTCACCCCACCCAATCAGCCTGAATGACTGAAATGTATTGTCTATACGGGTAATTCTGGTTATTATTGTATGTAACATTTGTGACTAACATAAGGACTTTTACACATAAGCGCTCTTGCATGCCCAAATGGAAAAAAGTACAGTCTATAGCATGCCTGTAAAATCATAATTAAAGGGTAAATCGCCGTGAATGATTTGGATTTGATATCTACCAAGCTTTAAAGCAGTAAGGAAGCAAATCCACTGTCTGAAACAGGTGAATTTCCAGACAGAACAAATGTAGTTTCTGATTCATCCCAGACTTCATTACTGCATTTCCAGTTAAATGCTGTTCTAAAAACATATGTCTTGCCTTGTCCTGTGTGCCTTCTTTTTTCTTTATTTTAATGACCAGGGAGCACAGGTGGCGTTTCTATTATTCTCTGCTTTCTGTACCGAGGTTTCACTTGAGCGCTCTCACACACTCTGCTGTTAGTGTTCTATATAAGCAAGGGAGTCTGCCTGCTAGAAAATTATCTTTTAGTCCCATATCATTAGGGTAATTGTTATTGATGTTTTTATGAAGCCCCCCATATTCTGTATCCTGTACAATCAACTCCTGCCATTGAGAAATAATCCTCCTTTTTGTGCTGGTTGCACTATTGCTTCACTCCATGTACTCTCCCGGCTCACATCTTCCTTTAGTGCTGGGTGTGGTTGTACAATACACACTGCTTGCTGCAGCTGTAAATTTAGTACCGGATTCACGCTCTTTATGCACCTTACGCAGGAGGGATTGATAACTTCTCAATTACAGACCTCCACCAATAGCTATGAATTCAGTAGGGGGCATTTACTATGACTTTGGTCATAGAGGTTTATTGGTCCCAACAGCAAAAACTGTAAAAGAAGTTGTTAATAATATCATGGGGAAATGGTACTAGAGTACACCCTTTCATATTCACTTAGTAAATACTTGTGCTCTAGGTAGGGTTACTAACTGGAGCCTAGGCAGTTGACTGTTCAGCATGGTAAACCACTCCTTGTGTGTGTGTATAGTATAGAAAGGTGCAGATATTCAAGCTGTGCTACTTGTATTAAAGGAAAACTATACCCCTCACACAATGTCGTTCTCTATAAAAAGATGTTTCATAAAACACCTCAAATGTAAAAACATAGTTCTCATAAAGTCCACACAGTTAAAAGGCTTCAAGGACATGTGTATCTCTAGCGATACATGCTATAAAAAAATAAATATACTGTTTAGTCAAATGTAATAACTCTAGGATAAATTATACTCGAGTGTATTTTGTGCATCCAACCACAATGACAATAAATATTTAATCTGTCTCCCTAATCCTCTTATGCTATGATGCATTTTTTTCTAAATAATTTAGCACAGAAAAAGCCAGGGATTAGCATGGAAGCGAAAGCAGCTTGTGCAATGGTACAGGTCCAGGTTGGTCAAGACATCAGGCAATGGTCTAATGATACTGTAGTTTGGAACCTATACAACCAGTCAATTATCAGCTTTCACTGGCCAATCTTTTTAGACTACTTATAACAAACTTCTTGTTGGTTGAAGTGGGTTACTATTCTGTAGTAATATCTGTACCTGTGCAGTACCATGCTACAAGTATTTGACACAATTATGTTTCATATTGGTCAAGCCTTGTGTCTTCACAGCAGGTATCTATGTGACTTATAGCTCAACTCCATGCTAAAGTTGGCTGTACACTAACCAATATTTAAGATATCTGACCATTCGGGCCAGTATTCTACCATGTGGCCATACACTGCTACAGTTAAATACATATGTCTAATGATCAAAGGATATGGGCAGAGGTCCAATCCTACAATTCTTTGCCCCCTCTAAGGTGGGCATATATGGGCAGCTTTATATTGC
>CM044447.1:68580119-68635665 GCA_024363595.1 Xenopus borealis | reverse complement strand
TCACAATGTTTCTGTCTCTCCGGCCTCTCTTGTGATTTGGACCCCTCCCTTTTTATTTAAATGGATTTTACATCAATCTGGTTGCATTACTCATCCCCCCCTGATGAAATCCTCTGCCGGTTTCCTGTTCTGGAGAAACACTGATGTAAAAACATTCTCTTGTGGTGATCCGTATGAATTTGGCATTACTGCTTCATTCTGATTTCATTAAACGGACCTCCAAATGTACAATGTAGTTTGACCCAGTGTAAAGTGGTATCTTCTGTCCCACATGCATACATTATGCAAGTGTCATAGGGGTAACAAATTTCATTGGTTCCTATGGGAAAAGTACTTGTAATATAGATCAACAGAGTACAAATTTCAGTGCACTTATTACAAATGCATATGGCAGATCTGGGTAAGGACTTGAGCAATTAAATATCGGGCAAAGTTATAAGTAGCTTTTAAAGCCAATATTATAATAGATGTAAAAAAGAGTTTCATTTCAGGTGTCAGTATCTCTTTTCAGACCACTAGAAAATCAAATAAGCATAAAATAAATCCAATAGGCTGGCTTTGCTTCCAATAAGGATTAATTATATTGTGGTTTGTCAAGTTCAAGCTACTATTTTATTAGTACAGAGAAAAAGGATATCATTTTTGGATTATTTATTATAATTGAGTCTATTATAGATGGCCTTTCCCTAATTCTGAACTTTCTGGATAACAGGTTTCCGGATAACGGATCCCATACCTGTAATAGTATCTTCTTGGTAACACTTTTTTGTTGTCTTAAAAACCTTACCAGCTTAGTATTGGGAGTTTAGGGACTTGCACAGTGTAATTGGGAGATTCCGGACTCGTTAACCTGGAACCCTGGACTCACTTATTGTAGTTGGTAACTTATGGTCTTATAACATATGGTAATTTATGGTCTTCCACTCACTGTGGATTGTAGGCAGGATCATACAGACTCACTCAGTGCAGCTACTAATAATATGTTCTTTTTTAATATTGATCAATTTTGTGCCGGTGCAGTTACATAGTAGCTGGTAGTGTTAAATTCACTTTAAATATACTTGACCGATGATAGCTAATATTAAGGGTTACTGCACTGGCATATTTACTACAATTTTAATGAACCTTTTGAGAACATCTTGACAGTAAATCTCCTTATTTATGGAGTTTGGAGTGCTCAACCCTTCACACATAACCCTATTGCAGGGTATCAGGTGCTTGCTCTGGATGACCCTTTCCTGCCCAATGGGTCCAGCATACAATGTAGAAACAAACCAGCAGCACACTGATTGTAGTGAAGCAAGTGATCAGTTGTTTATTTTATAAATCTCCTTATAACATAAGGCCTGCAAAGCCACCTGGTCAAGAGAAATATATTTTACAGCGACTGTATGTATATTTATATGTAAACTGGCTGGGCTTTTGTCTGCTGTCCATCAGCCACTACAGTCTGCTATCAGCAACCATGGGCTCTTAGTAGTTCCCTGCTTTGTTCTGCAGAAGGCATAGCAGAGATAAAGCTATTTTGAGATAAGACTGGGGAATATGATTTCCTGACATTCTATCTATATGTTTGTAAATGATACTTTATAAAAAGTGCATGTACGGTAATGGCCCCTTAATAGAGTAGTTCATTCTGTCCTTTATGAGCCCTATGTAAACTGTGTTGAGGATGTGTGGGATGGGGCCAGCACAGCATAGCACAGCCACTGTGTTGAGGATGTGTGGGATGGGGCCAGCACAGCATAATGTTTCTTAATTAATAGCTGTTGCCAAACGACACTGCCCTTAGGAGAGTCACAAGGGTGTCTTCCTTCAGGGTGTTTTCTCTGTGCTGAAGATGCGTGGAAAATGTCCGGGCACTGCATCAATCAATAAAGCAGACTGAATACCCGTCATGTTCTTATTCTCATACCTAATGGTTCTACTTGTCTGCATTTCATGTTCTGAATTCCTTTGTTACAGAAATGTTTGCAAAATCTATAGGAAATATTTCTGCACCGCAGAGCTGTTTGTTTAATTTCTTCTAAATTCTGAATCCTCTCGTTCCCCTCAGTCCAGTGTTGCCATGAAGTGCCAAAATCCTGCCCACTTTTGGGTCTTAAGACTTCTTGGCCTTCGCCCTCTGCTGGAGGAGAAGCAGCAGAAATCTATGAAAGGCTGCCTTACTGATGTCAATAACATGTCCAGCCTATCAGAACTTTGTACCACCCCTAGCCTAGCCATCTGTGAAGACATAACTGGAAAAAATTAAGTTGGGCTTATATAGAAATGCCTCATACATAATATATGAACGTAAACTACTAAATATATATGCATTTTTTACAGAGAAATATCTAATTTCACAGTCTGCTTTGGATGCCTACCATTTTCCAACCCCTCAGGCTCAAAGTGTTACATTGGGAAGTGATGGATTATGGATCCAATACACAGATTTTCTGAAAAGCAGAGGATTCTAGTGTTTATAATATAAGCTTAAAACTGTACACAAAGGAACATAGATATCCTTTTATAACAACCAAGTGCCATGAGTATCCTGTATATCCTTATAAACTCTGCTTAGGGATGTCATTGATTATTATTTGAGCGTAGTGATTTCATCAGGGGCGATCCTGCCCATTTTGCCTGAGGCGGTCTTCGTTTTGCCCCCCCCTTTCATCACTGGATGGGGGTAGGAGGGGTCCTCATGGTAGTGTAGAGCACACAACCGCACACTCTGCACTAGAAGAGCCGAATTTCCGTGTCGAAAACCAGAAATTTGGCTCTTAAAGTTACCAGGAGATGGTTTTTTTTGTCTCCCCTGGTAACCAGGGGGCGCTGCCACCTGAGGCGAGAGTCTCAACTAGCCTCATTGGGTGAGCGCCCCTGGATGTTATTTCTGTCACATGACTCACTGTAACTTGTGTATTATAATCGATAAAGTACTCCCTGTAGCAAAATATGAGGATAATAGAAGTTTCATGACCTGTATAAAAAAAACTTGCCCTTTCGCCTCGTTCTTAAATATGGTCATGGAACTCCTTGGTAACTTATAGCCTTATATTTTACAAGAGGAGGCACCTTATTCACTGTGTATATTTGCATACCTTACTTAGTCACGTCAGCAGGTTTTATTGGTCATAGAAATTACTACTACTACTACTTCTAAAATATAAAATTTTTAAACCTTACTGACTCATACCCATGGTACTCTTAACTTCTGCTCCTTTTGCTAGCGGATTGTTCATATGTTCCTTTAGTAATTTGCAACAACCTGGGAATATGACACTTTATATTATCTTGAAAATATGTAGATAATTTTTGTTTAATGCTTTGTTCATAGGTTTATTGGTCTCATTAAATGTTTCCCTAAAACAGGGTTATTTAAAGATATGATGATGCCTGTGAGGAGGGAAAATGAAAAGGGGTTGATCTATAATGTGTTAGGGCTGTGTTGTACAGGTAACAAATAACAAATTCCATTCATTGTCACTGCATTTATAGGAGGCACAAGCCATTTCTGGTCTCTCTTTATCTTTCTAAACTCAGCACAGAACCGTTTGTTTGTGCAACCCTATTCCTGTGAGTGGTATGATCCAGAGTGGGAAGGAAGAGGGGGCTGGGCTCTGTGGCTGCGGAATGCAGGGCGGGGCTTTCTCACAATTGGATCACATGGCTGGGAGTAGTAAAAGGAAACGAAGCTAAAAAGGCTGCAGCAGGCAGCACAGTTAATCTTTTAAAGAAAACAATCTGTAAGGCGCCTTTAGTTGTCGCTTGTGTTGGCTTGTGGGTTGCTGTGCATTGTGTATGTTTGCTCTCTATTCTTAGAGATAAAGTAACCTGCAAACTCCCATTTACGTAGAATTATACACAGGCTAATTTAAGTAGGTAGTAAATCATACCTTCACACTTAAAAGGGCAGTTCACTTTGAAATTAACTATGATGTAGAAAGAGATATCCTAAGTTGCTCTGTAAATGCTCTTTACAGTTTGGAATTTGAGCTGTGATCTGGTTGTTAGAGTCCATATATCCCTGGTTACCAGGCAGTGGTTTGAAAAAGACAACCACAACATGAATAGTTTGAATATAATAAAAAAAAGTTCAAAAATAACAGTTGCATAATATTAATGCTGGGGGAAGTGACCCCAGCAATGAGATAGCAATTAAAATTTCTGGCTGGATGGGGCGAAACCCCAAGTTTTCACAGAAGCATGCTATCTGAGTCATGTTAAAAGTTAACTTTAAAGTGGACCCGTCACCCAGACACAAAAATCTGTATAATAAAAGTCCTTTTCAAATTAAACATGAAATCCAATTTCAAATTTTTATTAAACCATTCATAGCTGTTTAAGGGCTCATCCAGACGAGCAGATTCGTGGAGATTAGTCGCCTGGCGACAATACGCTACGTCTTTGAGGCAACACGATTTTCAAAGTCGCTGTCAGCGCAGGCGACTTTACTTCTAGCGGGTGCGCCCTTAAGCTCATTTAAAAATCTCAGCTGTCAATCAAATATTGTCTGCCACTCCTCTATGCCTTAGGAATAGAGGCGGGGCAGATAATTACTTTCATTTTCCATTCAGCACTTCCTACATGTCACTGCTCCCCACACATTCCCCCAGTTCTCTTAACCATTTAATTGTGTAGCCAGGACATGGGGATAGACATCGGGTCCCCCATTCTGGTGCACAAACAAGATTCTGAGATGATGCAAGGCTTGCCTTAATAACAGTGTCCACAAAATGGCTCCTGCCTGCTTGCTAGAATTATGAATTCCCAGATTGAAGAAAACAAGATTAAAATAATTTATATAGTGTAATTAATGTTCATTTTGCTTGACTAATGTGATAAAATGATTTTGATTATTTTTTTGGGGTGACGGGTCCACTTTAAGGTAAATGATAGTAGTTGTCAATTAAAAGGGTAACTGATTGTGATTAACTATCTGCCACTATTTCGGGATTCATCTGAATCCTTTTTGAAAGATTCAGCCGAATGCTGAACCATATCCAAAACCTAATCTGCATAGTCCAATTTGGGCCAGGAAGGGCTAAAGAGAACTACGTGCGCAGTTTGTGTGATGAAAAGTCACATGATTTTAAGGATTCAGTTTGGCCAGGCACTTGGATTTGACCGAATCCTGCTAAAAAAGACACATCCTGCAGAAAAAGACGAATCCTGTTGGAAAAGGCAAAATCTCGAACTGAATCCTGGATTCAGTGAAACCCTAGCTTAGATATGTATAGGAATGAGCTGTTCCAAATCAATATTTAAGGAAATGGACATAATAGAATTTTATAAATTCCCCAATGGGGGAAAGGGGTTTTTTTTTTGTTTGGATACAGTCACAATTTCTGCAGTTCCATGCCCAGCACCCAATAGCACACTAATCCTGCTACAGCTATCCTGCAATAACTATAAAGCTCTGATTTGTTTTTTATTTTATTTTGCTTTGATTTACTTTTGATAAATATAAAGCTCCAGAAGCTACCCGTTTTATTAATCTATTTTAGCAACTCGACTGCCTAACACACTCCTAAAGCAGCCGGGCAATTATTTTGAGCTGCTGTAGTCCGAAAATGTAGCACTTTGCAAAATGTACAATCCTTTGTATATCTAGTCCTAGGGATAATAGATGGTTTCTATTAATAATAAGGTTTGTTATTGCAGACAATAACTAATACAGTAATTCATAATTTTCCAAATGGTTATTGTGCTGCAATACTGACCCCCAGATTTCAGTTTAGGGTACACAAATGGTATAATAAACCCCTTGAAATTAATTTTTGCAAAAATCTGAAAAAAGAATCAAGCAAAGAAGCTAATGGTTTTCTGACTTCCCTTCTAGGTATGGGAAAATCGTTTCCACGAAGGCTATTTTGGATAAGACAACAAACAAATGCAAAGGTAAGTTTGTAATGATTACCATATGGAAACGTTTAGCTTATTTCAGTCATATGAGGTTTATTGGCCTTTTGAATGCTTTGTTTTTTTCCCTCAGTGGATTGTGATTGATCCCTCTTACACTCAATTAAAATTGTGTTGAAATAGCAGTACAGTGTCTACAGTGTTTTTTATAGGGGTATTTGCAGTTAGCTGACTCCCAACCTACAGCTGATCATATTGTGTTGCTAGATTTTTGCATTAATATTAAATCTTTTTTTTGTGGTGGAGATTCCCTTAAATTTTTTTTTTTTTGGGGAGGGGAGGTTGCTGGTAAAAGTTTGCCAGTAGTGCTGTGCCTGCAATAAATGGCCACAAATCAAAGGGCTAAGTAAAAATATGAAAAAAAAGTCATATGAATGGGTGTCTATTAAATGGGCGACTGTTGCCATTGAAGCCTTATCTAACACATCACCTCTTTGGCACCAAATAAAAGCCTTGCCTTTTAGCTTGTAAATGGCTGGATAATTAAAGGGAACCTATGTGTCTTTGGCTTTTGAAGAAGACGTTTCTCACACTTGCGCAACCCCATGAAGCAGTTGGAAACAATTACCCGAAAGAAAAAATAAATAAACTTGCTGCTCTCTCTACTCACCCATAATCCCTTTTGTCAGACCTGTCACTTTACTCCATGATAAATAGGAATGGGATAAGGGTGTGCAAGGCATCTTGTAATGTGCTGTGTTTATGATGGTTACAATATCAGTGCATTGCATTGTACATTACTCAGGAGGGCTCCCAGCCAAGTGCACCATGTGCCAAAGCAGACAATCTGCCTCTAGCATAATGTTTATAGGAACGTGGGTACCAAGCAGAGTTCCGCTGGAGATCTGAAAATAAGTCTTCCCCTTGCACGGAAAGAACCAGACTCTTTGTGTGAATGAAAGGAAATCTAACACTGATCCAGCTGGGTAATGTTTTCCTTTAATGCAGGTGCCATAAAAATGGGTGCATTTTATTAAAACATTTATGCGGCTATAATATCAAACCTGTAGCCATCAGCTGTTGTACTTCCCATCATTCCTAGGGAGGAGAAGACTGCCATGTATGTACACAGTGACTGTCTGTCATCTATAACCATAGTCCTATGACTTTCCATCCATAGCAGGCAATGGCCAGAACACAACTGTCGGTTTGCCATACAGTGGAAGATCATTTCCCAGTTTGACAAACAGTGAGCCAAACTTATGATTTCTCCAATCCATATCTAATCAGGCTTCATTCAGAAAGGACCACATCGGGTCATGGATGTGGTTTTCTCCAGATGGATCTGTAAAGGCCCCGTATCTTTTAATGTATGGCCTAGAGATTGTTGTGGTTAAACCATTTGGCACTGTTGTGCTCTTTTAAAAACGCTTTAAAGGGGAAGTAAAGTCTAAAACAGAATAACACTAGAAAAGCTGTATTTTGTATACTAAACATTGGTTTATGCTAGAGTCCTGCGCAGGTCCATTTTTTGCAACCTGCAATCCGCAACCTGCAATCTTACCCACCTGGACCCGCTACCCTACCCGCAAGTACCTTATTCACAACCTGGACCCGCGACCCACTCACCATCAACAATCAGGAAGTGCTGTCACCTGACCATCAAGAATTAGGAAGTACTTTCATGCTGACCATCAAGAATCAGGAAGTGCTGTCATGGTAACCCGAAGTGACGTCATCGGAAGTAGGCGTGATCAGAAAAAAAAAGAGTACAAATCTCTGTTGAGAAGACGGCGGCCTGACCCACAAACCTGCAGAATCGCCAACCCGCGTATATACCCGCACCGGGAACTTCTGCCCACAACCTGCTGCAGGACTCTCATTTATGCTGTCAAAGTTGGCCAACTTTGTTAAACATCTTTGCAAGACCAAGACTGTGCAGATGCTCAGTGTGAAATGGGCTGCTTAGGGATCATTATAAATTATCAAAACACACAAGACAGAAGCCGATGCAGCAAGACTAATAATCAGAATATACAGACTGCAATGGGTCCTGTATTGTCATGTAATCTAATGTGGATTTTATAATTGTATTGTTTAATACAAACTTTCTCCAGCTCTACAGAACCAGTCTCTACAGCAAAATAATCCTCCAAATAGAATCCCAGTTTATCTGTTTGAATCTGGCTCCATGATCTTTGTACCTGCAGCTGGAGTTGGAAACCGTAAAGAAGATGTAAAGGCAAAAAAAAAAAAATCCAATACAAATCTCTACACAGTCGCTGACTGCTCTACAGGGAAACAAACAAAACTGCTCAAGTTCTGCATGGCTGGGAAGTAAGGTGGGGGTTCCCCCTGCTGTTCATAAGTATGATTATTAAGCAAAAAGTGGATAGAGCTCAGCGCTGCAGAAGAATCTTCTTTACAGATATGTTATATGCAGCACCACAGGGGTTTGTGGACCCACTTGTCCACGGTATAAATAAATGTAGTAAGTATGATTGTTTCCCTGCATAGCAGTTAAGGACCGTCTGACAATTCCTATCCACAGCAGTAAATGAAGGGGGAATTTCACTGCAAACAATCAGGTTTCTTATAAAAACGGTACAAATTTTTTAATTACAAGTAAATATATTGGAGATAGATTTCTTTTTCATTAAAGAAAGTAAAATGGGATTTTATTTTTTTGCCTTTACACGTCCTTTAAGTCAGTTTTACTTTGCAGCACTGCAAAACTCATAAGCAGCAAAAAGTGGCTTTTGGCATGGCTGTTTGAGGTACAACAGCAACATCTGTTTTAGCCCTGTGGTATAAATTTGGTTAATGTGCTGTGGTTGAGCTCTGAAGCCAAAACTGGCTTTCGATTTCCCCTCATGGGCTGCAGACTCATTATTTATAATAGAAGCCACTGAGCTTTTGTATGTTAGACATCCCATTCAGAAGTGCTAATTATTGGACTAGATTACACTGCGCTCAAATTGTCTGGGCTAATTAGAAGTGGGTCAGTTCAAGCGCCACTTAATTAAACGTTCAGCCTCTCTGTTCTATTTCCTCTTTGTTCTCCAAACGAAGGGGCTAAAAGGGTTCCTTACATTCCTGTAATTAACAGACAAATCATTCCTGGCCAGGTTTATTCTCCCTAGTCATGCATCACATGAATTCTTTGCCCTGACCTGCTGCTCTCCTTATTCCTGCTCTAAATGTCTCTTACTGCCGCCTCACGGAAAGGAACAGGATGCTGGAAATAGGAAGGCGTCATGTTCCCTGCTATTTGTAACACTGACAATCCCTCCTGCTTATAAAAATAAAGTGGGGGTAGAGCTGAGCCAAGGAAAGAATTCAGTCAGATGACTAAGATTTCACCATTGACCCATGAGTAAGCAGGACGAAGATGTTAAGAGGGTCAATGTGGAGCATGATTCGTTTAATGGAACACATGTACTTGGCGGAAAAAAACCCAAAGGATTTCTGAGTATTGTAGTTCAATAACAGCTTTAGGGCCACACATGGACCCCCAAGAGCCTGATAAAGATAATCATGGCCTTTAACCAAGCTGGTTGTATTTCATCCATATTGTCTCCTGGGAATTACCTTTATTAGATCACTAGGCAGCACAGAGTGAAATTTGCCCCGGAAAGGGAAGGTAAACTCATATTTTCCGAAATGCTGAAATTAATTTTTATTTTCCATTGCTGTGCAGTAGGGACAGGCAAGCTGGCTAGCTTTGGCTCGCTCATGCTAACGAGATGGCAATCTGTTTCCTGAAAATTTTTACTGAGGTAGAAATAATTTTCCACTGCATTTTTTTAATAACTTTCTTTGCCAGATGTACAGCACTGAGACAATTTAAGGTTAATCTAAACAATTAGACTGGGAGCCAGTGACGTTGTCTTATACATAATTTCCTTAACCAACCGGGGATATGAATTAGGTCTGGTGCAACATTTTATAATAAAAAAAATTCTTGTATATACTAGCCAAGCCACACTTTTTTTGTTATGTGACTTGAGTCCTAGGTTCTTCCCACTCTGCCCTATATATTTTTGAAGCACCTTTTTTCTTGCTCTACGTCCCTCTACCTGTGAAGGGCATTAGAACACCCCTATATACTTTTATTAACTTTCCCTTGTGTAGTGTTATGTGCGCTACAGCATACACGTCCATTCATTTTAAATTTGACGCCTTATGCAAATTACACTTTGCTAGCACAACTCCGCTAATTTTTGCTAGTGCAACTTCTCTACCTTTCACTTCGCTGATCGCAACTTTGCATTTTTGTGAATTTGTAGAGTGCTGGTGAAGGCTGCACTAGCGCATCTCTGCCTGTTAGTGAATTTGCTCAATGGACATTGAGCAACATTTAGGGCTAGGCCAGACGGGGAGATTCGGGGGCATTTTGTCGCCTGGCGACTTCTCGCCGCGACTTGTAGCCCCCGAACCTCCCCGAATAGCCACTTACCTAAGTGCACCGGCGTTGCTTGAAAACGCCGGCGCGTATCCACACGGAGCGGCGCGCTTTTTGAAATTGCCTGGCGAGGCAATTTGGAGCAATTTCAAAAAGCGCGCCGCTCCGTGTGGATACGCACTGGCGTTTTCAAGCAACGCCGGTGCGCTTAGGTAAGTGGCTATTCGGGGAGGTTCGGGGGCTACAAGTCGCGGCGAGAAGTCGCCAGGCGACAAAATGCCCCCGAATCTCCCCGTCTGGCCTTAGCCTTAAAAGCAGATTCAATAAGCAGATTGAGCAGTCTTGGTCTCCATTTTCTTTTATTTTGTTGAATTTGTTGAATGATCCAGCTATGCCTCTCTCCAGAATCAAATTAAAATGCTGACCCCTGGCAACCATAAAATGATTCTCTGAAAGAGGTTTTAAATGTCTCTTTTTATCACTTCTAATTCTATAGAGGCCAGTTGCAGATGTCTGAGAATAGCAATGTCTACTTGTTTGTCTGCTGACAAACATCCGCTAAGCTGTACCACCCTGGGGGCAATAATATAGATTCTTACTATTTTAAATATATATATATATATATATACAGTATATGTAAACCAAAGTAAATGTAATCTCACAGCAACTCCCAGGATCCTGAGGATTATTATTTATAATAACAAAAAATCTTGGCTATTGCAGTTTATATTTATTCTCTGTAGTGCAATGTAACCCTTGACAGTATGTAAACAAAGTGTGATGACATTTTATCTGTGTATTTCTCATGTTAAGAAGTGTTCTAATTCCTTTGCTTGTTTTAATGGCTAAAATTTAAATCTCGATATGAATTTAGCTCTAAATACCCCATTGTAAAATGAGGAATCATATCTTATCTTTTATTACAAAATATTCACTTGCCTGCTGTGCAAACATTGCAGTTACTACTGGGGTCCAGATTGTCATTATAGCCAAGGTATTTCCTGCAAGGTGTTTGTATGCTCTCGCAGTACCTGCAGAGGATTGTTTGTGTTCTCCAGTTTCCTCCCACACTCCACAGTTACACTACCAAGGTAATTGGCTCCTAAGTGATACTGGAAAATACATTTTAACTCTATATAAATAAAGGATAATCATATAATGGCAACACTTGTGCTTCTCCTTGTAAACTCATATGCTTTTCATTTGCAGGTTATGGTTTTGTAGACTTTGACAGTCCTGCAGCTGCTCAGAAAGCTGTTTCTGCATTAAAGACTTCTGGAGTACAAGCTCAGATGGCAAAGGTATGGTTAAATTACTGTAACAGTTCTGGTTCAATACTACACAATAATGAAGCATACAGGTAAAACATATTGAAAATAGTCATAGTAGGAAGAGATTGTGCTAACAGTGGGGGTAATGGTATCTGGGAAGAGACTGTAGCTGTGGTATAGCTGGTATTTTAAGGGTAAGGGCACACCTGGCAATTCAATCCCTAGGTGTGCCCTTACCCTAAGATGACATGGTGCCTATAGTAGCAGTGGGGATAATCACTTCTGGGAAGTGACTGTTCCTATGTGATATCGTATATAGTAGGGAGAGAAGGTGCCTATAGTAGCAGTGGGATAATAATCTCTGGGAAGGGACTGTGGCTGTGGGATAGCAGGGATAGTAGGGAGAGATGGAGCCTATAGTAGCAGTGGGATAATAGTCTCTGAAAAGGGACTGTGGCTGTGGGATAGCAGGTATAGTAAGGAGAGATGGTACCTATAGTAGAAGTGGGATAATAGCCTCTGGGAAGGGACTGTGGCTGTGGGATAGCAGGTATAGTAGGGAAAGATGGTGCCTATAGTACCCATGGGGATAAAAGTCTTTGGGAATGGACTGTGGCTGTGGGATAGTAGGGAGAGTTGGTGCCTATAGTAGCAGTGGGATAATCGCTTCTTGGAAGGGACTGTGACTGTCAGATAGCAGGTATAGTAGGGAGAAATAGTATCTATAGTAGCAGTGGGATAATAGTCTCTGGGAAGGGACTATGGCTGTGGGATCGCTGGTATAGTAGGGAGAGATTGTACCCATAGTAGCAGTGGGATAATAGTTACTGAGAAGGGACTGTAGCTGTCGGATAGCAGGAATAGGGAGAGATTGTGCCTCTAGTAGCAATGTGAACCTGTAAAAGGATTGTATATTGGGGTCCTTCAAAGTCTGTTTTATACAGTGTAAAATAAAAGGATGCACTGAATCCAGGATTCAGTTCGGTATTCGGCCAAGATTTGGCCTTTTTCAGCTTTGGCTGACTTTTTATTACACAAACAAGGAAGTCGAAAAATGTTTAGCTTTTTCCTCCTTCTTTCCCTAATTTACATATGCAAATTAAAGTTTGGTTCGGTATTCGGCCACACCTTTCACAAAGGATTTAGGATTGCATCTCTAGTAAAATGTAGATGTTTCCAGTTGCCTGATCCTTATTTCAGTCCATGCTGGAGGAGACATTTCTGTGTTTAAGCAAAGAGTTAATTGCAAGACATAGACTTGTGGCAGGAGTCCAATCTAATGAAAATGAGAACCATATGTGAAACAGTGGGAGCCGCTGCCTAGACAGATAGCTACACATATAGATGGGAGATTTGCATTAAAGAATCTCCAGTGCAGAACATCTCTGAGATTTACTTATTCCGGCTGTGAAGAACGTCTGTCAGTTTGCTGCACTTGCATTTTAGTCACTCGTTCCCAGTAACTGTGTTCCAGTAAAAATCATATCCATGCATGTAGTCTATATTTTCTCCTACTTTTAGCTGCAGTGATTATTGTCGTGTTTACGTCCCTTTTAATAATTGTGCTTTCAGCCAACTTGGGGGTCCTTGATTGATTTCCCTTTTCTGTATCCCTTTCTGACAGTGCCCGACAATGGCTTTTAGCTTGACAAAAGGGTTTTTTAGAGATCCCTCTCAAGCAGAACAAATCCCATGTTTGTGCTGTTAATACTTTTTTTTGCTAGTAAACCCTTTTTTAATAAGCATTTTAACAGTTGTACAGCTTCTTTCGTGCTTGGATGTGTTCATTTTAATCCTGTTCTCACTTGACTTGGCCTCTGTAGTGCAATACCCTTTTAATATTGGTCAGTATAACTCTTTGCTAACAGAGCCATTTTGGTTTGGTACAGAATAGTAAAACTAGGGATGAGAGTCAATGCAAGTGAAAGAGGATCCCAACCAAGACAAGCAGTAGAGCAACTCCTACACATGTATAAATGTAGATATAAAGAGTAAAAAATAATTTCTGCACTAACCGTGAGCTTTGCCTTCATAATTGTCTGTTTACAGAAAAAAAAACCTTACTATAGACAGATTATCTAGCTATAATCACAACCACAATCTGCACATTTAGGTTTATCAGCCTGAATGTTTAACCATTAAGGGTCTCCTTATAAATGGAGACTGTTGATGCTTCCCGAGAACCAGGTTGCTACTCTGGAATCATTTCCGTTGTATCATAATGTCCTTAAAATACACAAATACCTGATGACTGATCAGCATTTCCTTTGCTTAATCTGTAAATCTGATTGATTCTTTTGGATTATAAAAGAAACATGAAAGGAAATAAGGAGGAAATTGCAGACATGAGTGTTTTGCATTAGCACTACAGAAGAAAATCCATCTTTGGGCAGATGCTGATAGATTAAAAAAAAAAAAGAGGACTGTTGCCATATTGATTGTGCCCATCCTGTTCTCACTTCCCCTTCACTACTGATAAAGGAGAAATCCCACAGTTCAAATGGCACAGGCCCAAATAAAATGGAAACTCCCTGAAGGACATAGAATAACTCTCTAGAATAAAGAACAAACTGCCTTTTGGAGCTGGACATATTCCTCTGTGCAAGTGTATTGAACAGCGTCACTGTAAATTATATACAGGTACAGGATCTGTTATCTGGAATTCTTGGGACCTGTAATTTGGATGCTTGGGGCTTAGGATCATTCTGTAATTTAGACTATAATTTAAGGCAGTGATCCCCAACTAGTAGCTCGTGAGCAACATGTTGCTCTCCAACCCTGTGGATGTTGCTCCCATTAGCCTCAAATCAGGTGCTTATTTTTGAATTTCAGGCTTGGAGACAAGTTTTGTTGGCATAAAAACCATGTGCATTGCCAAACAGAGGCTCCTGTTGGCTGCCAGTCCACATAGTGGCTACCAATAGCTAATAACAGCCCTTGTTTGGCACCGCCCAGGAACATTTTTCATGCTTGTGTTGCTCCCCAACTCTTTTTACATCTGAATGTTGCTCACAGGTGAAAAAGGTTGGGGATCCCTGATTTAAGGCTACTAAAACATTTAAATAAACCCAATAGAAATGTTTTGTCACCAATGTGAATTCTGGCAGCTTAGTTGGGATCATGTAAAATGTACTGTTTTATTAAAAATTAGAATTATTTTCTTGAAATAGGCTCTATAGAAGATGGGCTTCCCATTATTCAAATAATAGGATTCTGAATAAGGGATCCCATACCTGTTCACTATCACCAGACCCAGGACAATATTTTGTCCTTTACCAAAGCCATCAGTGATTGCCAATGTACAGCATAAATATCCTTCTACATAACTTTGAGTACAGAACAATCGACTCTCAAATTGGGGACACTTGGATAGAAGATTCCATAGTTTAATATCTGATAATGTAATTTTAGTACATGTATTTAAATCATGGTCTTTGTTTTGCATTGTTCTCCTCTAGCTTCCCTTGAAGTGTTATTGGCTTAGTGTACAGTTTCAGCCTTATGAAGTCTTTTGCCCCTCTTGTCATCAACCTCCACCTATAGGAACCTGAGTTAAGTTTTAGTCTTGCCTCTACTCTGTCTATACAAATATGGGTACCTACAAAAATAATTTGGGAGTTAGCAGGCCTGCTTCTCTAAGGTTATAAACCCCCTAATGAGAAGCCATCAAACCATGGCGTAGTAGCAGTCAGGAAGTTGTCGCTGTTACGGCTAATAGAAATAATGCAAAAAAAGAATCCATACACATGAAACCGGTATTCCCCAGTTTAGTGGACTCATTATGTTAGGGGCTTTCTGCTCCAAGGAGGGATTTTCCAAAGTTGAGGCAATAGACATTAATTCCCAAAAGTGGAAGTTGCTGATGGGAGAACATTAAAGGAGTGGTTCACCTTCAAGGTAAACCTTTAGTATGTTATAGAATGGCCAATTCTAAGCAACGTTTCAATTGGCTTTCACTATAAATTTTTTTAATAGTTTTTTTCATAAATTTTTCTCTGACTCTTTCCAGCTTTCTAATGGGGTTCACTGACCCCATCTAAAAACAAATACTCTGTAAGGCTACACATTTATTGTTATTGATACTTTTTAACTACTTTTCTTTCTATTCAGGCCCTCTGCTATTTATATTCCAGTCTCTCATTCAAATCAGTGCATGGTTGGTAGGGTAATTTGAGCCCTAGCAACCAGGTTGCCGAAACTGCAAACTGTCGAGCTGCTGGATAAAAAATTAAATAACTCAAAAACTACAAATAATAAATAATGGAAACCAATTTCAAATGGTCTCAAATAATCTGTCTCTACATCATGCTAAAAAAATCATTTTAACACAAAATGTTATACCATTTTTACTCTGTTTTTTGCGCAATACAATAAATATGAGCCTAAGACATTATTACAAGTGATATTACTTAGATAACTTCTAATATAATATATTACTTGTAATATTCCGATATAGGCAGATATAGTAATGGCCAATCAATGTGCTATTGCACTGCCCTTAGGTCAAAACTCAAATGGTGCCCCTTTGTAACATGCTAATCTTTACTCAAATACACACAGATGTGCTCACAGACATAAAGAGAGTTGGTTTATCTACGAAACAATATCCTCCTTTTATAATGCTCCTTTAAAGGGAACCAGTCACCCAAAAAAAAAAAATCAAATTCAAATGGACCCTAGAAACCAAATTGCAGACACTGCAAACAAGAGAGCTTCTGAATAAAAAGCCAAATAACTAAAACCACAAAGAATAAAAAATGAACCAATTGCAATCTGTCTCAGAATATCACCCTCTACATTATACTAAAAGTTAACTCTAAGGTGAACAACCCCTTTAAGGCAAGCCTTGCATTATCTCAGAATCTTGTTTGTGCACCAGAATGGGGAACTTGATGTCCATCCCCATGCACTGGCTAAACAATGAAACGGTGAAGTGACATCAAGGAAGTGCTGAAGGAAAATGAAAGTAATTACCTGCCCCACCTCTATGCCTAAGGCATAAAGGAGGGGCAGACAGTATTTGATTGACAGCAGAGATTTTTAAATGAGTTTACAATAGCCATGAATGCTTTATTAAAAATAGAAATTGGATTTCATGTTTAATTGTCTGGGTGACAGGTCCACTTTAAGAGAAAACACATGAAATGCAAACTCAAAAGCAGGGTACACTTCCCCGTTAAAGTCAGCTGCCCCATAAATGAGAAGCAGGCAAGTCTGAAGGGCTGAGAATATTTTCTCAGTGAGAGGCAGGCGTATCATCTGCCCTGTATCTGCCAGGGGATCTTCCATGCTGAGAGCAGTGCTGGGTCACATGGTAGTGAGTGGTGATCCATGCGCTGGTGACCCCTTCTGTTCTAGGATAAAAAAAAAAACAGATGTCTTTCAGTTTTGAAAAAATTACACCCCCGCCCCCACCAGCTCTAGCGTTTGCATTTTAGGAACGGTTCCACACGCACAGGGAGGTTTTGTTAATTTCTTTCAGATGATTCTTGTGTACTGCGATTTAAAAAACACCCCTTTTCCGCCTTCGTTCTTCCCTTCCAGGGTCTGACAATATTTCATGTATTTCGTGCACTGAATCCCCCCCACCTCCACTCCTGTTTGTGCTGATGAGAAGCGGTGAGCTCAGTGTGTTCATGCCATCCATCCCCTCGGTGTGCATTCATGCCATCCATCCCCTTTTGAAAAGATCTGCTCTAATTTGAAAGCTGTCTCGTGGTGTATTCAAATATCCAATTTAGGCTTAATGATCCTAGTCGGGAAATTATGATCCCAACAACGAACAGCAACATTCAGTCCCATCTGTTTGTAAATGTTGATATCATTATATGCTGACGCCGTTGTCGGTATTTCGAATACACGGGGAACATCCGTAAAGATGACTCATGAAATGCACATTTATATTTATATAAGATTCATAAACAGGGTTTTTTTTTTATTTACACAAATTACAACAAATTGCATAAGAAAATTCCTTCTACATCCCACACCACTGGTGATGCTGTTCTATAACAGTCTATGGAAATTATTCTGCTATGCTATGCATTATGGTGGATCCTGCTTGTATATGTCATCTCTTTTGTGCTATGACACTATATACACCCGGAAAACTAAATCTTACCTTTTATACAAAGAGAAGCAAGACACTATTTTGGGGTGCCAGCCTCAAGGGATAGGAACAGGTTCTGTGGCAACAGCTGCTGGTCTCCTATGGGAACAGATTGGGAAGGTGGAAGATAGCAGAACCACAATCATATTTGCACACACTTGTCATTTTTGTGGCACAAAAAAATCTAAAGCTGGCCACTTATGCACCGGTATGGTCTGGGGGTTTTCCTGCACAGTGTTGGCTGCTTCACCAACAGTTTTTGGAAGTTGTCCATATTGTGTGTGGCCGCTCGTAGGCTCTAAGACCATTTGACCAGTAGGCCAGTCTGATAGAGGGTGTGCCCTGTTGGCCCGTGTATATCTGCCATAAGTAATTTCAGATAGAAGAAACTTGCCATCATATACAGTTGGCAAACCAAGCAAGTGATGAGGGCTGATATGTGCTACCTCTGTTCGGAACTACTTTCTAATTATTGGAAGCCGAGTCCTGTCTGAAGTTGAATCAGAAAATATATAATATATGACCTGAACAGCCTGATATTTGCATTCTGCAGCTTTCTTACATCCGTGCGCCTGACTCTGTGATTGGATTTTTCTGCAGATTTATAGTAGAGATGATAGGGGTGTGTCTAGGTGTGACTTTAATGTATGTGTTTATTCAGGGTGTGGGTTGTACGACTCCTTTAATTAAATGCTACTGCATTATGGAAATGAATAACTATGAGCAGCTGCAGATTTTTAGTGATAACAAAACACTCGCACTGTTCCGAGATCCAACGAAATGCTAAAATGTGCCCAGCTCTGTCAGGAGTAATAGTCTATAATGTCTGTAGACAGTCTCCCTAGAATAGGGGGCCATTTTATAAACATTCGTTCATGTAAAAGTACCTCGGTTATTGTGATGCAGTTTATCTTGTAAGTGGATGGATCCTGTTTATGGCATACAAAAGGACAGCCAAAAAGAGAGCGATCACAATTGGTTTGAGTTGGCCATAAGAAAACCCTATAATAACCAAAGGAGAGTATAATAAAAGAAAAACTGGCTGCTCAAATGTTTTTACATTTCACACAGAGTGGTAATGACATAGGCACCCTGCTAACACTGTTTATATGGTACAATTTGTTCCACGGAGATGAGTGTGTATTTTTAAGCCCTTGTATTTTTTCCAAAAGCGCAAATATTTCAGGCAGCCGTGTTTTCTGTTGTTTGGAATTCACACTGGCGCTCGTTCAAAGCCTGTACTCTGAAAGTCATCCTACCAAAATTTTGTGAATTTAGAGCATCAAAGTATTTGTTGGGGACAGCGTGCGGTGGAGGGGTTGTGTGAGAAGGCAGTTGAGAAACTAAATATTTGACTGACAGCAGCATTTCTTTGTATTTTCTGATTGAAATATAATTAATTGGTGCCAATAAATAGAAATGTAAGTAATACAATGTCCATATAACCATCTAGTTTGTATTGTGACTAAATAATAATGTTTGATGGCTGGGCTGTACAGTATCTTGTTCAAATCAATGATGAGGAACTGACTGCTGTCCACATGTTTTGTTTTTTTGGCAAGTAATTAGATCACCTTCCTGATTTATATCTATATGGTATTGCACTGACCATCACTCTCCCCTGCATTGGGCTGTGGGTGCATTCAGTTGAGCATGGGCGTACCGTGAAATCTCATTGTTGGTCTATTGGCCAAACAGAGCAGCACAAGTTGGCTGTCATCTTGGGTGAAAGAATTTGCTCATTTGCAGCCAGACTGAAGGATAGGATTTTTTAGATTATGTTAAGTTTAGGCTGGGACTGTACCGCTGAGGGACGGCATTGGATTGTTGATGTAGTCAGCTGCTCTTCATGGGCTTCCCCTGTGATTTGACTGTTGGCCCATGGTGCAGAACAATTTGGCTCACCTTTTGGGTTGCTCATTTGGCACTAGAGGATTTTTCTGGGTATGGGGCCAGGACCTATGATATATATAGCTGCATGCAGGTGGGTTATTACATAATCTGAGGATAATTGATGATTGCACAGTACACACAAAAAAGAAATTGTTGCACACACAGCTCCCATGTGTCATGGTTCTCCATGGATAGTCTCACATTTCCATGCTTCATTCCAGTGTCCAAACCATTTTCCATTTAGAAACCTGAAAAATGTCAACTTTATTTTGTCTTGGTGATGTTAAAGTGGCCATGGACTTTCAAAAGTGAACTGTCACAAGCCTGGGAGCACCTCACACTACAATACTTTTCTGTGCCACCAACCTCTGCTCACAAAAATATTTAAAATTAAAACTAATAATTGTATTCAATTCCAAGAAAATGTTCTGCATGCCTCTAATCAAGGTTTGCCGTGTGCTGCATAAGTACCAGTGGAATTTTTTACACATGAGCAATCGCTCCGCAAAGGGTGGGACACTTTTTCACAGTGGGATATTAGAAAGAATAGAAGAGGGTAATTATCCAACACTCCCAGGCCTCTGCATTATTCTGGGAACATGATTAAAGCTACCTTACACTTATTTCATTGAGAGAGGGATAAAGGTTTTGACAAGGATACATTCTGTCTCCCTCTCAAGGGCTCTCTCATTGTCTCGGAATGACAGGTCACGTGCACCATAGAATTTAAGCAATCCCTTTTCATTGCCATCTTTTCTGCTGACTCTCTTTCTCTCGGCAAGGAAGTCTTGCAGGTCCTAGAGGAAATAAACACTGTGTTCTGTATAGTGATTGATTCTTTTCGGTTCACTGCAATGCACAGGGGATCACCCTTGTTACTGATGGTGAAAACATACATTATTTCTTTCATTTCCACCTCTCACTAATTCAGGGGAGACTGTATTCAATGTTTATATTTATGTCTGAAAACCATATGAGTTGTTGAGTAAAGTTATGCTGGTAAAAAAGGCAGAATTAACTGCTGTTAACTATTAACTGCTGGGTCGCATCTCCCGACATGCCCCAGCCAAGGACACTACTACCAGCCATTTATAGTTTCCACCATAAATCTCTGTAATACGTTTTATATTTTACACCATCTACATCCAACTGTTATTAGATGAGCCCTAGGAGACCCAGTCCGACATTACCCCGTAGTGTGTTATTTATCTACCGCTCTTCTGCATCTTGATTTTACTAGTGGTGATAAAGGTTGTTTACTACCTACCTATAATATGCACTGCCAGATATTCTAATTTGGCATGGTTACCAAACAGTGTGTGGGTGTCCAAATAAATCCCACATCTCCTTGAGTGATTGGATCATGCAGAGGGGCCTACAGTCCCATTAAAGAGGACCACATTAATGCATGCCGGAAAATCAAACCTGTTTGATTTATGTTCTGCTCAATTTTTGGTTAGATATCATTTGGACTAGTCAATAAGATAACAATTCAGTCTAAGGGCTGAGTCGACAGCTTTTATTACCTTGAGTATGGCCACTTGTTAAAATATTATATGCATAAGGCATGCCTGGCAAATTCCAGTGGTCATTGCATAGTGAAGAACAGAACATTTATTCACATTTTCACTTTGCCACTGGGGGTACTGTTTTGTAGAAGTGAAATAAGATATAATGTCCCTTAGCCAAGGAAAAGATTTTAAGAAATTAAGATCAGTATGCCTCGCACTCTGCAGAATAGCCTATTTCTGAACATTTAGTAGAAAAAAAACTACTAAACTGTCTAAAGGGTCAGTGTAAGAGATTATATAGATTGTACACTCATGGATCACTGTGGCAAGATTTATTTTAAAGCAAAACCTAAATATAGTAGTTTCTCTTGGGCGAGGGCAGTCCTGTCCATAACTTTTTACATACTGTGTATAAGGTTGCATATATTTCATATTCTGTTTTCCTCTTTGATACAGCAACAGGAACAAGACCCAACCAATCTGTACATATCGAATCTGCCTCTTTCTATGGATGAGCAAGAGTTGGAGAGTATGCTCAAACCTTTCGGACAAGTAATCTCTACAAGGATACTGCGTGACTCTAGTGGTACCAGCCGTGGGGTTGGATTTGCAAGGTAGGACTCCTTAACTAAAAATCAAGCACTTGTAGGATTTTGACAAACTTTGTTTGGACTGTTTGACCTTTTTTTTTTTGTTGCTCATGCTACAAGGGGATAATTTCTCCACAAGGCATTGCATGAAATAAATATATCGCATCACATCTCTGTGTTACATTTCAATGTCAACCTTTGTCAACAGTTACACAAGTTACACTTTTAAAAAGTGTTTTAAAGGAAAGGCAATCTAATGTACTGGTACCCTGCACTGGCAAAACTGGCATGTAAACTTCAGAAAAACAACTAGTTTATGGGGGCAGCCATTCAAGCACAGCATACACAGTAGATAACAGATACGGTCTAAAGAATCCCATTGTATGCTACAGAGCTTATCTGTTATCTGCTCTGTATCCTGTGCCTCTTTTTCATCATTGAATGGCTGCCCCATGGCTACACAGCAGCATGTTTATATAAACTGTACTTATCACCCTGCTGTACAGCTATTCATTTATTTTAGAAAATAAAACATGCATTTTACCTTTCAGTATGTAACTTACCCATTCAGCTTGTGCCCTGTCTGTCATTCCTTATACTCTAGTAACACAGGTGGCATGTTATAATGTTGCATAGCTCTGCTGAATATATTTCAGAGATAACTGTAAGGAAATTGGATTGAGAAATGGTGAAATTGAAAGTATTGCCCGTCTCTTCTGTTTATTAAGAGGTTTGGAATGCAAGTTGGTGCTATTTATGGACTAGGCAGTGGGCACCACATGTCCCTGCTCAATACATTGTTATCCAACATGTTCAATACTATAATTGTTTGCATATGTGTGTGTGTTCCATAATTACCAATGGAAGGCCTAATTTATATTCTCTTGCATTTTCATACAGGATGGAGTCTACAGAGAAATGTGAAGCCGTGATTAGTCATTTTAATGGAAAATTCATTAAACCGCTACCTGGAGTTTCTGGTATGTACCTTATTTTCCTGAAATTAAGATTTCTGCTTGACCCTTGAATATTCGGGAAGTTATGTAGCAAAACTGGTAAAGCGTGCCACATCAACATTGTAGAAAAATAATAAAATCACCCCAGGCACCACCAAAGCCTACCTGTACAAATCCAGTGGTAGAGCTGGGGGGAGGGGTTCAATCTGAGAGTCCCTGTAGGCTGTGACATCACTTCCGCAAACTGGGGGGGGGGGCACTTTTATGTCTGGTGCCTAGTATGCCACTGGACCTAATCACTGCACTGGTGCTCATTGGTTGCTATGCATTAAAGGACCTTGTCAAACCTTGCTAATTAAGGCCAGATGCATTATAAACAATAACTGGCTCCTTGTCATTGGTTCTGGCAGTTGCACATACAGTTGTTGGTGTTGGAAGCTAGGTCAGTTTTAAGTAAATCCCCAGTGTATGAACACTCACAATCTAATGACGATATAGTCAGTTTTTGTGGGAACTGATGTCATGAAACCCTATATCCATTACATCATATCCTGGATATTCTGGTTTCTTAAATTCACAGCAGGATTCTTTTTTTTTTTATGCATCACCATTTATCTCAAATATAATTTGTGTTGACCACATACAACCCATTTTTTGGCACAAATATGCCATTGGGATAACCACGTGGATCAAGGGGGTTTGGTCCAGCCAATTACTCCCAGAACCTGGTGGCATGCCATAACCAGACCCAGATTTTAAGCTCCCAAAACATTCCTAGCTCTCCAACTCCACAAGTGATCACACTTGCCTTTCCCCTTCAATGACATTAAAGGGAAACGGTCATGGGAAAACATGTGTTTTTTTAAATGCATCAGTTAATAGTGCTGCTCCAATAGACTTCTGCACTGAAATCCATTTCTCAAAAGAGCAAACCAATTTTTTTATATTCAGTTTTGAAATCTGACATGGGGCTAGCCATTTTGTCAATTTCCCAGCTGCCCCAGTCATGTGACTTGTGCCAGCACTTCAGGAGGGAACTGCTTTCTGGCAGGCTGTTGTTTTTCTTTCTCAATTTAACTGAATAGTACGCAGTGGGACATTGGTTTTACTATTGAGTGCTGTTCTTAGATGTACCAGGCAGCTGTTATCTTGTGTTAGGGAGCTGTTATCTGGTTACCTTCCCATTGTTCTTTTGTTAGGCTGCTGGGTGGGGGAAAGGGAGGGGGTGATTTCACTCCAACTTGCAGTACAGCAGTAAAGAGTGATTGAAGTTTATCAGAGCACAAGTCACATGACCAGGGGCAGCTGGGAAATTGACAAAATGTCTATCCCCATGTCAGATTTCAAAATGAAATATTAAAAAAATCTGTTTGCTCTTTTGAGAAATGGATTTCAATGCAGAATTCTTCTGGAACAGCACTATTAACTGATACATTTTGAAAAAATTTTTTTCCCATGACAGGATCCCTTTAAAGGTGGGACAGGTTGGTGGATTTGGGAATGAGCATGGGTTGAAAAATCATCAACCTTGCATCACTACCACATGCGATCTGATGATTATTGTGTACTAACTTCAGTTCTGAGCTGGGCACAATCTTCTAAACTTGTATATTTTCCTGTGAATACTTTTCCTATCACATTCTAAAAACCTGCAACAGGGTTTATTGGCTCCTCAAGACACGGACCTTATGTGTATGCTGTGTGAATGTGAAAGGGGCAGGGACTGATGTGAATGATGAACAATGTCTGTAAATGTGTTAGAGTTGCATAAATAAAGGGTAATAATGACATAGTTTTCCCAGAAGTGACTGGAGGAAATGTAAGCAATTGGCCTGTGTGGCCAACCCTACTCACCCTGGTCCATCAATCAGAACACCATTGTTTAAAACACCTGGCAGCTGACTTTGATTGCTGTGAAGTGGGTTTAATGCCTTAGTATTGATGGTTATTTCCATATTTTTTATATCATTCATGTCCATGCTCCGATGCAAATTCTGCTTGTATTGAAGCTGTATAAGGTTAATACATAAATAAAGTGAAATTAAATTTTATTGCAAGTATCTGTGAAATAAGTATTTTTTTTAATTTAATTATTTACACAAAACATTCTTAGGAACCCTGCCTTTGCCCATTATATGTCTATAATGTTCTTTAAAGTATTTGTAAACTATTCCCCCCTTTTTGGTTTTTATTTTGTATTGTTTGTGGTTTTATAGTTATTTAGCTTTTTATTCAGCAGCTCTCCAGTTTGCAGTGTCAGCAATTTGGTTTCTAGGGTACAAATTACCCTAGCAACCCTGCATTGATTTGAATAAGAGACTGGAATATGAATAGGAGATGGACTGAATAGAATGATAAGTAATAAAAATTAGCAATAACAATACATTTGTAGCCATACAGAGCATTTGTTTTTAGATGGTGTCAGTGACCCCCATTTGAAAGCTGCAAAGAAACAGAACAAAATTGCAAATCATTAAAAATCTATGAAAAATAAATAATGAAGACCAATTGAAAAGTTTCTTAGAATTGGCCCTTCTACAATTAACTTGAAGGTGAACCACCCCTTTAATGGAGAGCTAAAGTCCATAACTGCTGTTCTAAATATGTAGCCAGTAGATATTCTTAGTTCAAAGTTTGATAAGCTAATGTTTTGTGTATGTGATAGGGGACTATAAAATATAAATATTATATTATTACTAAGCCATATTGATGTTTGGAAATGTATATGTTCATGTTATGCTCCACTCAAGCAACTAGGAACAGTATAGTTGACATATGTTTATACCTCATCTCTGTGGCCTTACCCCTCCTTTAGAAAACACAGGGATTAAAGCTTTGCATTCTCCTACTTGTCTGTGAATGGTAGGCCTTTGGGAAAGACTAAAAATACAGGTCCTTGATTAGGTCAGGAGATCCTGTTTCTACAGGTAAAACCGCCCATTCCAGATCATGCATTTCCCATGTTGGAGATTTTGCCTGAATCTTTTAATGTACCAACATAAGTAAAATAAGATATAAATTAACTTAGGCTTTTTGATCAGTGGTTCATCAGTATTGACTTAAGGTGGCCATAGACCAGGAGTGCCTATAATTTACTAATGCAAGGTCTACTTTTAGTGATGTTGTCCAATTATGATCTACAGCCATAAAATGTATTGTTAGCACTCTGTTCCATGGAAAATATTACTTAAATGTTGATTTATAATAAAGTGTATATTGCTATATTTAACAAACAACTATATATTATGTGACTATAACATAATAAATATCAGAATGAAAAGCATGAAATAGGAGGGTGATTTAGTCCCACTGTTTGTTGACAGTTTCTTGAGATCTACTGATCACCAGCTAAAGGTCTACTGGTAGATCCCGATGCACCTTTTGGGTACCCCTGCCATAGATGCACCGATAATATTGTACAAAACACATTTTCGTACAATATTCATGTAAATATTGTCGAGCCAACCAATATTAGCAGAAGACCTGGATATCAGTTAACTTGCCGGTTAGACTGGCCAAAAAATTTTGATTGAGGGCCTTTGACGCTACCTGAACATCGGCCATTGTTAGTGCTAAATCGTCAGATACAGGTAGAATTATATTTGTTTCTACCCATTTATCTGACTATTCGGTTCTACACATGTGCATTAAAAGCAATGATCTTTCCTGGAAAGATCTATGGCCACCTATAAAGTCAGATTATTTTGTTACACAGCCTCAGCAAATAAAATGTGGACTGTCACAGACAGAAATGCTTTTTAAGGAAAGAACTGAATATTTACAAAACCATTTTTACAATCACCTAAAATAAAAGGTAAAATGCAAAGTCCCTCCTTGGCCAGTCCTAAGATTGATTACATTTTTTAGACATTAGACTTGTAATATGTCATTTTATTGTCCTTGCCCTTACTTGTGTTTATTATTATTTATTATTCCTTCTATAGCATGTGAGTTAGTACTAGTAGGTAAAGCTAATCATTTTTAGCACAACTGCAAGCCACTGGAAAAAGCAGCAAGCCTGGGCAAGGAAAGGTTAGGCCAATGTTATTCACTAAAGGTGAGACCTTTGCAGGTCAGTATCAGAGGCACCAGGGCATCTTATTCTAGCCATTTCATGTTATTTATTTATGTACATATTTTACCATCTTAAAGGGCCACTATGCCTTTTTTTTATTTTGCTCATTTATCTTTTGTATTTGTTAAATGGAAAACCAAATACATATTTTTTACATAACCCTATGGTTGACTAGGCTAACTGAGACCTGAGCTTAAAATAACTTCAGTGGGTGCTACTAGTAAAAGCAGTTTGAAACATTTTCATCAGTTGAGTGCTTTTATATATACACACACACTTAGCTTCATGGGAGTCATTTGTAAATCGGTTCCATGGAAGGCATGACATTCACATTTATATTATTTCAATGAAGTTTATACTTTTATAACTGTCTATTCACAAAGACTATGAGTCACCACTGATTTCAAAATTAATTTGTGCTAGTGATTCACCACATAGACATGACCCAGGCACACCTCCTAGGTAGAGTATAAGAGCACTAATTAATGCATGCTCTTGGGAATGGTTTATGAGCTGCATGGCATAGTAATGCAATAAAATATTACCATATAGTTCACACCACTTTGCAAGGGTTACTTCTGGTTTGGCATATATAGACTTGTTAATAGCTAATTACTTTAGGCCTTTAGTGGGAAATTACAGCATGAGTGTTTGGAGGTCTACAATGGTAAAAATAGCAGAATTTAAAAATTTAAGTAATGTACTACCGATTTACAAATGACTCCCATGAAGCTAAGTGTGTGTGTATATATAAAAGCACTCAACTGATGAAAATGTTTCAAACTGCTTTTACTAGTAGCACCCACTGAAGTTATTTTAAGCTCAGGTCTCAGTTAGCCTAGTCAACCATAGGGTTATGTAAAAAATATGTATTTGGTTTTCCATTTAACAAATACAAAAGATAAATGAGCAAAATAAAAAAAAAGGCATAGTGGCCCTTTAAGATGGTAAAATATGTACATAAATAAATAACATGAAATGGCTAGAATAAGATGCACTGGTGCCTTATAACATTAGAAGACCAGGTATAATAACATTTGCAAGGGCCAAAAGGGTACCTTTTGCTCAGTGTCATAATTGCAGTATTCCAAATAAAGTACGCCAGATGCACTCAGAGAAAGAAGAGTTGTATATTTATAAACTATTGTTTTATCCTTCTGGATTATTCAAGAATAAAAATCTGGTCAGCCCATAACTCATACGGCCCCAGGCTATGTATTCGTACACACCTCTTCGGGGTGTGTAGGAGATTTAAAGGCTGATTAATGTAGAACAATAGCTTGTTGGCACAAGGAAGTAATAAAAATTCACACCCTATTTTGAAAGTATGATCTTTAGAAAAGTCAGAAAATTATATGTATGCCAGCTACATCCAAAACTACAACCCAACACCCCCACCATATTTGCTGGAATCGCATGACCTACTTCAGCCGTTGGCCTTCTGGTTGGCAACTATTGGCACAGAGCATAATTGCTGTTCTTCATGGGTGGTTACAGGGAGGGATTAAGGCTACCTATTTAAAGATTAGATTGAGCAATCAGCAATTCATTCATTTCAAACAACAAAACTGTATTCAGGTAGGGTAGTGTTGTCCTCTGTTTTTCTTGTGGAATAAATTGTCAATTAACCATAAAAACATATTTTATGTTGTTATCCCCCAATGAATCTAGATATCTCTTAATCAAAGTTTGAAAAATAAAAATTATTGTCTTCTGCTCTTTTTATCAAAATTCATCAATAGCTGAGGAACCCATCACTGCTTTCTATACAGTTGTTAAATCTGTTTGGCTTTTAAGGTATTTTCACGGCTATATAAATTTTAATTACTCAAATGCATATGATTTTAATCATGAAAATTATTTTTATTTCATTGTTTTAATCCCTTGAAATTATCAAAGGGAAGCAGTCAAAGAAATATTGTATTTTATTGTAATTTTGTATTTCACAAAATAGGGCTGTTCCAAAACTCTAGAAAATATATAATCTAATTGACACAGTTAAGGTCCACAAGTGCTTTGGCCATGGCCACTGTCCTCCTTTGAATTGACATATGTACGCTGTGTACTATGTCCTCACATTGAACCTAGAACTTGGCAGTGAAAAGGGCCAAAGGAAAAGAAATCAAGAATACTAAGAAAGAGAAGCACTAGCAGGTGTTGTGTCGACAACTTCATAAACAAAAGAAACAAAAGGAGGTCAAACATAAAAAACAGATTGGTCTCCTTCTTTCTTAGACCTTAACCCTGTGTTTCAAATGTCTCATGTATCCCCTAAAAAAGATATTAACTGATTACCAGCAACCAAGGTGCTTTGCCCATCCAGCTACCAAGCAGAAGGAGAAGCCTCCGTCCACTGCTAATTGCCCCTAATGGTGTTTAAATGTGGGGAGATGCCTAAGAACCACCAGGAACTGAAGATTTGAGAACTTTACCTTTATTCGACCAGCAGTAGAGTCCCTTATCAAGCCAATGCAAATAAACTAGTGATGTCAAATATTGTATTGTAGTGCTTTGGGGGAGGAACTGACTGTTGGGTGAGTAAAGGGGAATTTTACATCAACCTGCCACTTTAGACTAGTAAAACAAATTATACTATTAGAAAAGATATTGATGTCCCAAATGTAATAGGGATAACTAAACTAACTACTGACCAACACTAAACGTTTCAATGGCGTTAAAAATTGCTTGTTGACCAATATATTTTCATCTTTATGCTCTTCCTTTGCCTGCCACTTCTGGTATTTTAAGGTATTCCTTTCTAAAAACTGAACCTGGGAGAGGAGAGCGCCCCATTGACCACCTCTGAATGTATCCATGCCATGTCAAGATGATGCCCATAAAGAATTAAAATAACACTACAGTGTTGATTGTACCTTATTATCATAAATATATCAATTGCAGAATTGTTTTTCAAATTAAATGATTAGGAACCAGTGCTATATCATGCTCATATGTGCACACACAGAAAAACATAAACTCTGAAGAAATATTCAAGGTGTTTCAAAAGAGAATTTGTGTATTTCTTGCAGTTTTTTATTTTCTAGTCTGTAAATATACAGACCTGGATATATATGATGATAGGGTTTCTTAGCCAACATCACTGTGCATATTATGCTAATGAGATCAATCAAAATGCATTTGCAGTTGGTGCTGATTGATGTCTAACGACTCTGTACTCTCTGCCAAATTACATGTTCATGGTCCAGCCCCACACAGTAGCATAAAGCCACAATAACAATATTGTCCTGCAAATCATTCAGACAGGTTTAAAAATAAAAAATTAAGCCTGCTGCGATTGACAAACAGGTGCTTTAAACAATCTATCACCTTATTTAGAGGTCCATAAATTGTAAACTTAGCCAAACATGTAGAACTCTAAATACTGAAAAATATTTGTCCACTTTTTGTTTTTCTTTGAACACTTTATATGCCAGGCAATATTGAAGACACAGTGCCAACATGAAAGTACCAGCGTGACGGTGCCGTAGATGCTACTTTACTTAAATGTTTCTCTTTAATCAAGCTGCATGATTACAGCCATGCAATCTTTTTCAGTGGTGTATGTGTAAGTAGTATACACGTGATACTATACACAATCTGGCCTCAACACATTATACAGTGAATGAAATATACACTATTACAATGTCATTTTCTATGTGTAAATACAACTGTTCAACAACATGATGTCATCTGACAATAATGATATCTACCTGTGGGTGGCCAGCTCTGTTTCATTTATTGGCTTTTGTCCCCTTTCCGTAAAAGAGCCTGTAACACACAGAAATTGAAATGCCATTTGTGAGTTTAAATGTAATCTTTGAGCATGTCCACATAATTTCAAGAAAGCTTGGTACTCTAGTTTATTGATACCTTTGCTTTAATTTTGTAGGGTGTTCAGCTGCAGATGAATACCTAATGTTTCACTGAAATAAAATGCGTACAAATACCTGAAACGACAATGGCAATGACTCGATTTTTGTTATTAATAGTTCTTTACTCCTTATTGGGGTTTTAATTGGTTTTGTTTTCCCCCTAGCTCCTGCTGAACCCTTGTTGTGCAAGTTTGCTGATGGAGGACAGAAGAAGCGACAGAATCAGAACAAATATGTTCAGAATGGAAGAGCCTGGCCTAGAGAGGGCGAGGTGAGACTTGTAAGTCTTTCCATAAAACTTCATGGTGGGTGTGTGAATAATGACTAGCTAAATGTGTGACTCACACTGAGTTTCTTGGCTCCATCAATCCACCGCCCGGGTGTGTGTCATCCATGGTTTCATATCCTTCTGTTTAAACTGTGTGTGACTGTGGTTATTCTTACAGGCACATTGCAAACTCACGGCCTGTACCGCCTCTCATTAGTTTGTTATTACGCAAGAAGAGATGTTTTTAGGCCATCATAAGGGAAGTTGTCCTTGAAAGTAACTTTTTGCATTATACAGACAGTGGGATTCTTTTTTTTTTAGGGTTATTTTAAATTGGTAAACTCATTTTCAAGTCTAGTTACACAGAACAACCAAGTCTTTTGTTTGTATGGGTAGGAAGAGCAGAGTGGTAGGAAGCACTCCTGGTGCTTCTCTGCTCAGTTTTATTTCTTCTATCACAATAAGTGATGACCCAGAGCAGGGAAGGATCAAGAGATGCTTCAGTAAGGTGTCATGGGCAGCATTAAGCTGCTGATTCGATCCCTTCAGAGTTGGCAGCTTATCTGAAAATTTGCCAGATGTGAATCGGCCAAGTTTGAAAATCCCATTGAAAGAGGAACACATTGACATGTTTATTCGATCCACATCCAGCTGGTCTCTACAGCAAAGATTAGGTCAGCCCGTTTTTGATCAGCATGTTTATGGCCAAACCAGGTCCTAGCGACCTTGCCAAATGAGGTATTGCCACCTTTATTCGTCTGTGCCCTGTCTTTCTCCCAAAAGAATTAACGTAACTTACAAAACTGATGAGAAGAATGCTCATACCATGACAAAGTCAGTGGCTTTTTTCACATACATTTTACATTTGTCAACCCCTCCCATAGCCCAGAGGATTTCCTCAATCATTAGGAGATTATAATCTGTTTTAACTGACAATTGTGTAGTTACTAGGCCTTTAGAAAGCAGAATCCAAGGTTCTGGAAAACTTGTGTCCTTTTGAAATAAAGATTATTTACTATTTTCCTCTGGCTGTTCGTAAAATTCAGCTTTGTAATCAGATTATTTACAGTGGCATGTTGCTGAATGGTACAGGAATATAAAAGCATTTTGCTCTTGTATACCATTTGCTTTGAATCAGATGAATAGAGAAAGCAGATGGAACAATGAGATGCTGATTTGCATTGAAACTCTGCCTTTTCATGGGCTGACATCCATTCCTGGAGCAGTGTTTTTCCTGTCTGTCGAATATGCGCAAGTTCAAGACCTAAGCACGTTTAGTTCATAGCAACACAATAAATGGAATTTAATTTTCTAATTTAACCAGCTTAATTGCCAGGTAGAGCAGGACAATGTGTATAATGATTGGAAAATGCCTACTGTAGAATGTTCAAACTATGGCTATAAGCGTCCGCTCAGGCTTTTGTCTGAGACAAAATACACTGTGGGGCATAATTATAAAGGTGTATAAAGTATTTTACACCCAAAGCAATATGTGTAGGAAGTGGTGTAATATAACTGGCGTATTTATAAAGCTCTATTGATACTTGAGTGAATAGTATGCATGGCGATCACAGAAATAAGCCATTACAAAGAGCTAATCTTGCTGTTTGTTAACCCAAAATCCTATTCTATAACATTAGTCAAACAAAATGAACTTCAATTACATTTTTTAAATTATTTGAATCTGGTTTCCTGCAGTCTGGGAATTCATAATTCTAGCAAGCAGACAGGAGCCATTTTGTGGACACTGTTATTAAGGCAAGCCTTGCATCATCTCAGAATCTTGTTTGTGCACCAGAATGGGGACCCGATGTCTATCCCCATGTCCTGGCTACACAATTAAATGGTTAAGAGAACCGGGGGAATGTGTGGGGAGCAGTGACATGTAGGAAGTGCTGAATGGAAAGTGAAAGTAATTGTCTGCCCCTCTTCTATGCCTATGGCATAGAGGAGTAGCAGACAATATTTGATTGACAGCTGAGATTTTTAAATGAGCTTAAAACAATTATGAATGCTTTAATAAAAAAAAATAATTTGGATTTCATGTTTAATCTGAAAAGGACTATTATTATACAGCTTTTTGTGTCTGGGTGACAGGTCCACTTTAAAGGAATGTATTTTTTGTTGTTACACTAGCCTAGTGCTGTGATTTATACCATTATATTACTCCATCTCGGACGTAGTGCAACTCATTGACGTTAATCGAATAAATTCATGAAATCTGCCATGGGGCTAGCCACTTTGTCAATTTCCCAGCTTCCCCTGGTCAAGTGACTTGTGCCAGCACTTTAGGATGGACCTATTTTCTGGCAGGCTGTTGTTGTTTTTCCTTCTTAATGTAACTGAAGGAGTCTCAGTGGGACATGGGTTTTTACTATTGAGTGTTGTTCTTAGATCTACCAGGCAGCTGTTACCTTGTGTTAGGGAGCTGTTATCTGGTTACTTTCCCATTGTTCTGTTGGGGGGAAGAAAGGGAGGGGTGATATCACTCCAACTTGCAGTACAGCAGTTCTGAGTACAGAGTAACTGAAGTTTATCAGAGCACAAGTCTCATGACTTGGGGCAGCTGGGAAATTGACAAAATGTCTAGCCCCATGTCCAATTTCACAATGAAATATAAAAAAATCTGTTTGCTCTTTTGAGAAATGGATTTCAGTGCAGAATTCTGCTAGAGCAGAACTATTAACTGATGCATTTTTAAAACATGTTTTTCCCATGACCATATCCCTTTAACTATGTCCTTTTATGGGCTTACTATTTCTGTTTAAACTGCATGCATGGTCCTGGTTGGTGGATTGTGTGTGTATGTTTAACTACGTTTGACAGTAACAAGAGGGGGAGACTTATTGCATCAAAACTACAAAGAATGATTAAGTATGTTGAGTTCCATTTTCCAGAAGCATTATGACCAAATGTTTATGAACTGATACATTTATCAAGGACAACACCTTTGTCGGAATGTGTTCTACTGCTTTGAGCTGTGGAATGCCATTCTGTTCAATGGAAGTGTTAGAGATCGGTTTGGGTCGGCAGCAGCTCTGAGCACTAACACCCCTTCTGATCCGTAATGCAAAGCATTCATGCAGAAATTAAGGATTCCAACAATTCTTTTCCACAATGGATTGTAAAATGAAAAATTAGAGGTATATTTTTTCCAAATGGTAAACAAAAGCAATGGAATGTTTGGTACACAGTATCGTTGTCATATATTACATTGTTCTATATTTTTCATTCACAGGCTGGCATGACACTTACTTATGACCCCACCACTGCTGCTATTCAAAATGGGTATGTCAGAAGGTGATTTCCAACTCTGATCTTTAATTTACATCCATTTTATCCTCACCATTTTACACTGCTCACTCAAAACGTCTTTTCTGTTCTTGTTTTAGGTTTTACCCCACACCTTACAGCATCGCCACTAACAGAATGATCACCCAGACATCAATTACACCTTATATTGCGTCTCCTGTGTCAACGTACCAGGTGTGTGGTCACCATTTATTTGATTGCAGGAATGAAATCGCACTTTTAAGACGTGTAGAATTCCCAACCCCATTCTGTAGCCTGTTCTTCCCAACCCTACTCTGTAGCCTGTTCTTCCAAACCCCACTTAATTGCCTGTCCTTCCCAACCCCACTCTGTATCCTGTCCTTCCCAACCCCACTCTGTATCCTGTCCTTCCCAACCCCACTCTGTATCCTGTCCTTCCCAACCCCACTATGTAGCCCGTTCTTCCCAACCCCACTCTGTATCCTTTTATTCCCAACCCCTCTCTGTAGCCTGTTATTCCCAACCCCACTCTGTATCCTTTTATTCCCAACCCCTCTCTGTAGCCTGTTATTCCCAACCCCACTCTGTATCCTGTTATTCCCAACCCCACTCTGTATCCTTTTATTCCCAACCCCTCTCTGTAGCCTGTTATTCCCAACCCCACTCTGTAGCCTGTTATTCCCAACCCTACTCTATAGCCTGTTCTACCCAACCCCACTGTCTAGTAGTCTGTCCTTCCCAACGTCACTCTGTAGCCTGCCCTTCCCAACCCCACTATGTAGCCTGTACTTCCCAACCCTACTCTGTAGCCTGTTCTTCCCAACCCTACTCTGTAGCCTGTTCTTCCCAAACCTACTCTGTAGCCTGTTTTTCCCAACCCTACTCTGTAGCCTGTTCTTCCCAACTCTACTCTGTAGCCTGTTCTTCCCAAACCTACTCTGTAGCCTGTTCTTTCCAACCTCACTCTGTAGCCTGTCCTTCCCAACCTCACTCTGTACCTGTCCTTCCCAACCCCACTCTGTAGCCTGTTCTTCCCAACCCCACTATGTAGCCCGTTCTTCCCAACCCCACTCTGTAGCCTGTTCTTCCCAAACCCACTGTATAGAAAATTAACTGAACTTGAAAATTGAGAGCTTAAGCAGGGTTAATCAGTAACCTCAGAGTCATTCTAAGGATTTGTTCCTAGAGCCAAACCAAAAAGAGACTGATCTTGATTTGTTTTTTTTTACTGCTAAACTCGAATTAACATACTTTTCTTAAAGCTAAATGAAAGCACTTGGGAAAAGCTGAATGTTACTCCAAACCAAAATGCCTGGCAGAGTAAAAAATATTTATGTAAACCTCATCTCTCTGCTCGTCCAAACAATGGCCATTTTGCCTTGTAGTGTTTAAGGTCTGAGGTTAGGGCTTTAAATGCTGAATTGTTTCACACAGGATGAAAGGCTGCTGTGTTTCAGAATGAGTAAACAGTGAATATAAGGCTGATGGCATCTCCTATGCATAAATTCTGATTATTTGCTATTTGCATTTACAAATTACTAGAAGCTACCATATTGCTTGTTTCTGCTGTAGTAGATAATCATATTTTCTTTAGGCCTTACATAGATATTTATTTTATCTGTGGTGTAGGCATCTGCCAAGGTTGTCTTGGCTACTCCTGGCCATGGTTACAAATTGTACATAGAAGGGATTTTCTGTACACACAATGAGATATGCCCATATAATTTACTGTTCAATGGAAATACAACTGAATAGTGTATATTTTGTCACTGCTGTAAAATATCTCTGTTACCTGAAATAAGCTCGACAAGACACAAGTAAGCAGAGTAAGAAAAGTTAAACTTTGGTTTTTATAAACCTCTCAATAATTAGGGCTCTTTCCCATGTTCCTTTAAAAAAAAAAAAAAAAAACCTAAAAGAGCATTTATTTTCAGACAATCATATCACAGAGGAGCAGTGGAATAAATGGGCAGACTAGATGGTCCGTTGGTTCTTATCTGCTGTCAGATTGTATGTTTCTATTCTGCTAGCAGATCCTGGGAGTCCCAGGACACAGTATTGAGGCCGAGAGCAATAGACTGCATCAGCCATTGTGCACATTTGAAGTATAATCTGTGTTTAGCATTTGGGCTCTGGGGATTGTGGCAGCTGAAGGATTACAGTCTCACTCTCTCCTTTCATGTTTAATTGATAAGAAATTCAAGCGCGCTCCATCATGTCTGTGGCAATATCTCACTGCGGTGTTTGTTCCATTAGGTGCAGAGTCCATCTTGGATGCCAACCCAACCTTACATCATGCAACATGCCGTAAGTTCGTTTTTCTGCTTCTAATTACACTGAATTATTTTTCTGCTCTCTGGGCTGTATTTAGGTTGGTTCTAAAATAGCCCAGTGCACACCTTAATAAATTTAGCACACCATGTTTATGCAAAAGGAAAAAATGCTTTAATATACTTAAAACATACATAAAGCAATATATCTATATTGCAATCAATAGCATGTACATACTGTCAGTGTTCAAAGTGCAAATTATTAAATCTGTTAAAGCAGACACGCTGTCGAAAAGGTGAGAAACACCAAGAAATCCCTTGATAAAGGAGTTTATTTTGTTCTGTTTTGGTTGTAACTGACCTAACGATGTTCCTCTGCACCCACAATAATATACTTAAATCAGTGATTTTCAACCTTGTGTCTCCAGCTGTTAAGAAACTACAAGACCCACAATGCATTTGCCTGACTGTGGCTGTCAGACTCCTTCATTGCATTGTGGGACTTGTAGTTCCTTAACAGCTGGAGGCACAAGGTTGAAAATCACTGACTTAAATAGTTCTTTTATAGAGTATGAAAAAATAACATTTTGTTATGTGCCCATTACTTTGTATTTTGTCAAACTGTATTTAGGCCTGGCCAGACTGTTGTTTGTCTTGCGTTTTCCTTTCAAATTCATTTTCTTAAATGTTTGTAGTTTTACCTTTATCCATCTACATATTTTTACCCCAGCCTGTAATTCAATATATTACTAGATTCCACATTCTGCCACAAGGTGGAGCTTGCAGTAAAGACCAACAGAAGTGAATAGTTGCTACTATGCTCCTTAGAAAATGGCATTGCCTTCACATCCTATAATAAAATTGGGACACCGTATGGCGGGAGATAATAAAGAGCTGGCTGCAATGTTTACAGTTTGCTAGGGGAAAAGACGAAAATATGCATCTCCCAAAGTATGAGTGATTTTGTTTTGCATTCCTTGTGCAGTGTACCCAGCTGGTCTTTTGGCTTCCTGGGACAATTCTTGAAATGGGATTTATTGTCGTGACTGATATGTATATTGCAGCAGTTAGTCTACAGCCACATAAAAAGGCAACTGTGCTGCCTGTGCTCTTGCAATGCATAATTATGACCATAAATACAATGTGGCTAACCACTGTTGAGTGTTTTGGCTACTCACAAAGCAGTTTCAACAGACTGTTCTGCAGTCTCCTTGGAACACATTTTTAGTGGAAACCCTACGTAAGTTCATTATGTCCTTTAATAGTTTGCCACGGTATCTAATTAGGAACACAGTGAGTCCTATCATATTTACCTTTATCCATCGTAACGTGAGTGTATTATGGGAAGGCTCCCTGCTTTCCTTGTGTGTTTTCTCCAGATCATGCCGTTCCTGGTTTCATGTAGTCACTGATTTTCTAAAACTTCATGGTGACACATTTTTGTAATTATATCTCCATTTCCTCTCTTGGCTTCCTCCTTCTCCATCAATGCACTGCTGCCTCTCCCTGTTGCCAAATGGAGTTTCATTCAGCATTTCAGCTCTCGCCGGTTCCTTTTACTTTTTATTGTAGTAATAAAGTGGCAGTACACTTCATCCTATATATCATTACTACTATATGAGAACAGTATTATAAAGGCATCCCACTGCCTGACTGCCATCTGCTGTAGATTATTTCCAGGTCCAGTTCTAGGCTATTGCAAAAACACTTTGTCCAGCAATATGTGGCGCTGGCTGCAGAACCCTCAGAATTTGTTAGATAATCTTAGCAGTATATAAAACAAAAAAACACAATAGGACTTCATCCCCCTTAGCAGTGATATAAAATGTGGCACCGTCCCATGCTATATGAATTACAAATCCCAGAATCCACAACTACTGTTGTTGGATATTGTAGTTCATGGAGGTGTTGCGTGAGTCTCTGTCTTGCCTTACTGCACACATTATCCCATGGTAACAACCACTTCTCAGGACACCATCTTAATCCAAAAAATACAACCCCTTCCCTTGACACCATTCTTGCCTTTCTATACGTTCTACCCCACAATTGGAGCCTTTCACAGAAAGGAATTCCACAGTGCATGGCATCAAAGGTATTCAGTCCTGCATGCGCCCCCCTCCCAAGCTCTGGCAGTGGTGCTGCAGATGGGATAGCACAGGAAAGCTAAAATAAATATGTATGTAGACTAAACTAGAGGAATTGGCTACATGCTCATAAACGCAATTACAAATTATCTTTAAACCTATTATAAATGATGCCATTGTTAGAATTTCCCCAAAGGCATTTCACACATACAAACACCTTGCATTGTAAAGCACCATGAGCACACCTCTTCAAATAAACAGTGCTGTTCCTTTTAATGGATTTGGCCTGGGGCCCTCTCCCTTGCACATGTGTTCTACCCATCTGGCAGTGCTGAGTGCTCTCAACTGGCTTCCTCGCAGCCTGTTAAACCCATTGCTAATATTAGATGTTGGGACCACCGCAGGTGCAGCCCCCAGGTTTACTGACCAGCCCTGATGCTTTAACCCTTAGCTTGGAAGCATATGTTCCTCCTACTGCTGATTAACTACAAATCCCAGAAACATGGCCATGCAGCCTGCCATTTACTGTTCTATTGGTGCAAACTTTTCGGTGGAAATCTGGGTCCTTGCTTTCATGAGGGTGGTTGACCCTCATAACCTCTTTAAAGTGCAACTAAATGTAAATCTCTACACTGCACTGGTAATATGTGAAACAACCCCCAACTTCCAGTTACTCTAATCACTAATCTTGGACCCTGAACCAGCGCATCTCAACTACAAAAAACATATATTATAAAAAAAATTACCCAGGGTGCTCTCCACACCACCAGGTTTCTAGGCTTTCATAGATGTGCCAGATTTGCTAAATGACTATGCTGCTCATGCACCAGCCCATAATGAAGGGTGCACTGTAATGAATAATGTTTTAATGAAAAGTTGGGCCAGCCCTGGTCTCGCTGGATGGTGAACTGAATCTAGCTTGAGAAGATGTATGGCAGCTCCCACTCATATACCTGAAGCCATTTGAGTAAAGGGGACCTTAGTTACATAATTATGGCCGTTGTGTTCCTTACATCTATGACTTGTCAATATAAAGGATATCCTTTATACAGAGCAGAGCTATTAGTCCCCGGTGATGTGTATGGAGGAGGGTAGATCTGATGACACATCCAATTCATAACCATTGTTACATATACAGCAGCCAGCTCTCCATTAACACTCAGTCATTGAAGGAGAAGGCAAATTGGGCCATTGAAAATTTTCTAATGTCTGTGGTTCTTGCTGAGATATTTCGTTCTCATGTCTGATTTCCCCAATACCTTAACTGTCACCTTTTCTTTATTTTGTGCCCAGGGAGCTGTGTTAACCCCGTCCATGGAACACCCCATGTCACTACAGCCTGCCTCCATGATTAACCCTATGACACAGCAGATGAGTCATCTGTCATTAAGCAGCAGCGGAACAGTAAGTGGGAGCTATGGGCCAGTGCTTGGCACAAGGAAATGTTATTTTTAGTCCTCAGGTGAATATATTTGTAAATGTTTGTCTGGAATCAGAGTTACAGGCATTAACCACAACTGCTTTAAGAGTGATGTTAAAGAACATTGACTGCAAGAGAAAAAGTTCTCAGAGTACTGGAGGGGTCAGGTTCTTTCTCACTCTCCATTATAACCTGCCTGGTTTCCCACTTCGCTGCCTATAACCCTTTACCTTGCCCCAAACACCCTGCCTAATTTCCCAGTTCACTGCAGGCAATCCTGTCCTGTACCTCCTTTCATCATGCCTTGGTTTCCAGTTCATTGGCTATACTTCTACTTCACGCCTCAATTCCCAGATCATTGCTAGTAGCCCTACCTACCCCCTTACATTCTGCTTAGGTTTCCAGTCCACTGCCGAGAATCCCATACCTTGCCCCAAACACCCATAAATGCTGTCTAGACTTCCAATTTGCTTAATTAATCATAGTTGATGCACCCCAATACCCTGCTAGTATAACGGTTCACTGCATATTTCTTGCACCATATTTACCTGACAGGGTTCCTAGTTCACTTTTTTTTATATGTTGCTGCACCCTTGTTCCTTGCTTAGGTTTGCATTTATCTTAATTCTTGTTCCCCCATACTAGTTTTTTACACTGCCCAGGTTCCCTGTTCACCATCTGTAATCCCATACCTTTCACAAACTGACTTCCTGGGCCCCCATATTCTTGTCTACTTTCCCATTTCAGTACTTTTAGACTTTCTTCCTGCCCTTTGCCTTTTATGCCCCATCTGATGTCTCAGTTCCTACATCCTGGTCTTGATTTTTTGTGTATGTGTTTTTATATTTACATTTTTGTCCTGCAGCTGCAGTTGGCTCTGTAACAAGTTAATAGTTCATTTAAAGGGGAACATTATTCCAGGTACACTAGACTAGTGTTAAGCTGGCCATACACGGGCAGATAAAGCTGCCGATATAGGTCATTTAGACCAATTTAACAGCTTATCTGCCCAAGTAGGGGGGCTTCCGACGGGTCTTCCCTACCGATATCTGGACACAATATCGATTGGGAAGGTTGGAAGTCCATTGCGCTAGTCGTAATCCGATTGTTCGGCCATAGGGCCGAATGTTCGGATTACCCCGATATAGCCCTGCCAGTTAGTGGCATATCGGGGGAAATATTGCCATACGAGCAGATCTTTTCATCTATGGCCAGCTTTAGTCATTGGGCGTTTGGTACTTGTTATTGGACTGGTGCAGATTTTCATGTTACCACCCTTACATAAGCCCATAGTTACATCAACTCTGTCTTGTTAATCAATATTTACGTCAATAGACCATTCTAATTTTGCTTTAAGTCATTAGAGCTAAGGATCCCCAAAATATTTAGTTCCACACCCTAGAATAAATATCTTATTGTATGCTGTGGAACGTCATTGGACTTATAACCAAGTGCTCAAGCAAAGCTACAGTACTGGTCGGGTCATCTTACACCTCTGTGTGAATCTTGCGTCAGAGTCCATTTACAAATGTCACATTCCTCAAGCATAACTATGTCAGCAACCTCAAGGGCAAGCAACAGCGACACAGTCATTAAGGAGTGGTTCCTGTGCTTAAGAAGTCCGCACCTAAAAAGATTATGGGTTGTCCTGTATTTTAGTTTCCGCTTCTGTGACTTATTTAATTGACCGAGCCCTTTCTGGGCATTACAGTCACGCATTAATAAGTGGCTGGTACAGTATCAAATATGCTACAATGACCCGTGCTGTAATTTCCATGGGAATAAACAGGTATCTTGAGCTAAATGTAACTGGAAATCTGCAAGCAAGCAACTAAGCATAGGCTCTAGGAGTAAAGCAGCTCCCAAAGCACCAAGTTCTGTTACTTAGGGGCAAATTTACTATTATTCCCCCAAAAATATTTGTTTTTACTTGATATTTGATTAGCATTCGATTTTCGAATGCTAATCGAATAGTTTTAGGCTACCCTTTTATTCGATCTTCGATCATTCGACGATCAAATAACGATCATTCGAATGCAGTATTCGATCGTTCAAATGATTCGAACGATCGAAGACTTCGATCGTACGAATCCTATTCGATCAGGACTTAGCCTCAGAAGCCTATGTGAGGGCTCCCAGAGGCTTCTATTACAATTCGGTAGATCCAATCTGGATCATTTAAAAATTTTAAGTTCTTCGCTGATCGAATGATTGAATATTCAATCATTCGAATCTATTTGATAATTCGATCGTTTGCTATTCGATGATCGAATAAGCCTAATTTGCATATTCGACCAATCGAATTAATCCTACGATCGGAATTCGATCGAACTTCGATCTATTCACATGAATTAAGTAAATCGCCCCTTAGTGTTGGTATACCCTGATAATATCCATTAGTAATTAATTCATATTACATGACAGCATAGAAACAGGTACATTTTATATCAGAATTTATAATCAATACTAATGCATCCACTTCTGTAGCAGATATACGGTGATGTACCTTTACTCACTGCTGTTTTTATCATTTAAATTACCCCTAATGCTCAGCTTCTTCAATTGCAATTCCCAGCACACTGAGCATGTGCAGTGTCACTGACACTTAAAAGGTGTGCTAAAAGGACCCAAGATGGTCAGACAAAAATGCCCATTGTGTATAATGAATCCACCACTGGTATTTTGGCCTAAGAATGCATGAACTCATCTCCCCGTGTGACATTACACTACAGTTTCACATTATGACAATGGAGCTTAGCTCTGCAAATTCAAGGGAAAAAAGGGTTAATTTACACATACTTCAACTTAAATGCACCTAAAATGAACACGGAAGTTTGCATATCTCTTCATACATGTTTTTGTTTGTATTTCAGTACATGCCTGCAACAACAGCTATGCAAGGAGCTTATATCCCCCAGTACACACACGTCCAGACAGCAGCAGTCTCTGTGGAGGTCAGTAATATCCGTACTATAGCATGGCAATATCTGAGCTTTTGATGTCACTTTTTAGAATGTATGTGTTTCAATTGCAACTCTGTAAATTGTAGTGTCTTTCTACTAATGGGTAAGTAGGGAGAAAGATGTATGCTAAAGCCTTGACCTCATAGGTGCTATGCTTATTTGCTCTGAGCTGTACTCTCACATCTCCAGATGGAAAGCTGTCTGCAGTGGCTCAATAAGTTCCTCCAAAGTGGACACGTGTCCCTTTAAAGTCTATGGCACCAAGAACATGTAACTTTATTCCTGCCTTCCACCTGAGTCTGTCATTTTAAATCATTCCCATGCATTGCAGTACCTTCCACAACCAAATCATTTTTTGGCCACCCTGAACCCTAGGAATATAGTACAACGTTTTCCAAGAAAATTCTTAAGAGTGCCCTCTTGGGCCCCCACAGGGTCTGCTTCCTCTATAGATGCACTCCTTCTCCTAGCATTGAGGTTGTTTCACATGGTGTATACATTAGCAGAACAAAGTATGGTCCTCGTAAATATGTCAATGTTGTACTTTGGACTGAAACTAAATTAAACATACAGTTATGGGACTGTTCTGAGACTGTACTGTGGTGTCTAATTATTCTCATGCAACATTGTCTGCAGGAGCCCAGCGGTCAACAACAAGTGGCAGTAGAGACGTCCAGCGAGCATTCTCCGTATACCTATCAACAAAACAAGTAACTCTAAAGTAGGTGAAAATGGGCCAACCTGACAACATGCATGCTTGTTCATATTTTTTGTATGGGAAGTTTCAGTTATGGCCCCGGCCTGCCTTCCAGTCACTTATGGTGCTGGTCTGCTTCTTCCTCTAGGGAAGTATACATTGAGCTTCATGAAGAACTGCAGGTGTCAGGAAGCAGTGCAACAGGAGCACAAAATACAAAAATTAAATCACTTGGGCTGGAGGGCACAAACTGCTCTCCACAAAGCATCGGTTTCAGTCTCCAATATGGTGTCATAGCTGCTGGTACCTGGAGAGAGTTCATTAGTCAAGGCAAACAAATACGTGGTCTGGGAAGGAACAATAGGCAAAAGGAGTAACCTATGTTATACATTCCTACATTGCTGATTTAAACATTCTTGTTATTCCATTCCTTCAATTCCTCTACACCTACTTTCCCCTCATATTACACCCCCTATCTACTGAATAATGTGGATCAATGTTTACCATTGCTGTGTTGCAGTACTGCGGTCTTCATTTAATCTCAGACACGGGGCCCTCTTAAAGTAAAAAGTAGTGGTTATTTTCTCTCTGTGCTAGTGTGGGTTTCGTTCCAGTAGTCCAGTTTCCTCCCACACTGACAAGGCAACTTTGGGCAACAATCAATGCATATGCCATGTACTTGTTTTCACGCATTACTACATGTAGGAAGGTAGACATTTTATCACCCTTGCTGGAGCAAATTGACTGTAGGTGACAAAACGTCCCACCTGCAATCACCCTTACAGTATCACGTATCTCATTAGCTTTGGATATCCATTGATACGTAAGCAAGTTGCCATTTAACTTTCCCATTCTTTCACTTTCTATTCTTGTAAATGCAATTTAAGTGCCCATTGTGTGCTCACAGGTGAAGTCAAGTTGTAACTTAAGAGCAGAGCTTTGTTTATCAGGAAAACATGTAAGTCCATCTTGCGTAAGCTTTTGTTTCAGTAGCAACAGTGTTTGCTGATGAACGTGAAGTTGTACATTCCTGAACAGTCTTGCCAGCAACTGATGCAGGTTTCATTTACCTTAGTAACTGCCATTTTATCTGGGTTCCTGTCAGTTGATTCAGACAGAATAGCTTTGTCACCAATGAAAACATAGATAGCCCAATACGTTGCAACTGTATGGCGGCTATACACCGTTTTACCTGTAAAGATACTGTTATAACTTAATGCCTGTTTTATAAAAAAAGTGTTACATTATTTTCATGGAAGAAGTTCGTTCTTAAAATTGGTAGTCTCTGCTTTGCTTCTTATGTTTGTATAGGAAGCAGCGACACAAGTATCATTTAACAGACCAGCCAAGAGAGGAATTGGCTAGAACGTTTTAAAACTAGATTAATCACGTTTTTTAATTTTTTGCATGCATTTATTAAAGGGACATTGTAGTGAATCTGTAGAAAAGTACTCCAGTTGGGTATTGGAGACACTGTGGTATGAGTTGCTCCCACTGTAGTCCCCTCATCCCTCTAAAACTACTATAAGGGGCAGATTTACTAAATTCACATGAAGGATTCGAAGTTCGATCGAATTTTCAAAAAGGTTTGAATTAGGATTTTTGATTGTTTTTGAACAGTGAATTTTGAAAATTCGGTTTGAATGATTCGATTAAAATTTTATTTGAATATTCCTCTTAAAATTTATTCGGCTGCCTAGTTGGCCAGATCAATGCTACCGAATTGGGATTCATAAAGTTAGATCGAATAAAAAAATTCGATCGAATGGTTAAAATTGTTCGAATCGATCGATTAGAACGTTTTTATCGATCGATCAAATTTTTTGCTATTCGATCATTCGACCAGTTGAATAGCAGTAAAATCCTTCAATTTGCAGAAGTTTTATTCCCTAACTATTCACATGGTCAAATTCGAGGGTTTTTTAACCCTGGAATTGACCCTTAGTAAATCTGCCCCTAAGACTATACAGTTAAATTGGTCTTTTCAAGTCCTTTTATCTCCCTGTGAAATAGAGGCATGCATACATCAAGGCATATATGGCTCCTGCTAAAATCACTCGTATCCCTCTGAAGATATTCCAAAATCCTATTCAAAAGAATTGGGTTTTGAAGGCACTCCATGTGTCCTTTTCATATCCCTTCATCTTCTTGTGCCAAATTAAAAACACGCATTCACTGAGGTATATGGGGCTCCCAGTAAAGTCCCTCTAAAACTACTATAGAAGTCTATTCAGGTTAACTGGATACTGGAGAATTTTCATCTTTGTGTTGCTTTTTCAAGCCTCTACACTGAATAAAGGCATGCATAGCCTGAGATATAAGTAGCTACCATTGTAGTCCCGAACATAAAAATATTCCCATACCCTTTATAAGTGATGTGATTGTTGGAGAATTTTCATACTCATGTTGCTTTTTTTTTTTTGTTTTTTTCATCTCCTTGTACATGCACACACTGAGGTGTAAATGGTTTCCATTCAAGTCCCTCTTATCTCTAAATGTGAGCTTTTTCAAGTCCCTTCATCTTTCTTGTGCTGAAGGCATGCATACACTGAGGTATAGGTGACTCCTATGGAAGTCCTTCCAATCTGTTGGGAGAAGACCCCATCACAGATAAAGCTGTTGGTGAAAAGAATTTTTTTTGAAGTCTTGAGTCTTTCTCATTTACTCTACTGGTCCAAACCCATCTCTATGTACCCGTGGTTCTATTCCTCTTTACTGAACATCTTTAATAATGTAAATATTTAATTTTTTTTTCAGATGTCATGATCACGCCCGAGGGAGAAAAGATGCAGAGGCTGAAACAATCATGGATTTTTCTGATCAATCGTGCTTTATGAATTGACCGTTTTGCACAGGTTCTTGGAGAAAAACAAAAAAACATTATTTATAATGAAATCAACTCAAACTATTTTTGCTATAAGTTCTATGAGGTGCATAAAAAAAAAAATCCTTCACTTCATCTAGCAACTGTTCCCGTGAACAGTTTTATTTTATTACGGAAATTTTTATCAAGTACTATAAACAAAAAAGAAAGACTACAAGTTTATTTCTGGATATGCACACGTGACACATTTGGATGAATCCATGTGCATGACCGAAGATCTTGTGTTATAATTTTTTTTACTTATTTTTATTTTTTTAATTTGTATAAGAATTTTATTTTGTTTTTACTTTGTCAGAATTTTATTTTTCCTGAAACTAGCCATTTCGGAAGCTGAGAGGCCCTGAATGTGCCAGCGAGGATGTTTCAGCCAAGCATGACTGGTTGCTCAGCCGCTGAAATGGCGTCAATGAAAAAAAAAAAAAAAGGGGCATCTGCAGTGGTGCCGCTGTGCTTGCAGTGTGAGTGTTGCTGTTGTGCAGTGTTGCTGTCTGTTTTTCTGAACCTTTTTGTCATTCTTTCTCATAGCGTGAAGTGTCTTATCTTTTTTCAATGAATTCCAATTTGCCTTAAAACTTTCAATGCTGTAGCTTTTTTTCCGAAGTAATTAGTATGACATAACAGTGTAGAATGCTTTGACCAAGTAAGCTGGTCGTTCTGCCTTGTAAAACAGCAGCATAGGGCTTTAAAAAAAAAAAAGAAAGAAAAAAATTAGTCAATAAAATTGCTGAAGATTTTGCTTTTTTTAAATGTGCAGTAGCTGTTTTTGATGACTTTTTTTTTTCCTTGTAATATGTAAGGTAGTGAAACGCGTTGGGTAGGTGGGAGGAGGGAAAATGTTTTGCGTGAAACACTTTTTTTCTGATGGGTATGTTCTAATAGAATCCGTTGTTTGTAAGGCCTTATGCCAATTTGCTCTGGTAGTCCAAGCGATTTTAGGAAATCTGCTGTATAATGCAATGTAAAAACTTTATTGCCTTTTTTTTTTCTCCAGACTAACTTGATGTTCTAGTTTTAGTGATTGTAGAGTATAGGAATTGGGATGGGGGATTTATTAGTGGATGTGTTTTTTTTTTAATGTTATTTTTCCTTTTTTGTCTTCTTTATACGATTTAATGATAGTGCTTTAGATAGTTGATTGTGCTGAAAATTAGCAAACAGAGAGTGCTGTTACAGCAAAATGATAAAAACTAAAAATTTTAAAAAAAAATACAAAATAAAAATAGAAACTTTAAAAAACGAGTAACAACAGCTGAGACACAAGTCAAATTGTCAATACATTGGGTACTAGCTCTCTCTATTAGGCAAAAATAAGTAAGGTAAAAAGAAACTTGGCACTTTTTAAAGGTAACTTTACCAAAGAACAAAGAGCCAGTAACCAATCACTAAAATTCTCAGCATGAAATATTTTTTTTTCTGTATTCTTTTTTTTTTTTTATTTCTGCCGGACCATTTTGCGGTTAGAAGAATGTGCCTTTTTTGTACATTTGCATTTTTTTTGGGTTTATAGTTTTAATAAATGTATGGACACAATATAAAAAAGAAAAAGCATGAAGGAAGACTTGGATCCATGCAGTGCCACACTTCACGTCATCACTACAAGTATTAATTGTAAAAAAAAAAAATAAAAACACCTTTTTTTGAAACTATGAAATTCCTGATTGGACAAATACACAATTTTAGTTTCCAAATTTTTTTTTTTTTTTTAAATCCGAAGATCAGTCACTGCTATTTTTTATGCTAATTGCATATATAAACAATGTAAAAGAAATTATGTTGTCTTCCAAAAACTTTACTCGCCTGGTCAGCAGTGTGTGTGATCAGTTATCTACCTCAAATATTTCCTTTTAAAATGGGACAGGTTGCTGGCCCTCCCTGTTTCCACCGACCAAATCTGTCTAGCTGGAGCTAGGCCTAACCAGTTATTTTTTTTTTTCTTTTTTATTATTATTTTTTTTCTAGTATTGAAACTGCATGTGTGTATTTGTGTATAGCTGGCAGTGACATTTCATAGTTTCAAAAGTAATTGCTGCTCTCAGTTTAGATTCTAGTGAAATACATATATTCATGAGAAGTGTTTTTTGTTTTGTTTTTGTTTTTTGCAGAGGAAGATTAAAAAAAAAATAAAGATGTGGTATAAATTGGTTCAAAGCTCCCTAGGATTTAATTGCTTTAATAAAACACCGATCGCTGCTTAAGGCTTACGGCCCACCATGTGCTTTGACCAGCCATATTGTGCACCACTTGAAGTTGCTAAGAATAGAAATGGGGCAAATATTTCAATTAGTTTAGGTTCAAGACCAAGCCAAATTCTAGCCTTTGGATTCGGATTAAGATGAACCGAATCAAAGATCATGTAAATTTAGGTCAGGCAATCAAGGAAATAACATTTTTCACTCTTCTTTACCCTCCTTTGCATATGAAAATAGGCCGAATCATTCGTAAAAGATTCAGGATTTGGCCAATCCCAAAAAGTTCATTTGGTGCATCCCTAATCTCAACACAAGAAATTCCACTAGGAAATTGTGTCCAAATTTTGAAATAATTCCCATTTGTTTGAGGCATCTCAGTGTCACAATTTGGTCAAGGAAAATATGTTTGGGGTAAAAACAGCACACATGCCTAAGGTTTCTGTTTTATGTCTTTATTGATGCATTATCAGTAAGACCTACCTTTCAGACTTACAGCATCTTTCCCTCTATCAAGTGTATTTGTACACCAGGAGCAACTCAAGTTGCAGATTTGGGAAGTCCATGGTTAAACCATAGAGCTCTTAATAGGGATAGAAATCGCTGTAGATGTCTGAATCCCGTTCCATACTTACTTTCTGGGCAAGATTTGGAAATTAAAACGTAACCTCTGTACATAAAAAAAAAAACTAATCAATGACTTAAACATCACATAGTAGACAGCCATTAAATTATAAAAAATTTAATTTATGAAGAAAGACCTTTTGTACAGACTGAAAAAAAAAAGATTTTCATAGAGATATCTATATGACCAAGAGAGTTAATTTTTTATTTTTGTTTTACTCGTGCCACAGACTTGCCAGTGGTAACTTATTTGTCCGGTTCAAGACAAACTCTGTAGTTATGTTTCCTAGGAATTGTTGTTAAACGCCAAAAGACATTTTGAACTGTAAATTGATTAGATTGTTAGCTTTTTTCTGTTTTTTGTTTCTTTTGAAAACTTTTGAATAAAAAGATCAGAAAGAATTGGGCTCTTTTTTTTTGGTTTTCACCAAATATATGGAAGAACTTTGCAGAAATATACATTCAAATTTAGTCTGTACTGCTTGCCTCTTTATCTGGGCACAATAGAATTAAGGATCAAAAAGTGTCAGTAGAAAAAATTTCAATTCAAAGCAATTTTAAAATTTTTACAGCTTTTTCTATTTAAAAACGGTCAACTTTTATACAGGGACAATTGCTTCATACAAATACAATTTTCCTCCGCTTTGATTTTTGAAGGTTTATTATTCCTACTGTTTCTCTGCACTTCAGCTTGGGCACCCCTTGCAAACCATTAGCTAAAGTACACTTTTTTATTTTTAAATCTTTAATATTACTCTAAATTGTGCCTGAAATATATACCATTCTCCCTGCATTTAGTCTCCTGTCAATTCTAAATGACAAGCAGCTCAACTGCAGCTAGTTCCTGGTCTACCATGAAGCTCCACACCATTTTTTAGCACTTGGTCTCACTTTGACTGTGAAGATTGTCAAAGAGGTGTCTACTGTGCATGTTTGTGCCTCTGCTCCAGTGGAAATTAATCAGACATGCAGCAGGCATAAGGTCATGGGAATTCAGTGATGTTTTACTACTCATCCAACATATCCATGCCAAAATGTATCATGAAATGTAAAAATAAGCCACTCTGCCAGCTATATTCAATGACGTACTGAACATTATATTTCAGTTTTTTTTAGACTTTGCAAAGACCCTTGTGCTCTTTATAAAAAGAGCCCTAAACAGTTATGCTTGGCTAGTAAATTATTTAAAAAAAAAATTTCCACCTCTTAACAAATTTTATAAAAAATGTTTTTAGGTTGGAATTCATTAAAGTTGAAATGGCCATGGTCATTCTTCCATTTGTAGGTCTCCTGGGGCAGATGGCTTCCCTGTGGCATGGTATACTATGCCTTCTTATTTACCACTTACATGAAACGTTTCTTCGTGCCATTGAAACAGGTTCTCTCCCACCATCATTCCACAAACTTTCATAGTTCTGATATATATATAAAGCTGGGAAGGATCCAGAACAATGTGATTTCTATGGGTAGGTCGCTTTCAGATAAACACAGACACCAAGATGACAACATTTTGGAGATCAGACTGGCGAAAGTGATCTTTATTATTCATCCAAGTCGGTCAAGGTTCATGCCTGCAAAATCCACCTCGACTAAACTCTGACGGGTATACACACACTAACAAACCCATCACAACAATGTTGGCTCTAGTGTTCTTGTCTCCTTAGACTCTACAAAAGCATTTGATTCAATAGAGTGGCCGTATTTATGGGAAACACTTTGGCTTTGGTCCACAGTTCATCAATTGGATTCAGCTTGTATATCAGAAACCCACTTCCCACACTAAAATCAGTGGCTTGCTTTCTCCCTACTATTCCCTGGCAAGGCTACTCCTTGTTGCCGCTATTGTTTGTCATCGCAAATTACCATTTGTACCAGTGAGTGTAAAAAGAGTTGGGGAGCAATGCAGTCCTAAAAAATGTTCCTGGGTGGTGCAAACTAAGGGCTGTGATTGGCCATTTGGTAGCCCGTATGTGGACTGGCAGCCTACAGGAGGCTCTGTTAGGCAGTACACCTGGTTTTTATGTAACTAAAGCTTCCCTCCAAGCCAGGAAATCAAATATAAGAACCTGCTTTGAGGCCACTGGGAGCAACATTCAAAGGATTGGCCACTGGTTGGGGACCACTGTATTAGACAGACCCCCTGCTATACAGGGAATTGGCTCTTTTGAGGACATATTAGCTTCAAGCAGCAGACGTTTGGGGCTTACCATAAATAAGGATAAGTCGGTAATACTGCCCCTGGATCCTGTCTCAGACCAGCCAACAGCTGAACAAGAGTTTAAATGGGTTACTTATTATAAATGACTTGGAATACTAATCTTGGTTGACCTATCTACTTCTATAGAGGACAATATGTTATATGCCAGTTTTTCAACGCAACAGCAGTATGGTCCAACCTGCCTCTTACATTGTGTGGTAAAGTAAACCTTTTTTAAGATGATCTTTTATCTAAATTCCTACATAACTCTTCATTATGGAGAGTATGGATAATATTAATCCCCAGTGGAACTCTTTCTTCCAGACCCCCAAACTAAAAAGCTCCCGTCTCATATCAGACTAGGTCTAATTCAATCCCCTCACCTTTTGCTAGAGCAAATACAAAATGGTTACAATTGTTCCCAACTGTCACTGATGAACAATGGGAGAAAGCAATTGATACCATATACAGGGACTTAATATATGTTGAGGTTAGAATGATTCAAGTTCTTTCTTAGATCTATGTTACCCCATTGAAAAATGCAAAGAATGGTTGCCGACCAGCAGCAAACTGCCCCAGGTGTCAAGGCCTCAACACCTCCTTCCTTCACTTGGCGTGGGAATAGCACAGCTACAAATTTATTGTAGGGATGTAGCCTGTTATATGGAAGATAATCTAGCTTTTCTCAATTTATATACTCAAAAAACATGTCTACTAGGCTTGGTAGAAGATCTTTTCCCCACTAAATAAAACCAGGTTCCTTGCTAGGGTCCTCCTGTTTTATGTAAAAAAAAATAATTGTTATGATGGGAAATACAGTACCTACAAATGCCCAATGGGTTTATCAGACTTACCTACGAAGCTTGGAGCTGCCAGGCCAAATTTGACAAATCCACCCAATAGATGGCAATGGCCACTAGCGAACAACTACAAATCTCAACTTATGTAGAAAAAAAACTATACTGAACTAGGGCCTTGGATCAGTTGCTTATATGCCATGGATATTTAGGGACAGATTTATCAAGGATCAAATTGTGAGTTCATGGGAGTTATTTAAAACTCCCATGAACTCGAAATTAGACCAATTGCAATTTATTCTTCACAAAATCACATTTTTTTTAACTCAGGGAATAGGACTGACCCGCACACTCAAATTTGATTTGTTTTTTCTCTGAAAAACCTGATTTTCAGGAAGGCTGCAAACAAATCCAAATTGATCCCAGGACGTCCTCCATAGGTTAAAACAGCAATTCGGCAGGTTTAAGGTGGCGAATAGTCAAATTCCAATTCTTAAAGGTATGATGGTCGAATCTGCGGCGTTTCGCTTCGCCAAATTGTGAAAAACGCCACCATAGTCTCCTTTTGGACGCGGGCGTCCTTTTTTGCCAGCCGAATTTTTACAGGCGTTTCGCAAATTTTTCGCCGCTAATTTGCACCAGGCGAATAAATTCGCCCATTACTAATGATCAATTTTGAAAATCAAATTTTTTAAAAACTCAGATTATATTTTAACAATTCCCTAGTTAATTTTGACAGTTGGCCATAAATAGACTCGAATTTTAATTTCAACCCTTGATAAATCCGCCCCTTAAAGTACACCATCTTTCTAACTTTGTTGTATTCTATATCATTTGTGATATTGTGTGAAAAAATGTTACATTTTCAGGATACAGATACATTCAGCAGAAAATTGGTTAGTATTTATTATTAATGATTATTTATTAATATTTATTTTCTTATTGTAGCTATAATTTACTGTATGTGTGACAGCACAAGTCTAAGGGGCAGATTTAGGATCACAGTTGTTCATTTTTCACATTTTGCAACTAATGCAATCACAATTAACTCAGCTGTAATTTTTCATAAATATGAATGTAATCCTGGGGAGAAATAAATGTGAACTTGAATATTAATTAAACAGTCTCTAAAGGAGACCAAAATCATTCAAAAAACTTTAAAACATATATGAATCCCTTATGCATTGAGCCTGTCACTAGTTCTCCTTTGCTTTAAACATTGTGTAAGGTCACAAACAAATGTATTCACATTAGCATCTTAGAATTCCATCTGTGCAATGATAGTGGAACTGCTGACTGCAGGAGGGCTCTGATCAGCCCATAATAATTCTACATCATTCCCATTCTAAGCATTTCTTGCAAAAGTGGCAGTGTATTGTATATTCCCTGTGAAAAAATAGGTGTGTTTTTGGGAAAAATTTACAAACCTGAAAGGGGGTACTACCAATGTCTTTCTCTACACTATTCAACTATTTAAATAATTAAAATAGTTATGGAATATGGCTTTCCAGTAATTCGGAGGTTTTCTATAAATATTCTGCCACTAGGTGGCTCATACTGAGAAAATGAACAGCAAGGTAAACACCAGCTAAAAAAAAACTTTGAAAAATAAGCCTGACACATATGCTCCAGCCGAGAGTAAAAACAGAGGTCTCAGGTTTCTGTTCACTCCAGTCTACCCAAAGATCCGATTTTCAGATCGAGTGTGGAGTATCCTGACATTGTCTTGCCATTCCGATTGGTCGTTCAATTGATTGGGCAGGTTAGAAGATTTCTGTCGGCTGTCAATGTTATCTTAACTTAACTTGCCAATCTTAACTTTGGTACGATCGCTGTAGGGGCTGAACAAAGTCTGAACAAAGTCTGATCCGTTCTTTTACTACTTTATTTCAACTGAAGGTTAGTGGCAGGTCGGAAGATGGGGACGTACAATCTTTGTGTCTATGGCCAGCTTAAATAAAGTGCAATAAACTGGAGAGCTAAAGAGGATGTAAACCCAACTATAACTCTTTCCAACAGCACCCTCTAATTTTCTATGGATCATTATTATAGATGCAAGAATAAGCATCATACTGATCAACAGGGTCAGACTGGGGGGGGGCCCAAGGCCGGGGGTGCTGTCTCTGGCCCCCTGTCCCCTTCCCCGTTGTGGTGTGCAGCGCGTACAGGTTTTCTTTCCCTGCAATTGCGCATGCGTGTGTGTGCAGATGTTTTCCGCTATTTGCCAGTCATATATGCAGGGAGTGGCTCTGGGCCAACGGGCCCACAGGAGCCGGGACAACTGTTTTTTTTCCCAGTGGCCCAGTCCGACCCTGCTGATCAAAAATGTTATTATAAATGCAAAAGCATTGACCAATGAGAAAGCTGATTTACCAGCACTTCTTCAATATATTACGCTGGAATCAGACATGGGAATAATGGACAGACATGTTTAGTGCTGGGAAACTGTGCTTAAAGCCTCCAACTCCAGTTACAGGACCAAAGAACATGGTGGCAGATTTATAGGACACTTGGAATTCCCATTGGAGGATTATATAACATGTTAATGCAGTCATGGGCACTGGAGAACTGGGGGAAAGGTTTATTGTGCAATATTGCTTTAAGAATACTACCCCTGATATACTGAACTACAGCTGCCAGCAAACCTCAACCTTCATAATATATTATTCAGGTAATAAGTGTGGTTGAGTAGTGCGTTGAATGAAGCTTGAAGGAGGCAATAGCAGAACAATAGTGATAGGAGAGACCTAATTGCTGTGCTGAATTTCAACAGCAGTCCCGCTACAGACCCCAGCGCTGGACCTAGGTCCTCTTTACTACACAGCTTGCCACAGCTTGGGACACTGCCTGAACTGGGCCAGACCCCCCCACCCCCCAGCGCAAAAGATCTCTGGTGGGACCTGGCATGCACCATACACTTACCCCTCCACACTCCTTACGCCCAACACAAATAAATTCTATCCAGAATGCAACCCTGATGTTGATGGACTACATCTCCCAGCATGCCTTAACCCTTAACATTTTAAAGAGAATATGATTTGTAGTCCAAACATAAGAGCACCATTCCCAGCATAGTTCGACAGCTGCAGAGAGGTTTTTTTTTATCTATTTACGCCTACTTTTGGAAAAATAAGTTTTCTTTAAAAATCAAAATAAGGCATGCTCACATATGTAGCTGATTGTAATACATGGTATGCTGCCAGGCATCACAGGGGCAGCTGAAATACTAAACAAAGGGAAATATTAACTGGAAAGGATTAACCAATATGGTCTTAATCCTGCCTCTTGTGCTTTGTATACATCCACGGGTTCTAAGAGAGCTTAGTTCAGTTTTAGACCATTCCCTATTTCTGA
>CM044447.1:68517470-68577503 GCA_024363595.1 Xenopus borealis | reverse complement strand
AAAAAAGGTTGAACTTGATGGACGAGAGTCTTTTTTCAGCCTAACTTACTATGTTACTATATGTAAGCTAATATATAAGGGGTCATTAACAAACACCCACAAGGGCTCTAAAATGGGCACAATGGAGTGCGCATATTAACACAATTCATGAAGGTACTTTTATCCAAGTGCACTCCAGCACTTCCATGTGTCCATGGGTCCAACTTGCCTCTTCTCATAAATGATGCAAAACTGTTGCTATAGAGGTTGGGGAACCCTGTATCAGTCTCCACTCTGGACTCCATTGTTAACACATCAGCTTGCATCAATAAGCATGCCAGATCTGATTAAAATGCACACTCCAGAAGTGACGCCACCCTCACTTTGAAAAATGCTAGATGCAGTTTCTACCCAATTTCCTTCAAAAGGCAAGTGCAATGGCATCTGTTTTTATGACACAACTGTAGACGATACAGCTTCCCAGATATCTGGAACTATGGGGGAAACCATTGCAGTACGGGGAAAAACATGACTCCTGCCTACATATGAAATTGCAATTGTGTTTATAAATTATCCCTATAGTGTGATCATGATCACATGTAGGCGCCCCACCTGCAATGAGGGTTAAAGCTAAAAGGGAAAGTAAGTTTAACAGTTCCTCCCACAATTCTCCCTATAGTTGTAGTCAGCTGACGCTGGAGACCCACAGACTGCAATTTTGCACCCAGTCTCATGCAGGACCAAGTGCAACCAAGAATAGTTCCCTAGAATAGGCAGTACTTAGATGGTTTCATATGTTTCTCCTTATCCCTTAAATGGTTGCATTTTGTAAAAATATGTTCTTTTCCCATCGTATTCTGCATAATGTATTACTGGGGGGTAAATATCATATTGCGGTTGTGCTGTTAGTAACCCTTTTCCATTGTACTGTGGTGCCTGTATTCCAGTTTTAGAAGCTGTTTTCCATTTCATTAATAAAATACACATTGTGGTGCCCTTTATATCCCTAATGCCTCCGTGGGGTCTCTGCCTCCATTAACTCACAGGGCTTTGTGCAAAAAACTAAATAACAAAAGGGTGGTATAAAAGTGATACTGTTATTGGCTAACTAAGTTAATCATAGCAACCGTTCAGAACAGTTTAGTCCCTTTTTCAAGCTGAATATCTGATTTCTGTAGAAACACATCTGAGCACTAGGGGGTGCACGTGTCCTGTAGCAGCTGCACAATAACTGGTGCCTATTACTCACTGCACTGGAGAGACGCCTGATTTGTAGCAAATGCAAGTGAAAGTTATTAGCCATGGCCTAAATTACATGCAATGTGTTTATGTACATCAGAGCTGAGATGGGCAAGATTTTCTTAAATGCAAATACATATAGGATCTGTAGAAAAAGTTGGTCCTGTCCTTAAAGTCTGCAATTCTAATATAATTAAAATAAGTAGATACATTTTAAATCAATGAAAACAGTGTTTATGGCTGTTGAATGCAATGGAGCTCCACTCCTCTCTCACCCCTTGATCTGCATCTAGCGGTTTTGCTAGGACAAAATGTTGAACTTGTTAGATATATTTTTTTTAATCACAGCTACTATGATATACACCCAATAAGGTTGCACCTGTCCGGTATTTTACCGGCCTGGCCGGTATTTTTGATGGTTGATTCCAAGGTTATTGATAAGAAAAAAAGATAAATATATAGGAAGGTCTGTATTTTTTTCAAGAAAAGGTGGCAACCCTAACGCCTAACAATCATTGTGCTTAAAAGAAAGGGTGTAACTGTAGAGGAAACAGACCCTGGAACTACTGGTGAGGCCCAGGAACTATAGGGGGTCCAGTAGGAATATATATTCATGAATAATATTTTGTTCCGGAACAAGAGCTCAACATAACCCCAACTATACCCCCAATGGATCCAAGTGGCCATCTCAGCTTTAAAGTATTCAAAATGCACCAATCATATAGGAAAAAAAAAAGGTGTTGTATAGGTGGTACAAAACACCCTCAGTACTTAACAAATTGTTTTCAAATACCTCCACAAACTGTTGTAGATGCAACTCGGCAATAGAAACAATGTTCCATGTTTGGCAGGCCTGTCAGACACTAGCCCCTTTTTGGAAGGAGGTTTTGCAGCTAATTTTCGAAGCCTCCACCATACCAGTATCACTGACACCGTCACTGGCATTGCTTAACCATGGTCTACAAGAAATTACTAAAGTAATAAAGTAAACTAGCCTTTCATATCCTCACCTCAGCCAGATTACTCATACCAAGACTATGGAAATCAACTGAAATACCAAACAAGGAGATCTTGATCAGTCGCACTGACTCCAACCTTATCGGGGAAAGACACACAGTAATAAACACATAACAACTAGCCACAGAAATGATCCCCAACAAAAAATGGCAAAACTGGAAAATAAAATACTCAGATGCACAGTAACATAAGCACAAATGATGCAACAATGGCTACAAAGAAAAGAAGCCAAAGACTCAACAACAACATTAAGCAATTACCCCTCCCTACCCTCCCTAAATCCCCCTCTGATTACTTACCTGTCTCCCCTCTCTCATTTCCATCTACTCTACATCTCTCCTTCCAATCTACAATCTTTATGTAATCTGGAAAATCAATAATAATGTAACTGAAAAAAAAGGAAAAATGTTTTGTTCCCAAAGTTTAGGGGCGGAATGATGTTGCTGTGGGGCCCAAAAACTAGTTATTCCACTGCTGAAAATTTCATTTAGGAGAGACTCATATAAAGACTCAGTAAATAGATCCCAATATAACTCTAATAATAAAGAGGGGGGCAGTGGAGTTTGCCCTTATTTTACCCACCTACCTACACATCTACCTGTTCCTGTCAATGCTCTGTGTTGTTATGGCTTGATATCCAGGTTACAGGGGTTTCTTGGAAAGCAAGGTAAGTTTTTGCATACGTTTAGTGATGGGCGAATTTATTCGCCTAGGTCGAATTCGCGGCGAATTCCCGCGATTCGCCGCTGGCGAATAAATTCGCGAATCACCAGCAAAATTTCGCTTGGCGAAAATTCGCCGAAAACGAGTCGCGCGTCAGTCGCGCGTCATTTTTGACGCGACGCGACGAAAACGACGCGGCGCGCGTCGAAAACGACGCGACGCGCGCCGAAAACGACGCGAAGCGTCAAAGTTGACGCGACGCGCGTCGAAGTTGACGCGATGCGCGACAAAATCGTCCCGCGACTCGTTTCGCGAATTTTTCGCCAATTCGCGAATTTCTCAAGAAATTCGCGAATTTTCCAGCGAAGCGAATCGCGGGAGATTCGCCCATCACTGCATACGTTACATAAATTGCATAAGTATAGGGGACCAATGATGTTGCGCTGGGGCCCAATAATTCCACTGCTGAAAAGTTCATGTAGGTGCCATTCATATAATTCAGTAATTAGCTCTAAATATAACCAGTTGCTCTATAATTAGTAGTTCACATAAACAGTTACTAAAATAGTTAATTTATGTGCTATTAAGTCAGTCAGTTCGTTGGGGTTAGTGGAATTTACATTTAATTAAGTAATTAAAAGGTGCTACTTCTGCCCAGGAGCAGTAACCCATATCGACCAATCAGCAGGTAGAATTTACCGGTGACATATTTAAAAGCAGGAATCTGATTGGTTGCTATGGGTTACTACTCCTGGACAAACGAAGTGCCTTTTATTACGCATGGGGGTAAGTTTTCTGATTCATTGTAGTTCATTGAAATTTGCCCCTGCCTGCCCATGTTTAGCTTCTCTGCATCCTTATTGCTTGATATGCAAATTGTGTAGACTTCTATGCAAGTTACATTACATTGCTAGGCAAGTCAAGGCAGTGTTTGTGTAAGTAATTGTGTAAGTTTTAACTTAACTTTGTACATAATTTGCCTTCACAATGCAATACAGCTAAAGGGTTGTTATCAGAAATGAGTGGGCAAAGGATTGTAGAAATAAAGGAAGGAGATAAGGTTGGATAAAGAAGTGGCTGCCACATCTGTCTTTCACTGGAACCATTAGCGTTAGTGTAATAGTAACATTCAGCTAGAAATATCGCCCTGGTCTCCCTTCTCATCCCACCTCCACAGCCAAATGGAAAATATTGTTCACCTTTATTTATCATCACTTGCAGATGACTCATGTTCTGTTAATTGGAGGGGTGTCCTTGCTGATCGGGAGTTTTTTTGCCTCCTAATTAGTAATGCATTTCCATCTGTATTTTCTGCTGTGGGAATTCGGAAGACCTTGGGGCTACTCCCAAAGGGTTGTGCTTGCTTTGGGGAAGACAGAGTTTAATACACTGATAGACAACCAGAGGATCTCCAGATGTTGATCTACAACTTCCAGAATCTGTGGAGAGCCTCCAGGTGCCCATGCATGGCACAGAGCTGCGGCATAATAAAGAATCGTGTGCCAGGTGCCATGTGTGCTCCTTTCATGCACAAGTCTTAAAGAGATTGTAAACCCAACTGTAATGCAGTCCCACAGTGCCCCCTAGTTTTCTAAAGAACTTACTGCACCAGAAGCCTAAAAAGACAATGATTTATGCTTTCAAAGTTAGCACAGGGGGCTGTCCTCTTGTAACTTTGTTAGACATCTCTGCAATATCAAGACTGTGCACATGCTCAGTGTGGCCTGGGCTTCAGTTGGGAGGTTAAGCTTAGGGATCGTCATAAATGATCAAAACAGCTCAAATAATATCTGCCATAAAAGCCAACATTGGCATAATTACTCACTGATGGGCCCGGTGCAGGATTGGCACCCAGGCCCCCCCTATCGGGCTTTCCCCCTATGAATTGCACATTGGAGTTCTCCTAGCCTCTCCAGCAGGCCCTGAGAGGGAGTGGGCCCTGGTGCAATTGCACCCCCTGATCGTTACGCCACTGGAAGCCAATACAGCAAGACTGATTAATAATCAGAATATACAGACTGCACTGGATCTGTGGATACAAATATCTACACGGTTACTGACTTTTTTTACAGGGAAACAGACAAAGCTGCTCGAGTTCTGGTAAGTAAAGTGATGTTTGAAAGTATAACTGTTTCTCTGCAGATCAGTTAGGCACCGTCAGACAATTCCTATCCCCAGCAGTAAATGAAGGGAGAATTTCACTGCATACAGTCAGGTTTCTTATAAAAACGGTACACATTTTTTAATTGAATCATATCGGAGATAGATTTCTTTTTCATTAAAGAAAGTAAAGATGGGATTTTATTTTTTTGCCTTTACATTCCCTTCTGATGTTACTGGACTACAACTCCCAGCATGCCTCAACCTTCATTATATGTTACATTATTCTGGAATTTGTAGTAAATTTTGGTTGGCAGTGCAGTGCAGCAGGGTTTACTACCCCTTTAAGTTGCCGTTCGATATACAGCCCCTATTATACAACTGACATAGGTGTCAGCATGGTGGTATGGTGCCCTCATGCCTATTCTCTTCCCACTGTCACACAAGACTAAATATTAATGCAAAGTCCCCCCTTGTAGCCACTCTCTCTCTGTTACACATGGCAACATATCATTTCAGAGTATGGTGTCCCATCATGGTCACTCTCTGCACATCATTTCAGACAATGGTACCCATCATGTCCTCTCCCCCCCCCCACCCATGTCAGATATAAATTTCTACTTGTACTACTCTACAGGGGTCCATTGTAAGGTTTGGGGTGGACTAGTTCCCTTCCAGCACATGCATACACTCAGCACTGAACCTCTGCATTTAACAGCAGTGCCACCAGATTAATAGGGGAAGGGGTGCACAACTTCTGACCAACCCAGGTATTCCCAACATATCCCATTTAACACAGAATAAATCCCTATAATAGTAATTAGCTATTAATGACAATAGAGACCAATGGCACTGCTCAGAATAGAACATGGAGGGAAGGAGATGAGAATGAGACATGTGGCCCACTCAATTTGAATGAAACAAAAGGCTCAATTTCTAGTAACCCATAGCAACCAACCTTATGTGTGCCGTTAAATATCAGAGAAGTACTGCCTGATTGGTTGCTATGGGTTACTAGAACTGAATGACATTTTTTGTTGTGTTTATTAGGTTTTCCAGCTGCTGCCTAACGTTCTAACATGCACAGATCAGCTCAGAGAAGGGTGACAGGTAATAGAAACCTTCCAATACACAAAAGGAATTTATGGAATTTAGAAGGGAACCTTTTTGTGAGGAGGAGGAGGCTGTCATCTGAGGTTAGGAGGTAGGGAAACTGACATTAACAGCTTTACTGAAAGAGTGATAAATGCTTTGATATCGGGTGCCTGGGGCTACAACAGCAAATGAGGTAACGTGTGCTGTAGATATTATGTGTCCCCACAAAACAAGAACACCACTCTGTATATTGTGGACAGGCTACATCAGAGGTTGCCAGCCATTTCCAGTATAACCCCCTTCCCCATAGAGGTGAAATGGTTACAGATATAGGAAAACATTGTTGTATCAGCCATTCAGTAATAGTTCCAGAAATATATAAGGCAGCAAATAAGCATGAAAACCTAAATCTAATTCTAACTGACCTTCAAGCTGTGCTTTCAGGAATATCTAGGAGGGTAAATAGGCCTTCACCCCAAGTGTTGCCCTATAGTTTGGAGCCACTGGGGAGGACCAGGAGACTTCATTTTTTCTGCTGTCACTTCTTTTTTTCTGCAGTCGTTTCACGGAGGGGGCAGTTAATGAAGGAGAGGGGGCTTCTTTCCCATATTAAGGTATCTGTTACAGTGAAACTATTCTGTATTCCCTTTCACTCACTGTTGTTACAGTTGAGATAATCCTGATGAATGCTCTCCTGGACATCCAGCCTTCAGCTGTCAGTGGGATTCTGGGAGTTGTAGTCCGACAGGTGGAGGGCCAACAGGACAGACATCCCTGACATCATCACATGCTTTCGTGGTGGCTAAATGGACTTGTGCCAACTGCTGAGCAAACTCTCTGGAGGAACAAACACCTGTCAGACTCCTGATGGAATGTTACCCCTATATCCCAGACCTTAATGTAGAGGACAGAATCTCTTAATCCCTTCTCTATTTGAAGTTTCCCCTCATTTTACATTGTTTTGTGATCCTACCTATATATTATGCATCATTAATTTCCCTGATTTTACATTTTACACCATTTTTTTCTGGTCCTCTGAAAGACGTAAACTGGGGGTTCTACTGTATGTCATTTTTGTCGTCATAATTATAGACAGGAGGATACAAAAGTCTCAGCTCCAGTTGCAAGAAAAAAGAACATGGAGCTAGATTTACAATGATCAGCTGGGATTCTAATTGGAGGATGTTTTGCATTTTGAAGCAGTCAATTTGGGGAAAAGCTTAATGTTCAATTTTGCTACAACCCTAGTGTTGTTGGACTACAGCTCCCAGCATGCCTCAGCCTTCATTATATGTTGCATTATTCTGGAATTTTTAGTCCAGCAACAACTTAGTAAAGTTTGGTGAAGCAGGGTTTACTACCCCTTTAATGGCAACCCCTTTTCTGCATTGCAAAAGTGCCAGGAGGCATCTGAACTCTTCCAAAACAGGCAGGTTGTATGATTCAGCTATTAAGGTGGCCATAGACGGTACAATTATGATCTTTCTTGGCAAAGATCTTTCCAAGAAAGATCATTCGTTTCAATACAGATGTGTAGAGCTGATAGAATTCTACCTGTATCTGATGATTCAGCACTAGCAATGGCCAATGTTTGAGTGCCCTCAAAGGCACCTGATCAAAATTTTCCGTCCAGCCCAATCAACGAGCCGAAAAAGTGTTTCGTATGATATTATCTGTGCGTCTATGGCCACCTTAAATCTGAGTTTGCTTTGTCATACCCTTTATTTCTTTGCTAGGAAATGTCATACTGATAGTAGTTTGCCTCCTGCATGCCAAATGGTTTGACCCTGGATGTGTCAGTAAAGCATGCAAGGGTCATAAAAGGAGTATACCTGATGGTAGCTACTTCTAAATGATTGGCCTGCCAGGCAGATAAGCAGCAAAAGAGACAAGTTGATATTCAAGCAATAACAATTTTCTGGCTGTCAGGAGGCTCACAGACTCCATCTAACTAGAGTAAGTAAGCCACACTCTCAAAATGTGTCTTTGTTGAATATTATGGTGGGGGGATAACTCTGCTTAGGCTCATTCTCACTTTACATTATATAAAGTAATTGAAATGTTCCAGTCTACTGAAACAAAAGATATCAAACTGTAATATGTTTTAAGGGCAGTATGCATGAGTACAATGTATAGGGTATATTGTCCTTATCACAACGATGTATGGTTTTTGTTACTTCTAACAGGGTAAAATCTAAAATTTAAAGTCACACAATATTTTCTGTTTATTGCAAGTGCAGTTACATCAAACCAGCAGTCCACCCGAGAAGCCTCTGTATAAACAAACCTCTAAATTCCCCCAGCTACAACCTGTAAGGCATTCTCTACTAAAGAACAGCTCATTAAATAGAGGACTCTCAGTGGACTGCTATTTTTTTGTGACTACTCAAACTAACCAGGAAATATTTTGTAATTAGAATTAAGCTGGCTATAGACGCAAATATCCGATCGTACAAATCGAGGATTTTTGGACAGTGTGTGGAGTGTCCTGACATTTCTCTTGTCATGGCCATCGGTCGTTCAGGTTAGAAGATTTCTGTCGGCTGCCAATCATTTCTCTGGACTATTTTCAGTGGGAGACTGTCACCAGCTTTGTCGGACATGAACTTTCCTACGATTGCTTTAGGGGCAGAACTGCGGCTTATCTGTTCTTTTACTACTTTATTTGATTTGAATGGTTAGTGGTAAGTCGGAAATGGGGACATCCAATCGTTTGTCCGATATTGCAGGTAGATCTTTGCGTCTATGGCCACCTTTAGAAGGCAAAAAGTATGTTCAGTACAATCCCATTGAATGTGTAAAAAAGGGGGAGTACTGCTCCTTTCAGAAATGATGTTAAATTTTGACTTCTCAGGTCTTATAATGACCACAGGAGTTTTTTTTGCCTATCCTGGTGAAGTGCCTTACCTTGCACAAGCTGTGTCTATTCCTAACACCATCCTTTCATTCAAAACCATAAAGGGGTATTGATAGGGATACAGCTAAAGTTCTGTCAGTTGTCCATAAATAGATTGTTATCTCATGGGTATATTAAAGCCCTAATCTTTCCAGAAGGTTTTCCAACCTGCTTCAAAAGGCCTGGTGATTCATGATCCGTGCATTCATTAGTCAGCTAGTTATCTGCGTGGGCACATGTTTTATGATGTAATTAATCCTAAGCCTGAACATGGCTGTTTCCATATTGATGATGACATCATCAATCCCGCCCTGCCTTTGGTCATTACTTATATGCCAGATGTTCCTGAGCATGAGCAATGACTTTGCTTACAAGCATCTGAAGATATTTACTGTTTTACGTATATAACAAACAAGAGGGGGGGGAAAAAAAAATATATATATATATATATATAGTATTAAGTACAATGTGCACCAGAACAAGTGGAATGCAATGTTCTGACACTTCTCTTGCAGCTACCACCACCTGCACTTTTTATGCAGGTGGTGGTAGCTCCAGGCACCTGCATTAATGATGGAGCACCGCCCCCCCTGGCAAAAAACTTTAGAGGGGCCCAATGCACATAGCTGCCCTTGCCTGCTACCCCCTCACCTGCTGCATGCTTGTGTGGGTGCAACATTTTAAAGGCAAAGAGCAGAGAGTAGGGGGATATCAATTCTATAGAGAAAGACAATCTTATGGTCCAGACCCCCCCCCCCCACAACCATGGGGTCTGCTTCCTTTATCGCTATGTCAGGAGGACTGAGCAGTGCCAATTGCAACTATACAGAAATGTAAGGAGATCTGTGTGACTGTAACTGCACTAGGGGTTATAAATGACCCTAAGAAGGAAAAGCAGGATGAGATGATGACAGTAACACTCAATATAAGTGTGGCCACCCTGGTGTTAGTTGGCCGAGACCCCAAACCCTCACTAAATGCAATGCCACTAAACACACCTGTTTGGGAAAGTGCCATTCATCAATACGCTGAATAAATCATTCCAGAGCATTAAGTCCATAACATTTTCCAGCAAAGCCATTGATTTCAGCAGGATGCCAGAAGTCCATCAGAAGTCAGGACAGCTGAGCTGAGCCAAGGGGAATTGCTCACATAACTCTGGGCAGCAGCTAGCCCGACTACGTCTGATTAGGTCAAACATCAAAGTATATGAGTGCGTTAAAGCTTTCATCAGCAGCACTGTGTAATTAAATTATTGGTGCCGGCGTCAGAACTGGAAAATGCAATATCTTCGGCTCATGTTGCCTATTATAGGGCAACACATTAGCTTCCTATGCCTGGATAGATAATGATTAATGACTCATTAAGCATCTGCACAAGCAAAGCAACTCATGCACCCAATCAGGCATTAATTTCAATTACTCTTGCATGTATTACACTGATGAAAGCTAATTGCTGATTGGTTGCTGTGGGATCCAGCAATGTAACTAGCTTCATTAGAGCAGCAAGTGGATGGTCCAGTAAGAATCCTGCTCACTACATTGAATCAGTTGTCCTGCTCTAATCCAACATAATCAGATTAGTGGGTAATTCAGGCTTGCTCATATATGACAGGCAGGCATAGTGCTGTTTGGGTGATCAGTCCAAAGAAAAAGTTACTTAAAGAAGTAAACCTTTTTTTTTCTATCTGTAAATTTGCTCTAAACAGCCCCCCAGATTAATGTACCGTAGTCCCTGCTGCAAGTCTGCTCTGGTTTCTGTGTTATCAGCAGCTTGTTTCCCCTTCTTCCTGGTGCAGAGTGAAGCCCCACCCCTTAGCTTACTGAGCTGACCTTATCTCTGTGACTAGTCCTGGAGATCATTTGCATACTATGACATAGTAGAGACCAGTGTGTGCAGCACCTTTTGCTTGGGGAAACTAGCTTACTAATGCACACACTGGCTCCCTCTTCCTCTCTATTGTGGAACAGCAGCAAATGGACTGCTCAGTAAGCTAAGGGGCTGGGCTTCACTCTGCACCAGGAAGAAGGGGAAATAAGCTGCTGATAACACAGAAACCAGAGCAGACTTGCAGCAGGGACTAGGGTACATTAATCTGGGGGGGCTGTTTAGAGCAAATTTACAGAAAGAAAAAGAAAAAGAAAAACATTTACTTTTCCTTTAATGCCTACACCTCATCTCTGGAACAAAGAAAATGAAACAGTTGGCAGCTTTCGCACTGGATGATCCCTTAGGATTAAAGAGCAATATACACTTGCGTTCCACGGAGATCAATAAATAGAGCTTGGGGTAAGTTAAAGCAACACAAGGCAATTTCAAGTGTTCGGGCAACTGCAATTTAAACTCGTTGGGAGGCTGTCAGGAAATCACTGTGATTTTACTATATTTAGATTGTAAGCTATTGTGAGCATTTCACTTGTTTTTAAATTAAAATATATAAATAAATAATGATGATAATGATGGCAATTGCTTCAAAGCACATATGTAAATATGTTTAAAGCAAATCTTACTTAAGAAACATTACCATATATATATTAGCCTTGAATAAACCTAAGTCACAGGAATCAGCTGGGGGACTACTGGTATGTAAACCAACTCTTTTGCTTGCAGTAGTTATGTGTGAGTCAACAAATTGGCGACCCTAACTCACCACTCAAAACCCATGCCTGCTTCTATTTATATGAGAGGCTGAACCAGCCAATCCTTTGTGAAAGTTTTAGCTGAATACCTGCTGAAAAAGGCCACATCCTGGCTGAATACTGAACGAATCCTGTATTTGGGGAATCCCTAAATTATATTGCCATGCCCATCTCTGATGCATGGAGGGGGTGGGGCAGGCTTGTGCCTATAGATAGAAGGTGCTGAATGCAGAAGTGGGGCACAATTAGGTCACTGGCAGGAAGGGCAGGGAGAAGAGCCCAGTCTGAACCCATCTGTGATACGACTTGCCCAAACTTGTTTGACCTGTGGGTAAACCAGCGGGTCCTGTGGGTTTCAGGCCAGACCACACTCCACACATCACTGGATTACAGGGGGAGGGAGGGATAGGATAGTAGGGGTAGTAAGTAGGAACGCACTGGTCAATCAATAGCATCATGTTTCCAAGCTTACTCAACTCAATCCACAATGTCATTATCATTTATATACCTGCTCCTGGCACACCCATCTCTGACATCATCAGACAGGGTGGGACTGTCACAATTATATAAATAGAAGAGGTCATATGAACAGAGGTTAATGAAAAGGATAGCCAGAATGTTCAACACAAGCCCTAATTATTTGGCTCATTTTGAACATAGGCATATATTGAGTTGACCCTTTAAGTGGGCCCCTGACCCTGGAGAGCTGCAGAATCCATTCCTCAAACAAAAAAACTGTTCCCTTGTGAGGCTATAATTTCATTGTTACTGTTGCCTTGTATTACTTGTTTTCCAATTCAACCACTCTCCTGTTCATCTTCCACTCATTCAAATCACAACTTGGTTACTATGGTAAACTGGACACTAGCGACCAGATTGCTGCTGAAATCCCAAATCGTTGGACAAAGAGATAATTGATTAAATATATTGCAAAAATGAAATCCCATTGCAAATTGTTTCAGAATATCTCTTTCTCTATCATAGTTGAAGTTAAAATAAAGTTGACCCCTTTAAATATAGTGTAATTTGCTAGGTTATATTTTTTCTAAAGATATATTGGTCTCATGGTGACTCATGGCGCTGACACAGTTCTTCTTTTAAGCCCGATTCACGGCACCGTACAGAATCCAATTATTGGTGAGTGAGTGGCAGCAACAGAAATGCTTCCCATCAAATGGGGCTGAAGCTGAAATCAAAACAGATCCCGGTGCATGGGAGTCAGAGGATTAGCCAGCTGTTCTGCTCCTTCTGCCCTCTCAGCACTTTGCCTTTGATGGTTCCGGAAGTGTCTTGTGAATGTGATGCTCCTGTAGAGAAGGAAGAGTTAAAGGGGCACTGGAAACCCCAGGAGTCTGACACAGCTTCAACATACTAAATACTCTTAAAAGGACAGTGTCACTGAAACTGCTGCTTTACTATCAATTATTATCCCATCTCATATCAGCTGCAAGCCTGCACATATCCTGAAGCACGACTCACTGATCTTCATTGATAAAAACACTTTCCTGACAGTCAGCCAATTGTCATGACAGTCAGGAAAGTGGCAATAAATGGGCAAAATATCGAAGTACTGGGAATCCTTCAGGAATCCCAAGTTCAGTATTTAATAAACATGCTCCACTCTGTAAAATGAAAACACCAGAAAAACAATGTAAAATGTACCCTTTAATATATTATATTATTTTTAATACATATAATTTATTAATACAGGCATGGGACCTGTTATCCAGAATGCTCTGGACCTGGGGGTTTCCGGTTAATGGATCTTTCATATAAACATTAAATAAACTCAATAAACTGGTTTTGCGTCCAATAAAAATTAATTATATCTTATTTTGGATTCATTACAGGGTACTGTTTTATTATTACATAGAAAAAGGAAACCAGTTTGAAACATTTTTATTATTTTGATAAAAATTGAGTCTATAGGAGACAGCCTTTCTGTAATTCAGAGCTTTACAAATAACAGGTTTCCTGATAGGTTGACATGTTCTGCAGTGCTTTGCAGACACAACACATCATTCATATCCATCATGCATGCATGTTATTGTAGTATGGGAGGAAACCCATGCATTGCTTGTGATCCCAGCCACTCCCCAATTACACCAAACTCTGCTCACAATACTCCTTAACCCCACCCACTTTATGCAAGCTCTACCTCTTTTGCGATTTGCATATTTTTTCCATCTTGGGAGCCCCTTTACCTATTGTACCCCCTGCTGGTTGCTCTGCAAGCGGTAAAGGGGACCCAGTGAGACAGAATAGGTTTCTTATTCCTGAAGTTTTGTGTGGCCTTTAAAATGGTTATCTTGTGGGACCCACCAACTTTTAATTCTGGCACTGATCGAGTTAAGTGGAGAGTTAAGTGAATGGGCAGACAGTTTTGGGTTCCAGAATTCTGTCCTTCCTTTTTCTATGCAAATGATAAAGCCCCAGGCATTTAAATGTATTTCCTCATGCTGGCAGGATGCGCCGGTGATTTCCCTGGGGAAACGATCAGAATCTAAAGCACCATACAAATATTTAATTAAAGCATAAACTCCAATATAAACCCTGTACAAGGTTACTGCAAGTTCAGCCCACTCTGCTTAGTTAATCCTCACTCATTTACTGAATCTCATTATCCACAGTGTTTACAGGTAACAATAAATATGGAAAATATGTTAACTCCTTGCTCCTCTGCCCTCTGGGGTAATAACTGGATTTTTGGCAATTACCGAGAGAATGAAGCCTAGCTACCTGCAAGAATAAAGCAAACATAAAGTAGCCTAAGAGAAAAATATTGCTCTCTCTGCATAACACTGAGCTCTAACTGTCTCTGGGCTAGTTACATTTAGCCCTGGCCTTTTATGAAGAATGTAAAGGGGAACTATGCCCACTAAAAGAAATAATTTTAATATTGCTCAAAGTGCTCTTCTGAGCAGCCTTGCAAGATTGATCCCTATTGTTCTGTGTCGCTGATGCAGGAAGCGACTCCTGATTCTTCTCTGTTTGGTTCTATGGCTTATTGTCACAGGAGCAATAGAATCAGTCATGCTCGGACTGGGGTCCTCAACAGCTGGGCCGTGGGCATTCCTGAACTGGGCCGCAAAACCTGGGCCACAATGAACGAGGTGAGCTGAATTGGACACCGGCGAACTGAGTTGGACTACGGTGTGCCCAAAGTTGCTGCTGTCCCTGGGCCAAAAAAGGTTGGGGACCCCTGTGCTAGAAGGGAGTTGCACCTGTATTTGGTAGCCCTGGGTAGCACAATGGTTGCAATGCTTCCTAGCAGGGCTCTCCTGCACCCGGTGCCAGGGGAATTTAAAATGTACTTGATTTTAAATCCATGTTGCAGAAAGCAGCCTGCCCAGACTATTGCACTCACCTCACCTCAGGTCTTGCTAAAAACACTGGAACGAAAGGAACAAAATAAAGGGTCTTTTTACTGAAGAAAGAGAGTTTTTCTTGTCCCTGACTTACTGCTGCTTACTCAGCCTTACTCAGAACATGTGTTCCTGGACCTTCATTGTCTGACAAGACTGTGCGTATGACCCAAACACCGTGACTCAAGGAATTCCCATCCAAGTGCTTTGTCATACAGATGAAAAGCTTAGGCAGCACAAGGCCAATTTAACTGCATTTATTCAATCAATTGAAGTGTGCACAAGCAGAACAGCACCCCCAGCTGCCAGTGACAACTCTACTGCTTGCACTCACACCTCAATGCCTCTGCAAAACTCTTAGGTCCCACAGCCTTTTACTTTCCCAAAGGTGGGGGGAGGGAGATAAGGGGGTGTAGAGGAGCCTGTTAAATACAGCTTGGGAATAAGTAATACTTTGGCATAACTTTGCCATTTGTCAGCCAGTGGGTTCGCTTTGCACATTTACTCGTCAATCTAAATTTAACTCAGCATTTGGCCCTGCAACCTGGCAGGCTCTGATTCAGTTGAAGTCGGCAGGCATGGCTAAGTGATATTCTGAAGCCCAAAACCTCACTGCGCACACACAATTATATTATATCAATCTGTCTTCATGGTGATCCCTAATAGCGAAGTGATCTCAGTCTCAAGATCAGAGGACATGCACCACATAGAGTCATTAGGAATGGATACTCTCATCTGATATCAGAGGCCCTTCTGTGCAAGGTAAGTGAGCTAGACTGGGGCTGCCAGACAGTCACTGGGATGCACCGCAAAAATCAACATATCATTTGTACCTATTATTGTGCCCTCCTGTGATGCATGTTAACAAATGCTATTAAGTTTAGCTGACAAAAGCTGCGGCTGGTGAATAAAAATTAGGACATCTAAAGTATGGTTCCTCCTGATTGGATGACTTGTCACACCCCGATGTCCACAACTGACTTTATTAAGTGAGTACATATGGACACAAAGGGGCAGCTGATTGATAACAAGTGGCACACATTGGAACCATATGTTGGTCACCTTTAAAACAGTAGATTATTATGCGCATGTATTAGAATAGGTCACTGTGCCAGTGCAATGCCCTGTGCAACTAATGAAGCTAATGAAGCATTAAGTGGGTGTTACCTACCAGGCCTAATGTGCAAAGTGCAATTTGTAAACACCAATCACAATGCTTTCTAAACCACTTTAATTTTTCCTTGGAATCCCAGTATTTTGCACCTACTACTATTGCACCTAATACATCGCCATGAAAGCAATTATATTTGCATTATATTACAAATTGGGTGCAAGTTGCAGCTGCCATTTTAAGGTTTCAGCTACTTCTGGTACATGGCAATAAAATGCAATAGATGTGACAATTGTAGCCTGTCTATGGCTGCATTGATAACTGCCCATAATGACTTTCATAATACTAACTGCCCTAGACTGATGGAAGGGTAACTATTGGTTTGTTGCTCTGGGATACACTAACAGAGCAAATTTGCACTTTGCTGTTAAATAAACTATTATATATGGTTAATGATACATAAAGAATAAAATGATCATATCCATCATTTAAACATATATTGTTACAATTTACCTCTGATCTGGCAGAAGGCAGGCAAAAAAGCAGGTGTCAGTTTCGTGGATGCCCCAGCACTTTCTATGAATTCCTCTGTTAAAGAGTCTGATGGTGAGGAGGGGAGACTGGATGGTCTGCTGTATGGTTGCATCACCTTTTTTATCAGCTGCAAGTGAACCTGGTTAGCAGAGTAACGTTGCTTTCCAAAATAGAACAAGTAGACAAAAAAGGCCACACACCGAGGGGCCGATTTACTAATTTTGTGTGAAGGATTCAAAATTCGATCAAATTCCGATCCTGCGATTTTTTCGAATTTCGAATATGCAAATTAGGTCTCTTCGACCATCGAATTTTGCAAATTCAATCGAATCGAATAGATCGAATAAAATTCTATTTGACTATTCGATCATTCGATGGTCGAAGAGCTTGCACTCTAAATTTAAATTCGACTGCCTAGTTCGCCAGATTAAAGCTACCAAATTGTAATAGAAGCCTATGGGAATCCCCCATAGGCTTTTTTTTATTACCTGTTCGTATAGAAATCTACGATCGAACGCTTTGATTGTTCGAATCGTACGATTTTTTCAAACGATCGAATTAAATTTGTGAAATTTTCGTTCGCTCGTTCGAAAAAAACCGAGAAATCAAATAGCGCTCAAAACTAGTGAATATTTCATACGATTTTATCGAATTTACATTCGAAAATCGTATTTTTGGCTTTTAGCCCTTGAATTGGTGAATAATGATAAATCTGCTCCCTAGTGTGTCCAGACTATACTCAGCTCTGCCCCAACACATCCTGATCTGCCTTAATCTCCACCTATTTTCAATCAAGCCACATCCCTTTCTGCAATTCTGGCGGCATATTGCTGAGATAGAAAGTACCCCGGTGCAGTGTTGCTCTTTAGGGCTCCTACACACGGGCGTTTTTACCTGTTGCGTTTTGCTGCGTTCAAACGCAGGGGAGCGCAGGTATAGACGCACTCAATTATTTTCAATGGGGCTGTAGTCACACGAACGCATGTAAGCGCCGAACGCAGGAAAAATGCAGCATGTTGCGTCTGAATCTGCGTTCGGCGCTTACACGCGTCTCGTGGGTACAACCTCATTGAACAAAATGAGGTGCGTCTAGACCTGCACTCCCCTGCGGCTGAACGCAGCCAAACGCAACGCAGGGGAGCGCAGGTCAAAAACGCCCGTGTGTATGAGCCCTTACAGAAGTTTATTGGCCTGGGGTAAAAATTAAACCTTTTACTCACTGCGGGGTGCACCCAGCAGTAAATCTGACTTTTCTTTTTTGTCTTACCCTTTATTCTTTGCTAGGAAATGTCACAATTGCTGACTGTCAGATATCAGTTTCAGTTGTAATACAGAAACCCTTGTACCAGTGGTCTGTGTGTTATGCCATGCAAGTTTCTAATAATGGGTTTGCACACTAAAGAAACAGAAACAGGGTGGTATTGCATGAAAAAAACTCTTTATAGCACAGTAATGGAATACACAAAACTTCTTAGTATATATCAAGTATATAAATAAAAAAAAAGTGTAAATACATACCACCCCAGTGCAACAAAGAAAAAAGCATACAGGGGAGCGGATACACTGGTCAAACAATGAGAATCACCCTGAGGCTTCGGCATAAAAAATGAAGGGTTATACTTATGCCATCACATTTCATGCAAGAACTGGGGAAGGAGACATCTTACTCTGGGCACTGGGTATTTTCCATTCCATGACAGTGAAGTCTGGGGAATATCAGTTTAACTTTCTGCTCCAGCAGTTGAGTGAATGAGCCGTGCCACCAGCATGAAATATACGCAAACATGTGTCAGCAAGTTGCATGTGTCTGAGCACGTGTCCCCTGTTAACTGCAACTAGAAACAAACCCCTTATGTCTCTTGCCGGCTGCCTAATGTCCCGACTGTCCATACAGAGCACTCGTAGTGACTGGGTGGTTTATCCACTCTAATTTTGCCTGTTTATTTTGTCCTTCTGCTCACTGAGATGGGATTAAATTCTGGCTTATGTGAACCAATATCCCTGATATAAAAATGTGTCTGATTTTGTCAGTAGTTTTCCTCCAAAGAAGGTCACATATTGATAGTTACCCCTGGGGGAAGGAATGGGGGATAATGTCAAATGAAAAAAGTCTGATTTGGTGTAGTTTCTCTTAGAGAAATGACAGGTATTTCTTCCTTGTAGAATGTCAGCAGTGTGTGATAAGGCATGAGAGTAGTAGGCAGTATGTTGCACAGACTGATGTTGACAGAACTAATTTACCCTCCCGTAGGGAATGTTCAGGGACTGTTGTACTGTACAATCCCTCTGTTTGCTCAGAAATTTCCAACACCACTGCAGTGGTTTTCTCAGAAGATTTACATCAAAGAGTCCAGTGCTGAGATGTATATCTGTCTCTGGAATAATTCAGCCGTTTTATTACTGAAAAAAGGAATTGTGATATGGAATTTCCTCTATACTATACTAGTTAGTAAATTCCCCATAACCTATCATGTCAAAATAGCACTACCAACAGGAGAATTATTAAGATAAGGAAGAAATTGCTCCACTTTTGGGTGGACAATCAAAAAACATAAAAGGATATTCTGGTAGGTAAGTAATTAAATAAAGTCTATTATAGGAGCAAACAGAGAATCCCTTCTTCCTTCAAAATTATAAACAAAATATGCAATATATTCCAGTAGCAAAGATATCACAGAAATATTGGATAAACATTGTGAACAAAGCCATTTTAAGGCATTTGTGGGTCCTGGGCAAATGGTGGGCTCAAATCACTATGCTGCAAGCACACACACTCCTAAATACAAAACCCATTTTACTAAAACACAACCCAGATATAAAACTACTATAATTGCTATACAAAACTAATATTTAGGATATTAACCCCTAGACATGCCAATTTAATCCATAAGTAAAATGGATAACTGGCATATTAACCCTAGACCTGCCAGTATAATACTATAGAAAATGAATAATCATCATATTAACCCAGGCATGCCAATATAAATACCACAGAAAATAATCAGCATAATTACCCCATACTTGCTAGGATAATTACTATATAAAATGAATAATCAGAATATCAACTCCAGCTGCGCTAGTATAATCACTGTGGAAATGTCCAATAAGCAATCCATAAATCCCAGACTGCCAGTACAACCACTGAAAGATGTCCAACAAGCACTCCATTAACTCTACACATGCCGTTATGAACTCTGAATAATGACCAATGAGCACTCCATTAATTCTATACATGCCAATAAGACAAGTAAATCATTACCTTATACTTGCACAAGCAGAATACAGTAACTAGATTTTTTTTATTTCCCTGTGCTCCCACAGTTGCTTGGGCTGTGTGTCTCTCTCTCTCTCTCTCTCTCTCTCTGTCTGTCTGCCTCTCTCTCTGTCTGTCTGCTGGAAAATCCAAGATGGCGGTGCGTTCCACAGTGGAACCTCAGTTGCCCTTAGAGAAAGAGACAGTAGCGGGGGTAAGGAGGGCGATGTGAGCAGCAGGGAGTAAGAAGTGCAGCAGGAGGCAAATAAATGAAATCTAAAAAAACCTTCTGGCACAGTGAGCCCCCAAAAATAGTTAAAGCTGCCTTGAATGTGAATATTCTATTGGCAGATGAGACTTTGGGTTCCATGCCACCAAACAGTGCACTTATATGTTATAGAAGAAACTCTAATTTACAGGACATTGCATCCCGTGTAAGACAAAATGTGAAAAACGAATTAAAAGCAGAGCCGCAGTCTTGGAGTAGCCAGGAGGTAGTGGTCACAAGCAGGCAGGTGGGAGGACCAGGTAGGGGCTGCTGTGTGCCCTTCCAAAGAGTTTTGTGCAGGGAGCAGCCAGGCCTTAGTTGTTTAAACACTGAATTCCAATATACAAGATTCAAGGTACCATTCATTTGAACTGAAGAAGCTTCTCAGACGAATAGTAGAACGTCTTTACTCAGCAAGTCCAGTTGCTCTAGATTTACTTCTATTAGATATACCGAATCCAAAATGCAGTGGATATAAACATAACATATCTACACTGGCCCAACATTTATGGATAAATCACAATGGTGATCCCCTAGGATCCTGTTAGGAATAAGAATCTTAAAAAAAAAAACCAAAAAGTTAATTCATTTTCTACTTGAATTTCTTAGCATCCAGTTGGAATAATAAGAATATCTTATATAAATTTCTGTGATACTGTGTATACAATATTAAGGCAAATCCATAGAGGGGTAGTTCAGGACTCCCCACCGCTAATCAAATGCGAGGGGGGGGGGTTATTTGCCTTATTTAAAGTGAGGGTTCTATATAAGTTAAAAAGGTTGTTCACCTTTGAGATAACTTTTAGTATGACGTAGAGAGTAATATTCTGAGACAATTTTAAATTGATTTTAATGTTTTATTATTGAAGGTTTTTGAGTTATTTCGCTTTTTATTCAGCAGCTCTTCAATTTGCATTTCAAGCAGTCTGGTAACTAGGGCCTAAATTACCCTAGCAACCATGCATTGATTTGAATAAGAGACTGGAATGTGAATAGGAGAGGGACTGAATAGAATGATAAGTAATAATAAGTAGCAATAACAATTCATTTGTTGCCTTACAGAGCATTTGTTTTTTAATAGCGGTCAGCGAAAGCTGCAAAGAATCAGAAGAAAAAGACAACTGTAAAACTATAAAAAATAAGGAAGACCAATTGAAAAGTTGTTTGGAATTGGCTGCTCTATAACATAATAAAAGTTACCTTAAAGGTGAACCACCCCTTCAATGACAGGGAAGTCATTCTTGTGGCCACAACTCATTGGGGTCTTCTAGGAGATTACACTCGCAACACTGGGTACTTTATTATAACATGAAATAGTACAATTTGAATTGTTTTTTGTACCTTTGATTCTAATGGAGAATAAATTCAATTGATAGATTACAATCAGTCGTACAATTCATTAAAATTCATTTTGATAATCAAACAAAAACACTTTGTGTCACCCATACGAAATAATAATCATGGTAGTCAAGCAAAACAAATGTTACTTTCAAAATATAAATGAAATACTGGCAGTTGCCAGTTTGTGGAATTGTCATCAAGGTAAGCTTTGCATGATCCCAAACACTAATCTAGCCCATACACAGACTACACAACGATTATAGACAGTGAGTAGAGGAGAGACCAGTGACATTTAGGAACTGAAGATGGAAAGTGAAAGTGATTGTTGTGCCTCAGGCATAGAGGAGGGGCAAGCATTTTATGATTGACAGCTGAGATTTTATTGTTTAAAAAAAAAAAATTTGGGCTGTCATTTAATTTGAAAAAGGGCTTTTATAATACAGCATTTTATGTCTGTGTGCCAGGTCCCCTTTAACACACTGATTTATTTCAATCACATTTCAATTGTTAATGCAATATAATTAAATGCACAATTAAAGTGAATATCAGGGTAATTTTATAGGAAGGGCTTTGTGTACAGAGAGGGGTTGTTTTGCTTTCAAATATGCTGTGTTGACCTACTGCATGAAGTGCATTCATTTTACAATATCACACAGCATTCAGGGTATTTCTTTATTCGAGAAAAACCACCGATTTACCCCAATTAGGGCAGGCAAACTTTACATACTTTATGTACATTTACTCAGAGGAGTTATAACACACTAATTACTCGTATATGTACATAGTCATTTATATAGGGAGCCAGAGAGTAATATTGCTTGTACTTTAAGCTCTATATGAAATTGGGGTTCAGCCATAATAAGATTGAAATAAAAAAGATTGCCTAGCATGGGCGTGCAAATGAAGAGCTGTCTGTAATAGTAATCTTTTCCTTATGACAATTCATATTAAAGGGGTGATTCACCTTTAAGTTAACTTATAGTATGTTATAGAATGGCTACTTCTAAGCAACTTTTCAATTTTAGTTATTTGCCTTCTGACTCCAATGTTCAAATGGATCCCCATTTAAAAAAAACAAACAAATGATTTGTAAAGCTACAAATGTATTGTTATTGCTACTTTTTACTACTCATCTTTCTACCCAGGGTCCCTCCTGTTCATATTATGGGCTTTTATTTAAACCATTGCATGGTTGCTATGGCAATTTGGACCCTAGCAAATGGATTGCTGAAGTTGCACACTGGAGAGCTGATGAATAAAAAGCTAAATAACTCAAAAACCACAAATAATAAAAAATGAAAACCAATTTCAAATTTTCTCAGAATATCACTCTCTACATCATACTAAAATGTAATATAAAGGTAAACAAGGGGACCTATACCTTCTCCAACACAGACCGTGGTGTGCACGCAACTGTAGCTCTCCAAAATATCACCTCAAGCTTTAATACAGATGTTGGCCAAATGATTGGCCAATTAGAACTATCCTAATCTGCTCTACATCAGTAATCTCACTGTAATCTAACATACTGGAATTTCTGTAAAATGGGATCCATTATCGGGAAACCTGTTATCCAGAAAGCTCTGAATTATGGAAAAGCAATCTCCCATAGACTCCATTTTATCCAAATAATCCCCTTTTTTTTCAACAATGATTTCCTTTTTCTCTGTAATAATAAAACAGCACACTGTACTTGAGCCTAACTTAGATATAATGAATCCTTATTTGAAGAAAACCAGTCTAATGGATGTATTTAATGTTTACTTGATTTTCTAGTAAATTAAAGGACATGTCAACTCCAAAAATATTTTTTTTGCCTAATAAAAGAAAACATGATTCTAAGCAGCTTTGCAATATACATTCATTACACATTTTCTTTGTTTTTAAGTTATTTGTACATGTATTTTTATTGAAAGCAGTGTTTGTCTGTCCCTTTCTATTCTCTGTACTGGTGGCTCTGGCTTTTGAAACAATCTAACATAAACCAACCGATTAACAGACCTGTCTTGCTGGAGGAGACTGACTTTTGCAACATTGTTTAAAAGTAACAACCAGGAATTATGCAAATACTGCTTTCAAAAGCAATTACATTATATAATAACTTTTAAAGCACCAATCATTTTTAATACATTACTTTTGGAAAGTTGCTTATAATTGTGTTTTCTTTTATTAGGCAAAAAGTCATTTTTATTGGGTTGACATGTCCTTTAAGGTACAATATCAAGTTCCAAATAATGTGAAAACCTCAGGCCCCAAGCATTCTGTATAACAGGTCCCATACAGGGTCAGACTGGGGGGCCCAGGGTCCACAAGGACTGCTGTCTCTGGGCCCCCTGCCCCTGCCTCAAAGTCCCCTCCGGACCCCTGCTGCAACTACCCTTCAGCCCCTCCTCGCATGAGTGTGCCTGCTTTGCTGCAACACTTTGGTCTGGGACCACTGTTTTTAAGTAGGAAGAACTAGATGAATCTTGTAGCCAATAAAAGCATGAAGACATTTACATTAGAATGTTTGAACAGCTAGCTATATTGATAACGTAAAAATCTCATACTTCTAAGGGTAAGGCCAGATGGGAAGATTCGGGGAGATTAGTTGCCTTTTTCCAAATGCATCAGTTAATAGTGCTGTTCCAGAAGAATTTTGCATTGAAATCCATTTCTCAAAAGAGCAAACAGATTTTTTTATATTTCATTTTGAAATCTGACATAGGGCTAGCCATATTGACAATTTCCCAGCTGCCCCAAGTCATGTGACTTGTGCTCTGATAAACTTCAATCACTTTTTACTGCTGTACTACAAGTTGTAGTGATATCACCCCCTCCCTTTCCCCCACCCAGCAGCCTAACAACAGAACAATGGGAAGGTAACCAGATAACAGCTCCCTAACACAAGATTACAGCTGCTTAGTAGATCTAAGAACAGCACTCAATAGTAAAAACCCATGTCCCACTGCGTACTATTCAGTTACATTGAGAAGGAAAAACAACAGCCTGCCAGAAAGCAGTTCCCTCCTAAAGTGCTGGCACAAGTCACATGACCGGGGCAGCTGGGAAATTGACAAAATGGCTAGCCCCATGTCAGGTTTCAAAACTGAATATAAAAAAATCTGTTTGTTCTTTTGAGAAATGGATTTCAGCGCAGAAGTCTATTGGAGCAGCAGTATTAACTGATGTGTTTTGAAAAAAACATGTTTTCCCATGACAGTTTCCCTTTAATGAATAATCACCTGCGCCTATTCACACGCGGTGCTGCGCTTTCCCTAAATCGCTCGAAATTGCCTAAGGAGGCAACTTCGAGCAACTTCAGAAAAGCCAGCGCCGTATGTGAATAGGAGCAGGCGATCATTCATTAGCTGGAAGGCAGGGGGAAGCGGTTCTGGGAGATTTGTCGCCGCAAAGAAGAGGCGATTAGTCGCCAGGCGACAAATCTCCCCGGATCTTCCCATCTGGCCTTACCCTTTAACTTGTTTTTCAGTAAAAATTTTTGTTTATCAGTCACATTCAAACATGATTGCTTCTCAACATGTGCCCTAGCAGGTGCTTATTATTATTATCACTACACAAATAGAAGAAACCTAAATCAATTTGCTCAGCACTCCTTTCAGTGAAAGGGAAACCGTACTTCATCATTCAGTTCTTCAGTCTTAGCCCTGACTCATAGTCTTACTATGTAACTCCCACCCACAATGATCTCAGAATCAGACCCAACATTACTACAAGATAAGTACTTCGGCTCATAACTGTCGCATGCAGCTATCGCTTTCTGTACAATTTCTTATATTCCAAGAGTTTACTTTAGTCATTAGTGCTGGAAATGTAGCCAAAAGAAAGTTATTATTCAGCCTGGTGAGCCGTCAAGCATTAGCCCTGTTCTAGGAAATCATCATCATTATTTACTTATATTGCACAGTTATGCAATGCTTTACATTAGATAACAAATAGATAGTAAACAGCAGTAAATAACAAACAAGGGTTTACAAAGTTCAATGAGTTGTATATTGTTTAAATCAAGTGTGTCCATACTTTTCTAATGCAAGGTCTACTTTTAGTGATGTTTTTGTCCCATAAGGATTTACATCCATAAAAGATTTGTTCTGTTCCATTGAAAATATTACGTAACTACTGATTTATGAGAAAATGTATATTACTATATTTAACAAACAATTATTTCTTATGTATCCTTAATGTAATAAATAACTGAATGAAAAGCATGAGACAGGAGGGTGATATAGACAAGCTGTTTGCAGTGTCTTGAGATCTACTGATCACCAGCTAAAGGTCTACTGGTAGATCTACCTTTTGGACACCCCTGGTTTAAATTAACATGGACATCAACTGTTTGCTGTTTTTCTCCCTCACCCTTTATGTATCAAAATGAAATTATGTATCCATACTAAACACAGACTGTGAAAAGTACATGATCTGCAGAGAGAAGAGGGGCTGCATGTGTATGAGTGTATGGCCAGTGTAAGCATACAGAAGGTGCTCTGGCACAGATGTTTTTTGTAAATTAAAACAGGTAAAAGAATATTTTAATCCTCATGGCACAAAAATGAAAAAAAATAATGAATGACAATTATTTTCCCACCATGCTGTATTTTGCCTAAAATTTAGAAAATGATACTTGATGATGATGATGATGATGAATGCCTTTAGTGACCTGTCAAGAGATCAAAAGCAGCAAAGCAGCAAGATCCCAATAGACTCTGGGTTACATACAGTAGTTACATAGTTAAATTGGGTTGAAAAAAGACAAAGCCCATCAAGTTCAACCCCTCCAAATTAAAAACCCAGCATACATACACACACACACACACACACACACACACACATCTCCACACAAACCATATATGCCCATAGCTATACTAACTGTAGAGTTTAGTATCAAAATAACCTTTAATATTATGTCTGTCCAAAAAATCATCCAAGCCCCTTTTGAAAGCATCAACAGAATCAGCCATCACAACATCACGCGGCAGTGCATTCTACAGCCTCACTGTCCTGATTGTGAAGAACCACCTACACTTTTCTTCTAGTCTGAAGGGGTGGCCTCTGGTGCGGTTATCCTCTTTATGGGTAAAAAGGTCCCCTGATATTTGTCTATAATGTCCTCTAATGTATTTGTAAAGTGTAATCATGTCCCCTCGGAAGCGCCTTTTTTCCAGAGAAAACAACCCCAACCTGGACAGTCTATCCTCATAATTTAAGTCTATTGGGACTATTAATAAGGAAACCTTCATTAGCTGGTTCCTCATTTGTGTATACTGATGAAAAGTATGCATTCGGAATCTGAGCTTTTTGTTTGTTTCCATCAACCAGCTGACTCCCCCTCTGATAATAAAGGTCCTACCCCTTCCTGTTTCAATTTTTTACTATTAATATATTTAAAAAATAATTTTGGATTCTTCTTACTGCTTACTGCTATATCCTTTTCCTTATTGATTTTAGCTTGCCTTTTTTGCATGTTTTATTGGCCTCCTTGTACAGATGCAGCCAGATGCAGATTTGTGTGTTAAATGCGTCGTGACTCAGGGTTAATTGAAGAAACTGTGTTATCTTAAGTTATCTTAACTCATTTAATGCATTTAACCTTTTCATTAGCATACCAAAGCACCATTGTTTTCAACTCTTTAATTGGATGGGATGCTGTGACACAATATTCTGTGCTAAGTAAGTTAAATGGGATGTCTGAGTTAAGTTATTCTGTGTCAAACACACAATCCAAAGTGGCTTCATCTGTACCTTATAAATGATTTTGCTGCCCCAGCTAACTTGAAAGCCTTAAAAGCACGTCTTTTCTTACCCACCTCAACACCAACACTTCTATTGAACCAAAAAGGTTTTGCTTTGCAACAACGTTCCTTGCTTACAAGCGGAATATACTGACATGTATATTTATTAAGCAGCACTTTAAAGACTTCCCATTTTTGTTCAGTGTTTAAGCCTGTGAAAAGCATTTTCCACTTAATATGTTGCAGAGATGCCCTTATACTGTCAAAGTTTGCACGCCTGAAATTCAATGTTTTAGTTACTCCCTTATAGAGTTGCCTCTGCAACAGAATCTCAAAGGGGACCATGTTATGATCACTATTTCCTAAATGCTCACCCACACAAATGCCAGAGATGAGTTCAGTATTATTAGTTATTACAAGATCCAAAAGAGAGTTATTCCTAGTAGGTTCTCGAACGAGCTGGGATACAAAGTTGTCATTTAGCATATTTACAAACCTACTAGCTTTATCTGTCTTGGCAACCCCATTACCCCAGTCAATGTCCGGATAATTGAAGTCACCCATAATAATAACTTGACCTAGATGTGAAGCCACTTCTATTTGTAAAAGTAGCTGGGCTTCATACTCGTCACTTATACGAGGTGGTTTATAGCATACACCAAAATTTCCTTTGTAACCTTATGCCCAGTGGAAATCTCTACCCAGAGGGATTCCAAACCCTCACCAGTGCCCGTAATGGTTATTTCCTTAGTGCAGTGATCCCCAACCAGTAGCTCATGAGCAACATGTTGCTCTCCAACCACTTGGATGTTGCTCTCAGTGTCCTCAAAGCAGGTGCTTATTTTTAAATTTCAGGTTTGGAAGTAAGTTTTAATTGCATAAAAACTAAGTATAGTGCCAAGCGGAGCCTCCTGTAGACTGCTAGTCCACACAGGGGCTACCAAATAGTCAATCACAACACTTATTTAGCACCCCAATAGACTTTTTAATGCTTGTGTTGCTCCCCAACACTTTTTACATTTGAATGTGGCTCACGAGTAAAAAAAGGTTGGGGATCCCTGCCTTAGTGCATGGCTTTAATTCAGGCTTTACATACAAACACACTCCTCCCCCTTTCTAATCCCTCTGTCCCTCCTAAAAAGGGTGTAACCATTTAAATTCACAGTCCAGTCACATGTTTCATCCCACCAAGTCTCAGTGATACCAATAATATCATAATTTTTAGAGCATGCAATTAATTCTAGGTCTCCCATTTTACCTGACAAATTTTGTGCATTTCCCAGCATACAGCATACTGTAGGTTACTACTTTTTAAATATACATTACTTTGAGGGGAATTGTAAGTTAAGTTAATATTTTTCTTGTTTTCCTTGTAACAGAGGGACCTCCTTAGCTGGTAAACTGTATACCCCCCTCACTCCTCCCCCATGAACCCTTACTTATTCCATTACCATATCTACCCTAGCTTCCCCATAATTCTTTCTCTCACCCACCCCCCACTTGCCTAGTTTAAACACTCCTCCAAACTCTTGGCCATTCTTTCCCCTAGCACAGTGGACCCCCTTCCATTGAGGTGCAATCCATCACGACTGTATAGGTTGTACCCCAAGGAGAAATCAGCCCAGTGCTCTAGGAACCCAAACCCTTCCTTCCTACACCAATACTTGAGCCACGCATTTAACTCCCTAAGCTCCCGTTGTCTCCCTACACTTGCACGTGGCACAGGCAAAATTTCCGAAAAAATGACATTGGGTTGAAAATACCCTAATCTGAGGACTAAAATACTATTAACATGTAGTTCTATAGCGCCAACTTAATTCGTATAGCTGTTCTTGGATCTATGATTCAGTCTTTTTTATATGGGAAGACATCCAGGTCCTTTAGATTTCCTTTTGATGTGGCCAGGTGCAATCTGTGAAACAACTTGACCTACCGATAACAGTCACCTAATATTTAATTTGTTTTTTCTCTTAAAGGGCTGGTATACCTTTGTTTCATGTTGCTCACTGACTATTAAATGGTTTTTTTTTCTCTCAAAAGTGTAGATCGATGAAAATTACATTGTGATATTCTTCCATTTCCATTATTTAGAGCCACCCCACAATATAAGAAAAAGAGGACCCTATAGTATCCCCCAATTAACATGGATGTTGTCCTGTTGCCCAATAATAGAGGTGACAGTGATCATTGCTGCCATAATGATGTAGATCATGCAACACCATTCTAATAATGATTTATTCAACTAAACAATGAGTAGTTATTTTGAGGTTCTATTCAATGTGTAGGATTTGTGACTCCCAAACTAGGGAGAAAGAAAGACAGAAAAAGCTATATATAGATATTTAAACATTTTTGCACTTTGTCCTTTTAGTAAATGAGACTCACAGTACAAGTAACCCACTAAAGGGAAAAAAATGAAATATCAGCTCATCTGTTAACAATTCAGCTTGCAATTAGTCCTCTAACCCACAGCAAACCTTGTCCTAATTATTTTCCTTTTATAGATCTCGTTCTTCTATGTTAGAACACTGTTGGCTATTTCTCATTAGGTTTGCGAAGAAAAGCTCATATATAAATGACTCATATTTTAGTGAGTGAGCTTTTGGCTGTGTTTAAGAATGGGTTGGATGTGTTTCTAGCAAAAAAAGGGAATTCTTAGTCATGACTATTAATTATATTTAGTAGTGATTGATCCAAGGCTAGGGGGTCAGAAAGGAATGACACTCATATTAAACTACTAAATGGCCTACTGCTGAGGGGGCTTTTCTATACTCTTTTAACTCTTCATTTTCAAGTATATCTGCTGAAGCTGATATGCTCCAAGGTTGTAGCCTATTAGCCCTGGCATGTGCACAAAAAATCCCCATATTTACTCAAATTAAAGCTGCACCACTTGCTGGAGCTAGGAGAAAAGTTGGGTTACCACCCTATAATCCTGTGCAGGAATACCATGACATTCATTAATTAAGGACATAATACCTCTTAGCAAATACATTATTATGCTTCTCTCCTACTCTGTACATCTTGCTATATGGTTTTCCCCTTTGATAATATGTTGAAGTATTCAGATATATGTAGTCCAGCAACATTTGGGTAAAGTACGGTTAAACAATAGATTTTGTATTCCCTTTAATATACTATTCTGCTTTTGCTTGTGTGCCCTACTGAAAAGCCAGATAGACTAGGATTTAAGGAAAAAAATGTCCTTGGGAGCAGAGCAGCTGCACCCGTGTGTTTCGTACAAAGTTACCAAGACACAAAGAATTGCTTTCATTTCATCCAAGCACCTGTTTTTACACATCTTCCTAGCACCTACGCAGCAAGTTATGCTTTCATGTACTGCTTATCAGCCCTACGAGGAGGAAACTGATATGTGAATCAGACACAAAGGCCCGGATTTATCAAGTAACAGATACATAAATGCACCAAATTGCTTTCTATACTTAATACCAAAGAAAGCTGCTCAGCTTCTGAAGCAGAAATAATTCACAAAGCTGGTTACTGGGTGGGGCAGAAAAGGCATCTGTCCTGGGCCCTTGGCAATAAAGAGGGGCAAGTATTAGTATCAGTCACATACCTCTGCTATACAGTGAAAAGATTTACGTCTGATAGTAAAGAAAATGTCTGCTATGTAAGGGGCTGCTCTTGGACTTCATTCTTGAGGTCTGTGGGCATGAGATCTATTGTGATCCTTGTACTTACCACATGCTCAGTGGGGCTCCTTTGCTGTCCAGAGTATTGTGTCCTTCACTTTCTGCCAGATGTAACAATAAAGGTGCAACTAGTATAAGGTGCAAAGCAAATTTTGAACTGCACCTTCAGTAGGTTCAAGTGCTAGCTGAAGTTCTCTAAGAGGTGCAAATTTTTTGCTCCTTAGTTTGCCAGTGATTACACAAACCCAATGGTAAATCAGCCCTTATATGCAGTAACAACTGTCACCTCCTGGGATCTCCTCTTTCTCCAGCATTGACGTAAATTACGTGTAAATTATAGAACTGAGATTTTTGACCAAAGTGATGGAAATTTTTGTAGATGTAGTTATGATAGCCTGAGTCATTTCTGGGAGAACCTGTAGTGAACAACATGGTCTTGTCATAGTCAACATCTTCCTATTAACTTACTGTATATTGAACACACCTGAGCCAGCAGGTAAGAATGTTACACACTGCAATCCAAGCCAGACTCAAGAAAGTATACAGGATATGATTCATAAAAGTTATAAACATTTAGTACAATACATCCTCCCCTTATGAACTGTGCTTAATGATGTAATCAGTTCTAATTAGTGATGTCATTTGTGCCCCATGACACACTGAAGCATAAAAAAAGTCACACCTTTTGACTTTGGTGGTTATATTTTACAAAAGGGGTACATTATCCCCTAGAGGGAGAGGGAGAGAGATTTATACTTGGGATGAAGACAGACATGGAGAGGTTGCCTCTTGGAACAAGCAGCTAAGTCTTTTAGCAAACTGAATGCTGAGAATGTTAATTGGAATTCCTGGCATTTGGATTGGCCTGGGTCTGGGGGTGTATGCACAGATTCTAGTTATGCATAATGGCTGTATTATATATATTATGTTTTTTTCTTAGCCTTGGGGACAAAATAAGTTTTTTGTGTCCTACACAAGTAACTAAATATACTGAGATGTTGGTCCTTATAGCAGAAGCAAGTCAAACATTTGGCCTTTTATCCAAATATTTCATACCTCCCAACTGTCATATTTTGAGCGAGACAGTCCCAGTTTTGAAAGCTCAACCCGCAGTCCTGGGTTGTTACTAAAATGTTCCGACATTCTATTTGATCTGTTGCAATGAACAGCCATAAAAATATACAAAGTTTCTAACTTAATTGGCTTTTGGCAGAGAGTTCAGAACAGCCATTATGTACACTTATATACTTTTGTAATAATTTAAGATAAGCAAATAAGTAATTCTAGCAATTTTAATTCTTAGGAAACTGACTTGCAGCTTAAACGGCAATTCACCTTCATTAGCAAAACTGTAATAACATATAAAAACCACAGAAATGTGTTCAATATTTTATAACCTGCCAAATTTTGTAAAAATGAACATGGTAATTAGGGAGTGTGGCTACAAAAATGGGCATGACCAAAAATGTGAAATCTTTCCAATCTTCTTGTCCCTCTTTCTATTTTAGAATTGCTGGGATGTATCTCATATGCTACGTGATAGTCCAATTAATAAATATGTAACCTTTATTATATGCTTGGGGAATATCCATTGTTATTAGTAACAGGTGCTAAGTTTCTAGCAGGTCTAGTAACCCATAGCAACTAATCAGATGTCTGTTTTCATGTGACTGCTGATTGGTTGCTGTGTTTACTAGTCCTGGAGGAGGCTACATATTTCATAACACAGCTCCCTACAGTGATTTATAAGGAAAGACTAGCATTATGTTCTCTTGTAAGTCAGGACTTCCCCTAAGGATGGGGGGGGGGCGTAAGTTATGTAATGGTGTCATATAAGCACATATTAATACAGCTACAGAAGCAGTAGTGCATTGTTACATTGTGACTCTCTTTCTGAGATGAGCCATGTACAAAGGGCTTTAGGCATTCTCCAGTGGAAGCCTCTCAATGAGGCTTCCAAGTTCATTCCCATCTATAGTCCCTACACTAAGGCATACTTTTTGTCCTTGAAAGTTATTCAGTAATGCCATATAACAGAGTTTAAACACTTGTTTGGTTGCTTATCAGTTACTCCTGCTATGTGGCAAGTTCATTTACAGTAGCTCCCTGAAGAACATGGATCCCTCAGGACAAATCTCAGGCAAACCAACACTGACTCCTGGCAGCTGTTATGCATTATCTGGGTATATGATGTAACAGATTGAGCCAACATGCAGCCATGAAAAACCATGAAAGAATCTACCTACCAGTGTAGAAATGCCATAGAATAATTTGCACTAAAGAACTTATTTAGTTGAATCTCTATCACCTTGCCTTGAGTGTGAGATACAAGGAAAAGCTAGAACAGAATTGCAGGGCATGTCATGTTAATATTTCTCTAATAAAATCTGAGAATCTACCTGAATAATTACTCAGCGGAGACTATTGTTCCAGTTTTTCTCAATCCATTCAGCAGACAGTGACTCAAGTCTGAAATGTCTGATCCTCAAACAGTTTTAGGGAGAGTCCATTGTGTTGTGCATCTGATATATTCATTCCAGAATGACTGCAGTTAATTATTAACATTCATTTAAATGTACATCTATTGGCTAAATTATGTTTTTTGGGTAGATGTTTAACCATTGCAATGAACCTAGACGATAGGTATTATAAAATATGAATGAACTTGCACAGAGGTGTGTAGCATTGTGTAAACATTGTGTGTAAACACCTGCATACACCTGCAAGCCAGGCTCTATGAGTCAGCTCATGTCTTAGAAAATATAAACACACAATTTGCACATGATAGAGCTTCTATCTAAAGCACCAGCCTTAGGCTGAGCTCTTGCTGATCAGGACCAGTAGAATGGATATGGTTTAGCACCAATCAGTATGCCATAGAATCCAGCAAGCAACTAGGTGACACTGGTCTGGTACATCTATAAAGCACCAACTGATTCCTTTATAAGTATACATAAAAACAATAGAAAACACAGACAGAGAAATAGCTGATGATAACCCTGCCTGCATTTTTTGCTGCAAAAAAAAAATCACACCATCTGACCCATGACAATGTCAGTATAGGAATGGGGAAGGTCCTAATGGCAGAAAGAGAGTTTCCTATGGCCTGTACATAAACCCATTGGGGGCTGACATAGAGTTGGATAGATAAGAACCTGCTCCTGTTACTTCTTCCACAATTCTATGTTCTCACCCATTCAGGCTATATTTGCATGGAATGATGCCGGGGAGCAGGATGTTTGGGACCTCCTGTCTGGAAGATATAGTTGGCATGGGTGGCCGGGGGGGCCATTGATATCTTATTATGCCCCTGCATTAATCTATGACAGCAAAATAAGTACATACTGTAGTAGGCACAAGTCTGCTAAAAAGCTGAGGATAACAAAAATAGTTAAAAAAAAATAAAAAAATAGTTTGGACTGCCCAAAACTGCCCCATATCTTCTATTCCCTGTTCCTCCACCTTCCGTGTATTAACATTCTGCACTAGGGCAGAGGAGGGGCCAGGGCATGGGGCCAATAGGTTTAGGTGATGGAGGATGCCCACTGGTGCACGGTCAGACCCCAGGTCCCATAGTTTATTTTTACTAGGAAAAAAATCAGCAAAACAAAAACTCTATGTATTAAGGTAAGATTGACTGCTCTTAGACTTTAATATTCCCTGCCAACATAGAAATTCAGAAAAATAGTGCAGAATGGTAACAGAATGTTAACAAAAGCAAGACATTGTGCCAAACATACAGAAAGGGAAGCACAATGCTTATTCATGAACTGTGCTGCCATTTCCCTAAAGTGTTTCAAGGGCCTGATAGATTGTTTGAGCCATTCCTCACATTTCTACGTACTAATGTTGTGGTCAGATATATTGATTTTCTCTTCAGGGGTTCAACCAAGAAAAAAGGTCAAGGTAATGAAGATAGGATATACTCCAAGGATTTCTTGCTAGAGGCCAGCAGAGTGCTAGGGGGAAGGGGAGTGATCAAATAAAGTGCTTTCAAAGAGTGAGAGATTGAAGTAAAGAGCATACGTTAAATGAAATATTATGGAGAATGATGCTTTTACCAATCAGAATCTCAGAGGAGCTTGAGGTATAAGAGAGGCTACTGATTAATGTCGAAGGTTTTAACATGGACTGAACATTGTATTGTGCATCCACAGGAGGAGGCAAATCAATTGCAACCTGAGCGAATGTTTCATGCATGGATAGATTACCTACAGTCTATATATATATATGTTTAGAAATGGCAGCTGTGCAATTCCACCTTTGCCACTGAGTTCCAATTATCCTGTAATAAACACAGTTCATGAATAACCTTTAAAATATATTGTTATAATTGTGGCTAACTGATGTCATCAATTATAACTGGTTCTTAGTGATGATTTTGTAAAAATATAATACACAAGAGCCACAAATAACCTATAAATGATATCCTTATAATACATAATTAATTTACATCCTGTAAATTATATCCTTATAATCGGAGATTAGTGATGTCATCTTTGTCACAGGACTCACTGAAACGGAGTTTCATGACCTGTATAAAAACTCTCAGCCTTTGTCCTCGTGTTTTTACATGGTCATGGAACACCTTTGTAACTTATAATATCCTTATATTTTACAATAAGGGTACTTTATTAACTATATAATACACAAAAGCTGTGAATATCTTAGAAGTCACCTCTGAGTTCCATGACCTGTATAAAAACACTCGGCCTTCTGGTATTGTTTGAATGTAATGCAGTTATCACTTCTTGTGATTGTTTTAAATTTCTTCCACATTTCTTCTGATATTGCTTTCCTAGCCATAACACTATTGATATGTATTTCCACACTTGATTTCTCTTCACTGTCTGATGCAACATTGTTCCTCATTCCATGTCCTTGATAATGCATGGAGCTAGAACGAAACTGCCTAGTGTATATTCTACTTCGTAGTCATATTTATGTAAAAATATGCTGAATACGTGGGGAAACTTTCCATAGTTCTTTCTGTGTGATGGTAAGCAGTGCCCTGTGATCTGTTTTAAATATAAATTTTGTCTCATACACAAAGTTGGGGAATGCTTCACATCCAAAAGATACCAAAAGTCTTTTTTCTGTTTGTGCATATTTGCACTCTGTGTGCAACTGGCTTCCATTCCTTACCATATTGTTGTAGTAAAACTGCACCTATTCCATCGTTTGGTGCATCTGTTGATATTTTTGAAGGCCAATGTATGTCAAAATATTGCAAAGTCTGTTCACAACTAAGAACTTCTTTTAGTGATTTGAACTCCTTTTCCTGCTTCTCTGTCCAAATCAACTCAAAATGCTTTAGCAACAAGCTCCTCCTTTGGGGAGTCTTGTCTGCCAGATTGGGAATGTACTTGCCAAGGTAGTTTAAAGGGAATCTATCAGTTAATAGTGCTGTTCCAGAACAATTCTGCATTGAAATCCATTTCTCAAAAGAGCAAACAGATTTTTTTATATTTCATTTTTAAATCTGACATGGGGCTAGACATATTGCCAATTTCCCAGCTGCCCCAAGTCATGTGACTTGTGCTCTGATAAACTTCAATCAGTCTTGTTCTGCAAGTTGGAGTGAAATCACCCCCTCCCTTTCCCCCACCCAGCAGCCTAACAAAAGAACAATGGGAAGGTAAACAGATAACCGCTCCCTAACACAAGATAACAGCTGCCTGGTACATCTAAGAACAGCACTCAATAGTAACCCATGTCCCACTGCGTACTATTCAGTTACATTGAGAAGGAAAAACAACAGCCTGCCAGAAAGCAGTTCCCTCCTGAAGTGCTGGCACAAGTCACATGACTGGGGGCAGCTGGGAAATTGACAAAATGGCTAGCCCCATGTCAGATTTCAAAACTGAATATAAAAAAATCTGTTTGCTCTTTTGAGAAATGGATTTCAGTGCAGAAGTCTATTGGAGCAGCACTATTAACTGATGCATTTAAAAAAAAAACATGTTTTCCCATGACAGTTTCCCTTTAACATACCTGTGAATCTCTGCAGTTCTTCTTTATTACTGGGATTGGCCATGTTTTTAATTGCTAGAACTTTTGCAGGATCTGGTTTCACTCCACTGTGCGCAATTATTTCATGATACAACATTTTTGGTTTCTAAAACTGACATTTAGCACGATTCAGTTTAAGTCCATTTTCTTTTGCTATCTATGAGACTCACTTTAATATTTTGTCATGCTCTGCTTCTGTGGTGCCAAAGTTAAAATATAATTTATGTAAACTTTAACTCGCTCAACCCCTTCCAAGAGTTGCTGCATTGTTCTGTGAAAAATCTCTGGTGCCACACTTAATCCAAAAGGCAGACGCTTGAACGGATACCTTCCAAAAGGTGTATTAAAGGTACACAATTTCTGCTGAGGATTTCATTCCTCTCCTCAATGCCACAGGCACATGCCTAATTTGCATATTCATTTTTTACTTCCTTGTTTTGTGCCAAAAAGTCATGTGATTTCCCTTCCTGGTCCTAATTTGCATATGCAAATTAGGATTCAGATTTGGTTTGGCCACTCAGAAGAATTCGGCCAAATCCTGCTGAAAAAGCTTGAATCCTGGCCGAATCCCGAACCGAATCCTGGATTTGGTGCATCCCTGTGTTGGAGAGCAACACAAGCTTGAAAAAGTCCATGGGATGTCAAATAAGAGCTCTGATTGGTTTTTTGGTAACCCCTATATGGACTGGCAGCCTACAGGAGAGAATGTTTGGCAGTACATCTGTTTTTTATGCAACCAAAACTTGCCTCTAAGCCATTAATTCAAAAATAAGCACCTGCTTTGAGGCCACTGGGAGCAACATCCAAGGGGTTGGAGAGCAACATGTTGCTCACGATCTACTGGTTGGGGATCACTGCCTTAAGCACTGATGTTTTACTTATTAGTTTTGCTTTCATTTGTAGGTTTTCCATATTTTTCTGTGATAATGCTTGTTTCTGCCCCTGTGTCCACTTTATACTTAATCTGGTAACCATTTGTATCAATGTATATAGTCCGTCTTTTTTTTAATTCCATTCCTTTTACTGAGAACACAGATCTCCTCCTGACTCTCCTCACTGCTGCTGTCCATCACTGCATTTAGTTTGCTTTTAATATAACACTGCTTGGCAAGTGATTATGTTTGCCACACACCTTGCATTGTTTACCAAAAGCCGGGCAGTTGTTAAATGAATGGGTGTTGCCACAGTTATTACAGACTTTGTATTTGGTAAATCTTGCATCAGTTTTCCCTTTGCCTTTCTTTAAATAAGATTTACGTGTGTGAGCACTTGGTGGATGTGGCCACTCTACTAACTTGAGAAACCTTCTCTTCACTTCTTATTCCTGTTAGCACTTTGAGCTGCTATTTTCTGAGTTCAGCTGCTTGACAAATTCTTATAGCTTTTTCTAATGTAAGATCCCGTTCCCTTTACAATCCTTCTGCACTTTTTGATCATTATATCCAATTACAACCATGTTTCTTATTAATGAATCTCTCAGCTGACCAAAGTTACACGTTCTGCTTTTCAACTTGAGGTCTGTTATGCATTCCTCTATGCTTTCAATTGGAGACTGCACTCTGGAGTTAAAGATACATCTCTCATTTGTCTCATTTGCCTTAGCAGCGCAGTAATCTTCACATTTTCCCATAACCACTTCAAAATTAATGTTAGCAAAAGGGCCACTTTCAGTCTCTGCTTAAAGATTTTCCATGCTTCCCCAACATTTTCCACAACCTTAACTGGAGCAGGTGGATTGTAGACTGTCTGTCATTATATGTGCAGGGACTGCTACAGTCACAGGCTGAGATGGGCCTGCTGCATCCTCTGTACCTCTTGCAGGTTCTGAGGTGGTTCAGGCTCTGTCTGCTGAGTGGATCCACTTCTGGTACCATGTGTTGTACTCCTTAATATCAGATTCTGAGTACTGCAACAGCAACTTATTTATTAAAGGGGTGGATCACCTTCAAGTTAACGTTTAGTTTAGTTTAGTTTAGTTTTTGTAGAAGGGCCAATTCTAAGAAACTTTTCAACTGGTCTTCATTATTTATTTTTCATAGTTTTTTAAAGGGAAACTGTCATGGGAAAACATGTTTTTTTCAAAACACATCAGTTGCTGCTTCAGTAGACTTCTGCACTGAAATCCATTTCTCAAAAGAGCAAACAGATTTTTTTATATTCAGTTTTTTTTATATTAGGGGGGCGACTAAATCCCCCTGAATCTGCCGTGTGTCCCAACCCTTAAAGTTACAAGGAGTGGCTTTTTGCCATCCCTGGTAACTTGTTCAGTGTCCATGGCTACATGAGGGAGCAACTGTATTTTCGGAAGGTTTTTGTTTTGGGGCTAGTTAGAATTTCAGAGGAAAATGCCACTAAGAGGCTCCTCATCTTGCAATAACATTTCATAGTATATAATGGAAGTAGGAATAACTTCTTACCATCTGTTGCCATATGTTGGCCTGACTCTAATTCCTTTCTTGTTTGTGTATCGAATTGCATTAGTGAGCTGTTCGGAAGCTGCCAGTATATATATATGATATTTCTTGGGAGATGCTGTTTTTATGTCTAAACATTTGAATCAGGCCATAGGATTGTTTTCTTAGAGTCTGGAGGTTTGGAGACAATAACAACTGTGCCCGAGAAACATATTATGGTTTCTTGGAATATACATATTAAGAAATAAAAAATATAATATGCACTGCAACATTTGATACATCCTTGAGGTTGAAGACTGACTTAGAGGAAAGTGAACACTCCTCTGCCACCCCTGCCCCCATGCCATGTGTCAAGTCAAAGGGGAAAAAAATAAATTCTTTCCCGGGCCTAAAGTGGCAAATGCATAGCCCCCAGATTAACTGTTCTTCTTGCTAAGGATGCATCCAACCATTTCCCTGAATCAAACCAAGACTTCACTCATCACCACCTCTTTTGGAAGAGCATTCCATAGACTTCCCTTACAGTAAAAGATTGCTGAAGGTTAAACCTTCTGTCCTCCAGATTAAATGGATGTTTGCTTGACACCAGGACTCCCCTAGGTAAAATGTGACAAATATTTATGATGGACATGACTAGACACAATTACAAATCCGGCTTAACAGTATACCATAATTTTTTTGTTGGGGGATTTTGCTTAGATTTAATATTCAAATTAGGGGTCTGATTTAGTTCTGTATTCAGTGTGCATTCTGTATTCTGTTTTGCAGGGTCCCCACTAGAAATCACTGCCCTTATGCTGTGCTGAAACTTCCATTTCTGCTGACCATGCTATCATGACATATGGCAGAACACCTTACCTAGCAATAACAGATAATTGGTTTCTACAGAAAAGTCATACATAATCATTTCCTTAGTAAGCCAAATCTGTATAAAAGCCAATGACTGAATGAGCCAATGAGTCACTCAGGTTTTAATATGTTCACTGACTTACTTATTCCACCTTACTAGAAGCATCCCCTGGCCAGAATCTGATAGTTGTAATATTGTATTAGAGTGGCTGTTCCTGTTCTAAACTAAAAATAAATCTAAAATAAACTGTTTTTTGCCTACCCAGCTGCCCTATTTACAAATGATTCTATATTCTGGTTGTTGTGCAATTGCTAAATATATCCTTTCTAGCTCTCGGCACCAGTGTAATAATAACAAGCAAGCAACAGTTGCACAGAAATTCCAATATGTTAAGTAAGAACATGATGACCAATGTAAAGCAGGCATGGATGATTGTCATAGCAAAACTCTTTTGCAGTTGTAATTAAACTTTAATGGGGTAATGTAATAAAAGGCTAAAATATTTGGCCACGGGCAGTAACCTATAGCAATCAATCAGCAGGTACAATTTACTAGTCACCTGTTAAGCATCTTATTGGTTGCCATAAGTTACTGCTCCTGGGCAAACCTAGTGCCTTATATTACTTATAGGGGCAAATGTCTGTTTTGGAGAGCTAGGGGGAGCAATAAAGTCACCATCCATGGAGAAGTTGCTCACCATATTGTCATTGGTAGCGGGATGTAGGTTAGATAGATGGATTAGAGTCAATAGGCCAAATGATACTAGAATATGCTCCATTGAGAATCCTGTTGGACGTGTTAATACTTGACCCTGGGTTAATGCGATTGTTGAAGAATGAATTAAAATTTTTAAGCTCTTAACAGCTAAACAGCTTTATATCTGCCCTTTACTTTTTTCTTAATAACTATTTGGTGTATGGCCATAAAAGCTGAGCAATGATGAATCATCAGAAAATGTTGCATTTTGCCAAAAATGTATAATAAGATAAAATAAACCTAAACTGGCACAGCACTCTTTGATCAGAGCAGGATGACTGCTAAAGTGTTAGTAAATGTTATTTTCCTTGGAAAATCTTCTTGTAGCTGTAGTTAAGCCTGGCCCACTTGTAGGGCAGCAGTTATGTATTTCACTATGTTCACTGAACTAAGCTTCAATAGAAACTCCACATTACCATGAGAGAACATTTGAACTAATATTTCTGTGATCAATTTGGCATTGCCTTGCGGCACGGTATGATTGTCTGTCTGTCTCACTTGCCCACTCATCCAAGTGACTGCTCACAGCCAAAACATGACTCAGTCACTATGGGAAATCTTTCCATGTTCACATGTCTATTCTTATTCCAGTGAGTGGTTTTGCTCTTTACTAACACAGGCCACTTTCATTTTCAATCAGCATATAAAGTAAGCACATGATGCAGCTTTTAATGCATGTAGAGCTAATGAGACAACCATAGATTCTACAGAGGCAGTTCTTAAAGGGGAAGTAAAGACCTTTCAAAAAGTTTACTTTCCAAAATAAATATGTATTTGTTTTCTACCATTTTGAAGGTAGAAGCTTTAGATCCCACAGCCATATCTGACAACCCAATATTCCATACTACATACTACATTTAGAAAGATATATTTTGCAACTGCTGTGCTTATACAAAACAAATGATGTGTACAGATATAGTTATAGAATGGTACACCTACCCCTGAACCAACACAACCCCCAGGACATCTTACTAGCAGAGTCTCAGTTACTTTATTCTGTAAATAAGGGGATGAGGTGATGATTTATAGAACCCTAGGCAAATTGGAAAGACAAGTGCCTGAAAACATGACTAAACAACACATGAGAATGAACACAGACAGCCAGGCCCCATGGCAATTTCATGCTTTAACTTTCTGGCTCTGATCACAAATTTCTTTAGTAATTTTTGCAATAGCCATAATGTCTCATATCTGGGGTGCTCTTATAGACAGCAGCCTTGGGATGCAACACTTCTTTATTATTGGTTCATATATCTGCTAGATAACTGATACATACAGTATGTAGGTTATATGTGTACATGTAGTATAGAATGAACAATTTGTTAAAGTGAAATAATGCATATGGGACCTCAAATGTCACAAACCCCAGCTGTAAAGATCCTTTGCTGCCCTAGGCACAGCCCTTCACCTGCCCCATCACCTATTCAATTTGGCACATGGGCAATATGCCGCCACCTACCACTTGATTTTGCAGTAAGTGTCTGGAGGGCTATGTGCTTTTTAAAAATAGGATTTTTTTTGTCTGCTGTAGGCATTTGTCATACCTGTAGGAACCAAACAATAGTGCTCTGTACAACTGCCCAGTGTCTCAAACAGTGAATCTTGAGGCTCCTAGTTGGAATTTATTTTGGCAAGGGAACAATGCTTTCTCCTGTCTGAGAATCATCCTTTATTTAAGCTGCTCAAAACCATGTTCCTTTTAATGTGTTTAGAAATGAGTTGGGATAACTAATCATGAATAGATTATTCTGTTTTAAAGTCACATATACTGTATATACCTTCCATAACACTGTCTATTTTGGTATCCAAAGCTTAATTATATATGCAAGAGATTCATCCAATGAGAATCAATTTTACCAGCTCTGTATCAGTCATCTCACTGATATTGAATATAGTGGCTGTGTAATTTTGCTTGCTAATTTTACACTCCAGTCAAACTTCAGGCATGGATAGTGCTGTTTAGATGTCTAGACCTATAAAAATGTATTTAATACCTTTGGTATTGACTTTATGAAGTCAAGAATAACGAGTCAAGTATAAACACTGGTGTTGGAGGACTCACCATCATTTCTGTACCCTTGATCATATGCTGGAGAGAACTGGAAGTTGTTGTCCTACAGCATTTGGGTCCACTGCCATGGAAGATATATTAGTCTTTAAAATTACAGGTATGGGACTTGTTATCCAGAATGTTCAAACATGGAGTTTTTTGGATAATGGATATTTCTGAACGTTGGATCGTCATACCTCAAGTTTACTAGAAAATCACATAAGCATGCAATAAACCCAATAGACTGGGTTTGATTCAGGATTCGTTTGGATCAAGTACAAGATACTGTTTTATTATTACAAATAAAAAGGAAATCATTTAAAAAAAAATTATTTATTTGATTATAATGGAATCTATCAGAGACAGCCTTTCCGGATAACAGATCCCATATCTGTACTAAATGAGTAAAGCCACAGATCCACCAAGATTTCTGCCTATACAATACCTTCCACCTGCCAGCAGATCTACTCCCATACTTTGTGATACTATGTTGGTAAGCTTTCAGCCAGCAAGTGCCTTCACATGAATGTCACTATCAGGCAGGTGTGAGACGAATGCAGGTAAGTGTTCCTTGTCCTCACCTTCAATCGTAAACAGTAAAACCCTAGGGGGAAATGGGAAACTTGCAGCATTGCACCAGTGTTGTGCTGAGCAGAGGAATGTGCACTTGGGTTCCTTTGATCCTTTTTAACCCTTGAGGTTGTCTTGGAGGAGGGGACATTAACTGCCATTAGAGTGATATATATAATGACTCATTGAAAGAGTAATAGAAAACATGTCCCTCTATCCCAAATGTAATTGTAGCACCCACATTTAATCAAGGAGATCCATTTTGCAACACTTATGTTCTCTTTTAGTTTCTGGGTTTATAGCGCTAACTTCTTTCACACTAGTGCCAATGAAATACCCATTTTCTAACCTATATCTTGGATATTGGATATCTAGTTAAGGTTATTTCCCTTTCCTTAAATACCTTCCAAAAACTAGTGTGACAGATACAAGGTTCCTTTGCGAGTGTTAATAATCACAATGCACTCCCAGCATGCCTTGATGTTTTGTTCAGACAAGTCCAGACAGGACAGCAGTGTTGCATACAGGAGCAAATTACATTCAGAACAACATTTCTCTGGCCATCAGTGCTCATATTGCATTTAAAGAAGGACCTAAATAAAACTGTATAAAACATTATAACCCCTTTAACTGTGGCCCTAGAAGGGACACATTAGACCCATCATGATGTGTACTCCATAGAAATGATGAGTTGTGTGAGTGGCAATGTGTTTATAGAAGCTTTCAATCACTGGGTGAACTTTATATATCTTTTGCAGTATTATATTATATGTCTTGTTGCCGACATTCCCTGAGTGTTTTGTTGCAGCAGAGAGAAAGGTTACAAGTGCTCTTCAGTTACCAGCATTCAAAAAAGAACCATTGGTGGGATAAGAATTGATACCAAAGTCAGCAGGATCACCCTATAAAGTTTCACAGTCTTAAAATCAGTTCTAACAGTTCAGTGTCTCAGATATCCAGTAACAATAAAGGGTTTGTTGCAGCTGTCCGAGATTGTGATCTTGGGAAGCATTATAGAAAGAACCCAAAAACCTTGTACTATCAATCACACGCGTTATTCTTTCATTACTGTATAATGGGGTTCTACCTACTAAATAGTTTCTAGACAATAGCAATGTAACAGGTAAATGGCTCTAGCCGTCTCATCAAGACCAACCTCCTTTCATTTCACTGACCTTACTATAGCTTAGGCTGGTTCCCACGAGGCAGACCATACTCTTACGTGGTACCTTGTCACAGGGTAAGCTTTTAACATGGGACCTTGACAAAAACCATGCTCGTGGGACCTTGACACCAAACTCGCACTTATAACACAGACTGTACTCTTTACAATGAACTTTGACACAGAACATGCTCTTACAATACAGACCATGTCTTTACATGGGACCTTGACTCACAGCAGGTGCATTAATAGGACCTTAATACAAAGCATGCTCTTACATGGGAACCTAATACAAAGCATGCTCTTACATAAAACTTTGACACAGACCATCAGGCCCAGATTTGTGGAGAGGCCACCTAGGCCCGGTACTAGGGCTACAGGATTTTAGGGGGCGGCATGCTGCCCAACCACACCCACATTGGTTCAGAAATGTAAATTTCCTGTGTGCCAATTCCCATTGCTCCGTCCCGATGATGAAAATTTTACCAAATAAAAGGGAGGGACAGGGGAGACAAACATCAGCGGGCCTAGGGGTGCCCCCTATGTAAATCCGGCCCTGCAGACCATGGAATACTGATAAATATTGTTCTCTTAAAAGGAACCTTGACATAGCTCTTCCCATTTAGAACTCCTGCACAGTACATTTTTTTATCGGTTAAGGCTGGTAGACAATGACTTTACACCACCCTGCACCCACGTTAGATGTCATACGCCTATATGTAATATAAGGCACTAAGTTTGCCATGGGGCAGTAACACATGGCAACCAATAAGATGCTTGCATTTAAACAGGTGACTAGTGAATGCTACCTGCTGATTGGTTGCTATAGGTTACTGCCCTTGGGCAAACTTAGTGCCTTTTATTACATAACCCCAATAGTGTCTAGTGGTGAGAATGGGTAGTGGGGAGGCCAGAACAGGGATCATGGGCCACTGCAAGGTCAACATGGGGATTGTAGCATGCAAAGGTCACAGGTAGGGATGTGAGAAATACTTCACCTTGTTTCAGTGAGAAAAACCACCATAGACTATAACGGATAGTTTTTTTTTAAAAATGTGAAAAAACACCCATTGGCTTCAATGTGTTAGCCAACTTTTTTGCAGTTTCCAGAATTTTTGGAAACTGCAGTCATGTAGTCTGCTCCCCACTACTTATCATTTTAAAGCCAAATTAAAATAAAATGTTCATTCTGCATAGCAATGGTTGTATGGAGCCAAGAATAGTCACATGTAAAGAAGGCAGGCAGGATTTTCATTGGAGGATACTCTTGCATCATTTGGGCTGCTGCCTCTGGAGTACTTGGAAAAAAGTACAATATTCCTTTAACAATCTATCTCTACTATTAAGGCGTTTAATCCCTATCATGCTTTCCGCATGACCTGGAGAATGCTGGAAATTGCAGTCTAGCAATGTTTGGGTGGGGCACCGCTGTCCCTTTATCCCCTCGATATAAGGCTGCAAAATTTACAGTCCACCAATAGTTGAGTGAATCCGCAATGCTAAGTAAGGAACACAATGGTTTTGTAAGTTAGAGGTGCACAACTGCATAAAAAAAGTGGGGATAATCTGGAAGGTGTGTGGAAGATTGGGCTGATCTAGAGGAAGATGATACAATGGTGTTATAAATTAGCAGTGCATAAAAAAGTGAGGGTAATCTGGAAGTTTCATATAGTTTATTCTGTCTGTAACATGGAACTTCAACTAAACCCTATAAGTAACTCTTACATCTCTACGAGAGCATCTCCTCTACATAACACAAGCTATTTTGTCCAGAAATAATTTAATTAGCATTTTGTGTTCATACTGTGAAATCAGCCATACAAATGCACAGACAATAGAAAAAGCTTAATGTGCACTCGCACCCAGTAGTGTGATTCAACATTCCTTCATTATCATGGCCACAGTATGACATGCTGGACTCTAACGCCAGCCAACAGTGGGTAGAGAGGCCACATTCTCCGTTGGATGAAACAATGTATGCTTCAATGCAGTCCTTGTTTGAAATTTGAACCTCAGTAGCCTTCCAAACCAGTGGCTCATGAGCATTCAAATGGCATAAATAAAGTGACACTGTCTTTAGGACCGTGAAACAAGTTCTTTTTTTCTAACCTGGGGAAGTATCCCCACCCACTTTCTCATACTATACCTGTACTCCGAAAAAGGAAAAATAAGGAAGTCCTTCCCTGTAGGTGGAAGAGCAGTGCTGTTTCTTGGCTCTGAAACCTTCAGCCTTGTTACTTTTTACAGCTCCTGGTTTGCAGTGGAATGTAAGTACCTGACACAGGGGGGCTACAGGAACAGAAGTATAAATCTAGAAATCTAGGGTGTGTCAAGGTCCTTTTTCACACACCCCCTACTTTATTTTTATTGTTTCTGCAGCCAGAAGTAAAAACGAATGGGGATTGAATTGATCTGCCTCTTTGCTTTCATTCTGCATGGAAAAAATCACGTGCAAGGTAAGAAAAGAGTTAATGATTGAAGCAATTTACTTTAACTGTTAATTAATAACACCTTACGCTGTACTTTATACCGTACCAGAGTGATTGTCATAGTGCAGAGTAAGACACAAGGAGTGGATGACACGGAGAAGGGATTGTACCCACAGGTGCTTGTGTCTTGAGGGTTCTATGCATCCAATTTATAACAGAGCGCCAGCTGCTATGTAGTGTGGTATGTGGTTCCACTGTGCTTACAAAATATGACTTGTTTAGTTTCTTGTCAGTGCAAGGCACATAATTATTCACTAAATGTATCCAGTGCTGTCTTGTCTGGGATTTTGTGCTGTTCTAATCCACTACTCACTTTAATTTTATTTATGTGAGTAAATATTCCCAGGGCTGTTTTCATTGTTGGTGGGGCTAGAGTAAAAAAGACCCACTATAAGTATATGTATGTATCACTGTCAAATGTATTGCTACTTAGCTGTTGTTGAACTATACAACTCAGTCCACAGTGTACAACTGCTGTATTTTATCAGTAGCTGAAGGGTTGCAGGTTTAAGTAGCAATGATGTAAGCAAATGCTACCTCCCTACTTTACCTGCTATCCCGCAGCCACAGTTCTTCCCAGAGACTATTATCCCACTGCTACTATAGGCACCATCTCTTCCTACTATACCTACTATCCCACAGCTACAGTCCCTTCCCAGAGACTATTATCCCACTGCTACTATAGGCACCATCTCTCCCTACTATACCTACTATCCCACAGCTACAGTCCCTTCCCAGAGACTATTATCCCCACTGCTTCTATAGGCACCACCTCTCCCTACTATACCTGCTATCCCGCAGCCAGATTTCTTATTCCCAGAGACTATTATCCCACTGCTAATATAGGCACCATCTCTCCCTACTATACCTACTATCCCACAGCTACAGTCCCTTCCCAGAGACTATTATCCCCACTGCTACTATAGGCACCATCTCTCCCTAATATACCTGCTATGTCACAGTCACAGTCCCTTCCCAGAGACTATTATACCACTGCTACTATAGGGACCATCTCTTTGTACTATACCTGCTATCACACAGCCACCATACATTCACAGAGGAAATTATCCCCACTGCTAATATAGGTACCATCTCCTCATACGGTACCTGTTATCCCACAGACACATTTTATTCCCAGAGTGTATTATCCACAAACTGCTACTACAGTCATCATCTCTTGCACAATAGAAAAACATGTAAGTCTAAATAAGTTTCCAACATTAATTAAAACTTTTTTGGCATAAGAACCAGAGTTAAATTGACACAAGCATTACCTTTAGCCCTCTAGGGCAGGATGAAGTATTGGAAATGATACATATAGCTGACAGTCCATGGTGGGATGATTATGGGCTTTATCATGACAAATTTGTACTGGCAGACCCTAGGGCAATATCAATTAGAGTCATTCTGAATCCATTTAACATCTTTATTACAATTAGAGGCAAACTAGCACAAAAGGAAGGTGAACTGGAATCAATAGTTAAAAAAATAAAAGTCTATGAGTTGAGAAATGCTGGAAGTATAGTTATTACTTTTATGCTTGGTTTACTTTATAGCAGTAGGCTGATACTATTCTATAAATTTATATAGAGTACTATATAATTATATTGGAACCAAAATATAAGACCAGAATCTTGACAAGTTACATGGGGTCCAGACCCACTAGGGGTGGCGCATCAGGGCCCTGCAATCCCCCCTCCGCGACCCAGATGGGCCCCCTGGTCCAGCCACAAACTGACCTGTCCCTCTTCCCATGCTGCCAGCAGTACCTTCTCTTCATGTGGCTGCTGTGGTTGGGTCAGGAGAGAGATCTGGAAGTAGTGCAGACGAGCAGTGTTACAGGCTGCTGTGGACAGTCTGGGACAGTGGGGACTACCTACCAGTGTCCTGCAATGAGATGACTGACATACCCAAAAAGGAGTGATTCTTGCATATGTAATTAAGCATGGGGTGCCTAATTTAGAGAGTTATGAGCAGAGCCACATCAGTAATCATGGGACCCCATATGTTTAAGTTAGCAGGGACCCCCCAGGGAGCTCAGATTATTAGCCCACTGGTTACCTAAAGTCAGTGTTGGGCCGTTATAATAAGTAAAAGGAAAATGAGACCCCAGTGAAAAAAAAACTGCCATTGCCTTTGATCTGACCTAACTCCCACCTACGTACAATGCAACAAAAATCCACCCATGCAGCACAAGCTCTACAACTTCCAAATCAACTTCCAAATCAAATCAAATTTTGCCATTTTGGGTCCACTCCTCTGCCTTGGAGCACGACTACAGCACTCCATTGAGGTTACAGAAAAAGTCAATTTTTAGGGCAGACTTACATAGTTAAGTTGGGTTAAAAAAGACCAAAGTCCTTCAAGTACAACCCCTCCAAATGAACCCCAGTGCACATACATACACACACTCATACTAACCTATCTATACATTCACATATATAAACTATATATATATATATATATATATATATATACATATATATATATATATATATATATCTATGCTAATTAACTGTAGATTTTAGTATTACAAGCCCCTCCTAAAGGATGGAATCTGCCCAGGGTTGTATTTAAGTCCGATGCTGCTCTAGGCATCGGACCTAAACACGCCCCTACATCTCGGAAGTGACGTCACTTCCACTCACCAAGCTTGTCCTGTAGCGGAAGTGACGTAGCACACTTCAGCGCTGACTTGGCTCCTCTACCCCTCATCCCCCCAGGCTCCGTCACCAGATTTCAATAGGAAATCCGTGGGGACGGGTAAGGAAATTTAAAAAAATTAAAAATGCAGCACTGGTTAAGGCACCTGAGGGCCACCCCCACAATCCTGCTGCCCTAGGCACAGGCCCTCGGATGCCTATATAGAAATACGGCCCTGAATCTGTCATGACAGCATCACCCAGCTTCCAACTTCCATCTTTAACCAGTTTAGTTGCAAGTTTGTGAACTCTCTCATTAATATCCTTGATGATGAGTCCTTAGCAGGGACCATAAAGAGGCAAAATGATGTTTACATCCCTCGAATTAGCCATTTTTGTGGAAGACTAATTTATTTGATTCAGGAGCCACTGGATAACACTGCCTAGATTTACACAACTTGTTAGCCACAAACCCCCAGATCCTTTTCAAATAAAGATACACTACCATTTATAGTGTATCACTGACATTTACTGTATGTTATTTCTACCAAAGTGTATAACCTTCCATTTATCAATACTGAACCTCAGTGCAACATTATGCATTTTAGTTCTTATAGCACCAAAGTTAAGGAATTAAAAAAAAAATGTTGATTTGCTTTTAGTGCTCCTATAAATAACTGATCATGCCCAGGCATTTAGGGAATAAGAAGCCCATCTATTTATGTTTGTCTTATTTATGTTTCTCTATTTAGTAGACTACAGTGTTGGCATTGGGGAAATCCCTTTCCCACTAACCATATTCTGCTGGCTGGGTCGGTGACTTGTTAAAGCTCATAATAATGAAGTATAACGAATGTAAAATGAACATACAAATGGCATTTTACACTACACGCCTCATTTTGTTAATATGTTAAGTGCAAAAACATGGGTGCAATGTTGGTGGTTAGTGGGATTAGTGGAAAAAAAACATTTGTATTGATTTCTGATAGTTTTAGCTTTCATGTCAGGGAAGGCAATCCTGTGGCCCTTCAGCTCTCTACTGTACATGGGGTTGTAATTTAACACAACTGGATGGATACAGGTTTCACATTACTTATTTATATGATTTTTACATGACATTAGCCCGTTAGCAGTGATCCAGGATGATGTTACTAAGAATATATATTTTGAAATGATTTAAATTTTAAGGGGTTGTTCAAACGTTCAGTATAATGTAGAGTGTGATGTGCTGAGACAATTTGCAATTGATTTTCATTTTTTATTATTTGTGGTTTTTGCGTTATTTAGCTTTTTATTCGATAGGTCTCCAGTCTGCAATTCCAACAATGTGGTTGCTAGGGTCTAAATTGCTCTAGCAACCATGCTATGATTGTAATAACAGCCTGAAATATGAATAGGATATGAACTAAATAGAAAGATGAGTAATAAATAAAAATACATTTGTAGCTTTACGGAGCATTTGTTTTTTAGATAGGGAGTCAAAAAGAAAATGAATGCCAATTGAAAAATTACTAAGAATTAACCATTATATAACATAATAAAAGCTAAAGGATAACCAGTCCTTTGAATTGTAGTTCTCTCCTAAGTCATCTGAATATCCCCCCGTTGCACCTAGTCTATAGTCTATAGTCCCTTGCTGTTATCTAATACAGGGAGACTACTGTGCATTATTGGCTTGCCTGATCTCATATGGTAATAAACTAAGGGGATAGAAACCTTTCATATCAAGGTTACTTCACCCAAAGTTTACTGGACTACATACCCCATACGTCCTGCCACCATTCCCTTCCACAAGCTGAAACTGATCTTAGCATGGCTATCATCAAGGAGCATTGCATAATTCTTCATTCTAACAAGAACTGTCTATTGCATTCTGTATCGACACAAAGCCTAAATTGTGCTTATCCTTTACTAGGAAGTTGCGCTTTGGGAAGTACAATGACTTGCGGAGAATGCCTGAAACTGGGGCCGCACTGCGCTTGGTGCTTTCATAAGGTAAAAGAAACACTATGTTTATATTTTAAAAATATTAGGGAAAAATTAACCTTTGAGGCTAAACTGCATAGAAATCATTGATGCTACTTTTTTCACATGATTCCCATTGATAACAATAAAGCAGTATAAGCCTTAGACGTTCATTTAAGCTATATAAAAGGAATATATGTGCCAAGAAGAAGCAACCTGTCCAGCCTTGACACTAGGACCCACAAACTGTATCATTTGAGGAGCCATTTAGAGTGTTTTGACATTGTTTCCATCTCAGAACAAGCTTTTTGCCCACCAGCTAAACCTATTCATATCTGACATACGTTTGTGCATGTTTGTGCAGAACAATGAAAATATTTTTAGTTCATTAGTCACGTTTGGCCTAGCAGCGGAGTTTGTATGAAAACACTGTAAGAAAGTCCAGGGAGGGAATAGAACTTTGCAGTAGGTATAGTCAGGATTATAAGAAGCTATCTAGATTTTATAAGGAATGAATCACTTGGAGGAAAGAATACAGCATTGGTGGAATTTATCAAGTTATTTCAGTCGCATTCCACTTCCTGCTGAAACAAAAAGAAACCATTCTTAGGATACAACATAATCAGACTTTGTGACTGTTAAGGTGATAAACCAGAGCAAATCAATATGAGCTTCTGTACTGAAATTAAGGTGTGCCCTAGAAGCAGCTCTTTGGCTTACAGTGAACCAGGAAATAAGTCAAACAGTGCAGGGATCTATTATAATATAAATAATGCTGTATAGGCCATATTTTTATATGTATAGCAGTGCTTCTCAAACTGTGAGGTTCTCCCTCGGTTGCTATAGGTTACTGCTTATGGTCAAACGTAGTGCCTTTTATTACATAACCCCCTTAGTGTCACAGATCATACATTCTATGGCATTGCCTCTCATGGAAATGCAAGTCATTGCTATAGAAATTGTATTTTTCCATTAAATATTATGTAGTAGTTATACAGGGACCACAGAGCAGTAAGGGGAGTACATTCAAATCAACTCACCCCCAAAAAGATCAAATATGGAGCACCCAAAACACTGAACTGTGCATTGCATGAGTCTCAAAAGACTGTAACACAATTGTGTGACACGTCATATAACTCACTCTGTTTCCCAACAATTGACCCAGTGTACAAACAATTCTAATTAAATTACTTGAAACAAGAAGTGTAGTTCTTGGGATGGAGCAGATACTCTGGTACTCTAGTCTGAGTCTGTTCATAACACTTTAAGCACAAATTTTTTTGGGATTCATTTTTGATGTCCGAGACCTTGTTTATGCTCTGGACATTTCCACTGTACCAGAATCAGAAGGAATGATAAGCCTCAAAATGAAAGCAAAAATATATGTAGCCTACAATCATCAGTGATGTATTTGTCCAGTGACACTCAGTACCCATAATGCATGCTTATTGTTGAACTTAGCAAAGAGGTGTTTCATTTGAAATCCATTTTTGTTTTCACATTTGTAGAATTTTACTGATTCTTTGGATATTGCAGTTAGATGCGATACCTATGAAGTTCTTCAGTCTAAAGGATGCCCTGCCGAGTCCATTGAATTCCCAGATTCCAAATTAGAAGTTCTTAGAAATACGCCACTTACAGAAGGTGCACAGGAAAACAGTTCTGATGCCACTCAGATCAGTCCTCAGAAGATTATTCTCAAACTGAGACCTGGTAAGAGACATTACATTTCCTATGCCTCTTAGGTGTTGGGAACAACACTGCTTCGATATTTTATTGTCAGATGCTATGGCATGGCTTATATTTAAAGACACACTAAGTCAAACCATAAAGTTGTCCCACTACAACCCCATGTTCTCTGTAGAGGCTGACAAATAACATAATTATACATGGAAACAAATTCACCTATGAGAATTCTGCTGACCAACCACTTAATTACAGATGCAAGAGAACTGACCAGTGAGAATGCTGATTCTCAGCACTATGTCAGGCATCTTACTCTTTTTCTTACATATAGAGATTATTGTGTCATTTTGGGGTCATTATATCAAACTGGAAACAGACTTGGGGATAAAAGACAGACTTGTTCAGTGCTACGAAACTGTGCTTAATGCTTCCAATCTCCATTGGCAGGAACAGAACATAAAGTCAGATTTACACAGGTTAGCTGGGATTCTAATTCCATTGTAATGCTGTAATGCTGCCCTGGGTCCCGGAGAGCTGGAGAAAGTTTTCTGTACGATACTGCTTAATAATACAACCATGATGTGGCTGGGCTACAGCTCCCAGCATGCCTTAACCTTGATAATATGTATGCTGGGATTTGAAGTCTAGCAACAACTGAGTAAAGTGTGGCTGAGCAGTGCAGTGCAACAGGATGTAGTATCCTTCCTCCCAGCTGTCCCTTTTTAGGAGGGACAGCCCCTCTTTTGAGAGCTCAACCCACAGTCCCTCATTTGTATTGGAAGGTCCCTCTTTTCTCTGCACTGAACAGCCAGAAAAAGAAACAAAGTGTATAACTTAATTGGCTTTTGGCAGAGAGTCCAGAACAGTTAACAGGTGCAAAGAAGATACTTTGTAACAATTTTGAGATAAGAAAAGAAGTCATTGTAACAGTTTAGATAAAGAAAAATATTTTCAAACTTTCATAACCTGCCAAATTTTGTAAAAGGAACATGGTAATAAGGGGCGTGGTCAAAAAAAATTTCGTCGCTACGTGCGGAAAAATTTTTTTGTTCTTCTTTTTACTTCCAAAATGTTTGGAGATATGTAGTATCCATTTAAAGGTACACTATTCTTAAAACAACATTGCACAAATAACCTTCCCCCAGTTCTTCAGTGCCCATGGCAGCAATAAAATGGTGTGAACAAAGTGAAGAAGAGGGAACTGGAGATGGATTTTCATATTTCAAAATACTTTTCTGTTATTCCACATATAACTGATTGGCCATAGCAAGGGTGACTCTCATTGGAGAACTCTCTTGTAGGCTTAAAGTGGTCATTCAATTAACTTAAAAACATATATCTTACATTAACTTTTAGTATAATGTAGAGAGTCTTATTTAGAGACAATTTGCAATTGGTTTTCATTTTTTACTTCTTTTTTTGAGTTAATTAACTTTTTTTTCAGCAGCTCTCTAGCAATCTGGTTTCTGGGTTCAAATGATCATATCAACCATACATTGATTTGAATAAGAGACTTAAATATATGAGTAGGAGAGGGGCTGAATAGAAAGATGAGTAAAATAGCAATAACAATAACTGTGTAGCCTTAAAAAAGCATTGGCTTTTTAGATAGAGTAGGTGACCCCTATTTGAAGGCTGAAAGATGTTCTTCTTTTTACTTCCAAAATGTTTGGAGGTATGTAGTATCCATTTAAAGGTACACTATTCTTAAAACAATATTGCACAAATAACCTTCCCCCAGTTCTTCAGTGCCCATGGCAGCAATAAAATGCACAGTAATCCTCCAATGAGAATCCCAGCTGATCTATGTAAATCTGGCTCCATGATGTTTGTTTCTGCATTTGGAGTTGTAAACATTAAGAACAGTTTCTCAGCTCCAAGCAAGTTTATCCTTCCTCCCCATGTTTGATCAGTTAATAGTGCTGCTCCAGCAGAATTCTGCATTGAAATCAGTTTCTCAAAAGATCAAACAGATTTTTTGATATTCAGTTTTGAAATCTGACATGGGGCTAGCCATTTTGTCAATTTCCCAGCTGCCCCTGGTCATGTGACTTGTGCCAGCACTTTAGGAGGGAACTGCTTTCTGGCAGGCTGTTGTTTTTCCTTCTCAATGTAACTGAATAGTACGCAGTGGGACATGGGTTTTTACTATTGAGTGCTGTTCTTAGATCTACCAGGCAGCTGTTATCTTGTGTTAGGGAGCTGTTATCTGGTTACCTTCCCACAAGTCACATGACTTGGGGCAGCTGGGAAATTGACAAAATGTCTAGCCCCATGTCAGATTTCAAAACTGAATATAAAAAAGTCTGTCTGCTCTTTTGAGAAAGAGCACTATTAACTGATGTATTTTGAAAAAAAATGTTTTTCCCATGATAGGATCCCTTTAAAATAGCACAATAATCTCTGTATGTAAGATAAGAGCAAGCTGGTTGATTGCTCAGCAAAATTCTCATAGGTTACCATTTTTCTCAACTTCTATAGAGAACTAGCGTAAGCAGTGGGAAACCTTTATGGTTGGGTTTAGTGGCCCTTTAAGTGTGAAGATGTGTTTTTGAGGATTGACTCAAAAAGTCCTAAAAAAATGGTACACCAGAGACATTAGAGGAAAAAGAAAGGGTAAAATCACAGGGGAGTGTTCAATGAGTGTTGCACTGCCATTATTGCAGTGGACACCTTGGAGGAAGAAAGAAAATGGTGGTGCGGTGCTCAGTGAACAGTATATCCGGTTGATGTGTTTTTTGAAGAAGAGCATCAGCCATTTGTATCAGGTAAACAACTAGAATCACTAGGGGTTGTTTCTAACAATTATTTATGTTACCTTTCTTTTCTATATCAGCAGTGTCTTACCTCTGAACACCCAAACAGCACTATACATTTTGAAGTTTACTTACAGTGCAACAATGTGTGTTCATGTCAGTATTTTAAGTAACAAGAAGATGTATGTGATGCCTAATTTGAAGAAAATGGTTAATTTTCAGGGAAGGATAAATGTGGATCATGAATCAGTCCTCAGGTGGTATTTAACCATCCAAATTTAGGATTTACGCGCTCAACCTTGGGCTGGTCCCAGTATGCTCTTCTTTGTTGGAGCCAAGAAGTTTGCATCAAAGTGAAACTGTGCTGACTCTTGTTTTGGGTTTTTTTTTGTCTTCTCCAGGTAGAGAACTTACATTCCAGATAGATGTTCGTCAGACTGAAAATTATCCTGTAGACCTGTACTACCTGATGGATCTCTCTGCCTCTATGGATGATGATCTGAAAACAATAAAGGAATTGGGTTCAAGTCTTTCAAGAGAAATGTCCAAGTTAACAAACAATTTTCAGTTGGGATTTGGATCTTTTGTAGAGAAACCAGTTTCCCCTTTCATTAAAACAGTTCCGAAGGATATTGAAAACCCTTGCCAGTAAGTGATCGTTCCATATCCTACCGGTCGACACTTGACTGCCTGATTAGGGTCTTTAGTTAGAGAATGCTCTCCAACTGTCTACAGGGCAGGTCATTTTAGAACCATAGTAACTATTCCCTGTAAGCACGACAGATATATCCATAAAACTGAGACTTTTGCAACTCCTAGCTTTCAAAAGAAGGCATCGCACACTTAATTAAAGGGGTAGTCCACCTTTAAGCTACTGATTATTATGCTATAGAATAACCAATTCTAAGCAAATTGTCAATTAGCCTTCATATTTAATTTTTTAAAATATTTGCCTTTCTCATCTTTCAGCCTTCAAATAGGGGTCACCTACTCTATCTAAAAAGCCAATGCTTTTTTAAGGCTACACAGTTATTGTTATTGCTATTTTACTCATCTTTCTATTCAGCCCCTCTCCTACTCATATATTTAAGTCTCTTATTCAAATCAATGTATGGTTGATATGATCATTTGAACCCAGCAACCAGATTGCTAGAGAGCTGCTGAAAAAAAAGTTAATTAACTCAAAAAAAAGAAGTAAAAAATGAAAACCAATTGCAAATTGTCTCTAAATAAGACTCTCTACATTATACTAAAAGTTAATGTAAGATATATGTTTTTAAGTTAATTGAATGACCACTTTAAGCCTACAAGAGAGTTCTCCAATGAGAGTCACCCTTGCTATATGAAATATGAAAATCCATCTCCAGTTCCCTCTTCTTCACTTTGTTCACACCATTCTTTTTCTTTCCTTTTGCAGTAGTATACCTTATTACTGCCTGCCGACCTTTGGGTACAAGCATGTTCTGTCCTTAACGCCAAATGCCCAGAACTTTAATGAAATAGTGACGAAGCAGAGGATCTCGGGAAATATTGACACGCCAGAAGGAGGATTTGATGCCATTATGCAAGCAGCTGTTTGCAAGGTGAATAAAAGCCTGCTGGGATACATTTAGGAATATATGTCAATATAGGCAACCAAACAGCATTAATGAGATGTAAATTGTTGGTCAGACATAGGTTACCCAAATATGATTGAACTAATATTTCTTAGATCACATCATCACACGCATTTGAATATCATTGTATATCCCTAGTGTCGCTAGAGCCAGTCATTGTGGTACAGTATAACATATGCTTGTTTATACCAGCATAACCCTAGTAGAACAAGCTTTATGGAGACGTATAAATCTATAATCTGAAGTCAAAAGTAGGTTCTGATACTGATTCAGACAGAGACTATGCTATGTATGCTAATGAATTAGGAGGAAACCTATTAGGTTTAGTCCTAATGTTCCATGCTGCCCATGCATCTGTTGTAATTTAATGAAAAATAAGTTTGGGAATAGAGATAGTGGGTTTTGGCTCTTCGGCAGTCTACGCATAAAGGAAAGCATCAGGTAGTCTTGATGTGGTAGATTAAGGAGCAACCTAACTCTTGGATCGTGACAAATACTTTAAATGAATAATCAGAAATGAAACAAATTAAAATACTTAAGGTTCCACCTCAATTCAATAAACAGAGATGAATAAATAAAAGTTGATTTTGTTTCACTATAGTTTGCAAGCAGTTTGTACAGATGTATTAACTAGGCATCGTGTGACTTTTATCTAATAATTATTACCAGTTAAAATAAAATGTTTTGCCATAGTTTATGACTGTAGGTATGTACACATTTGTACCCGCTTTGCAAGGCTTGGTGCTTTTAATCAGAATTTCCACAAATATACACAGCCACTCACCCAACACAGTAACGACAGTGCCACCATGCTCAGTTGACATTGTGTCATAACATTGTTACAGCACACACAGACATCAGGTTTATTGAGACATGAATGAGAAGATGTGTTTATGCTCGTCTGGAGTTCATATCCATGTTTTCAACCAACTTGCTAAAAAATCCAGTAACATGATATATTTAAAGAGGTTGTTCAACTTGAATTTACTTTTAGTATGATGCAGAGAGTGATATTCTGAGATAACGTGCAATTGGTTTTCATGTTTCATTAATTCTGGTTTTTGGGTTATTTCGCATTTTTTTCAGCAGCTCTCCAGTTTGCAATTTCAGCACTCTGGTTGCTAGAGTTCAAATTACCCTGGCAATTGATTTGAATAAAAGACTGGAATCTGAATAAGAGAGGCATTGAATAGAAAGATGAGCAATAAAAAATAACAATAGCAATAAATCTGTGGCCTTACAGAGCATTTGTTTTTTAGATGGGGTCATTGATCCCCATATGAATGCTGGAAAGAGTCGAAAGAAGGCAGCAAATAATTCAAAACTCTACAAAAGAAAAAATTAAGGCCAAATGAAAAGTTAACTTAGAATTGGCCATTTTACAACATGCTAAAGGTTAAATTAAAGGTGAACCACTCTCTTAAGGTCAATAAACATCTATGTTTGTAATTGTTTATTTAAAGCAAGCATACCCTTCTGTGCATATGGAACTCAAGTAAGACTTGTAATTCTAGGACCGGATTGGCTGGAGAAATGGGTCTTTACATCTTCTAGTGTTTGTTAGTGATGCTGACTCTCACTATGGTATGGACAGCAAGCTTGCTGGCATTGTGATCCCAAATGATGGTCTGTGTCACCTAGACAGCAATAATGAATACTATATGTCTACAGTCCAGGTACAGTAAAACATTACTACTTGCCTCACATATCTTTATATATAACAGTATATTACAACAGAAGAAACTAGGGATGCACAGAATACACTATTTTGGGATTTGTCCGAACCCCAAATCTTTTATGAATCTTTTATGAAAGGTTCAGCCAAATCCCAAACTGAATTGCTATTTCTTTGTTTGTAACATACATAGTTACATTACATAGTAGCATAGTAAGTTAGGCTGAAAAAAGACACACATCCATTCAGTTCAACCTTTAAACTTTTTTTTTTTAAACTGCGTAACTGCTGGTTGATCCAGAGGAATGCAAAAAAACCCAATCTGAAGCCTCTCCAATTTGCCTCAGAAACTTGAAACCTGCTGGAAAGGCCAATCCTGGATTCAGTGCATCCCTAGAGGAAATATTATTACAAGTCATGTGATCCAAGTGACACCAACCACTAAGAACTATTATAACTGATCAAAGCTCTAAGCACCAGTGTCCAGTTGGAAACCTGCCACCCAGGA
>CM044447.1:68500064-68516471 GCA_024363595.1 Xenopus borealis | reverse complement strand
ATATTTGGGTGAGCAGGAGGTTTCACTGACATCTGAGTCTACTGAGTTTTCCTGGTACCATGGTGGGCCAGTCGCAGAGAGATTAGTGCCTTTTTGCATTAAACTATCTACCAGCTTTAGTGGTGTGAAACAGTCACTACTTGTGATTTTTTAATTTTGTAAATGTATATATAATGATACTTTATTCCCTGCAGGAATATCCGTCAGTCGGACAGCTCATTGAAAAACTAGTGGAAAACAACATACTTCTCATTTTTGCAGTTACAAAAGCACATGTTCCTTTATACCAGGTATGGAAAGAAAACATTTTTATAGTTTACTTCTCTAGATGAGTTGATGTCCATAAGTAACTTTATAAGTATGAAGGGCTTGAAATATTCACACAAATGAAATAGGTAATAGGCCCCACAGCCCACAAAAATTTACTGTAATTTGGTCTGATAAAAAATTATGTCCATCAAGTTCAACCCCTCTAAACTGACTTTAGATCTTAAGATCCAATAACCTTGATTATTATGCTTGCCCAATAAATCATCCAAGGTATTATTAGAATATGGCATCACAACATCACCTTCCACACTCTCACTGCCCTCGCTGTGAAGAAATATTATCACATCAAATGAAAATTCAGTTCTCCAAGCTCTCTGACTATCTGCCTATAATATCCTCTAATGGACTTGTAAAGAGTAATCATGTCCCATTGAAAGCATCTTTTTTCCAGAGAAAACAACCCCAACCTTTACAGTCTACACTTTATAGCCTTCATCTCTTTAACCAGTTTAGTTGCACATCTCTACACTCTCTCCAGCTCATTTATATCTTTCTTATCGATTGGGGCCCAAAACTACACTACATACTCCAGATGAGACCTTACCAGGGTACTATAATTGTGTTTTTATTCCTCAAGTTAATTCCCTTTACATGCAAGACAGCACTTTATTTTCATTAGTACCTACTGACTGACACCCCATAGATTTATCCACAAACCTTTATATTAGCAGGTAGTTTTAAGCACATAGATAGAGATTGGCTAACAAAGCCAGCAACACAATTAAATTGTTTAATGTAAAAAAAATGGATTATCTAGTCATGGACGCTGTTTAGTTCCAGGACAAGAATGATGGACATATACTATTAGCTATTAGCAATAACCCTAGGGAACATTATGAATAACTTCTGTCATCCAGCAGGTCTAGCCTGTTGCTGTACAATATTACAAGAAAGTTCATCTACAAACTGAAATGTCTTGGCTTTATTCCCAGATCTGAAAAGCAAAGAAAGCTCTCAGGAAAAATCAGAAAAACATAGAGTGATAAACTCGAGGGAATTTTACAGTTGATTTGATAATAAAAAAGAACTATTGTGATCCAAGTATAAAAAGAAACAGTGGGTGGCACATTACAATGTTTTGTGAATTTTCCTCACTAAAGACGCAGTGTAGAAATTGTGAAATATGAGCTGTTTATCCTATTTTTCCTACTTAATGTCAAATTCCAGTAGAGGCAGTATTTGTGTGATTTTTGCCTAAAAAACATGAGCATTTTCAGACAAGGAACAAGAAAACCACCAACACTCCAAAGACATTCCTTGCAATTCTATATAGTTGTGGTTAAGCACCATTGCGTCTGTCCCCCTTTTCAGCTGAATCGTGTACATGTGATACTGGGGAACCCTGGACAGTAATTCCAGAACAGGTTGAGATAATAAGTACGCCACAAGAATCACATGCATCCAGTACAAATGCAGCAGATGCAACACCCCACGTAGCTGCAATTACGCTGACATTCTGGGGAGAACACTGCATTGTGGGTAAAAAAGTGGGTATTTGTGTCCAAGTTAATAAAAGACCCTTCATATTATTGCAAAAAATTGTACATAGTACATTCAAAGTGCCCCAAAATTCTCCACGTGTCTTTTGATTGAGGGATAGTGAAGAATATGTGCACCAATGCCTTTGATCCGCCCTGTGCCCACCTGGTTTTCACTTCAAATTATCACAAATCCACCCCCTAGTAGACCAAACCTCAGAACCCTAACTGCCACTATCTGCCTCCCTCAATGGAAAACTTGTGCTACAAAAATTCTTTTGTATTTATTTAACTGAGCTAAGAAGAAGGGAGAGTAAAAGGGACAGTATATCTTAATGTTTATGCAGCTGTTCTATATAAGCCCTACTAAATGAGTTCATGTCAAAAAGCGGGAGGGGTGTATGTTTTCCCATACAGTATTTTAGTCAAATGAGCGCTGCCTTGTATTATCCAATTGTTTGTTAAACATGTTGTCCTGCCTTTTGTGCTTGATGTTCTTTCTGTTTGGAGCTGTGCCTAAAGTTGTATAAAATAGCTTTTCATATATAAACAAATGGCAGCTGACAGTATTGTGAGAGCTACGGAGGCAATTGCAGAAATACTGTCTGTCATTGTTTAACCCCATAATGTACTACAGAAACATAACCTATAACTAGAGATGTACAGGCCAGCCAGAAGGCCGCAGGACTTGTGGGTTTACCCTCAAACTGGGAGGGTTTTAGCCAACTTCAGCACAAGATGTCCAGGCCCTGGGCTGATTTGGGTTGAGCACCTCCTCCCCTCTCCTCGCCTACAACCTTAAATTGCCAGTTTCTTCCTCCAGCAGCCTCTATTTATAGGTGAACCTGCCACACAGCTGGCCAGACAGTGGGGCCAATATTACATACACTTTCTCATTGTTTCATTGTTAGATTAACTTTTAGTATATTGTTGACAGGCATATTCTAAGCCAACTGGTTTTCATTTTACTGTTTATAGTTTTTTAGCTTTTGTTCAGCATTTCTCCAGTTTTGAATTGCAGCAGTAATATTATTAAAGTTTTGCTAATGAAGGTGAAATTGCCCCTTAAGCTGTAAATCACGATTTCTCAAAGAGACCTACTAATGTTACTGCAGGTGATAAATGTGGGACATTTTAAGGAGAATGCGTGCCTGTGGGCTGAGCTGTCAAAACTGGGTCTGTCCAGCTAAAATTGGGGCAGTTGGTAGCATACAGTAGTATAAATGAGACACAGGAATATGAACTGGAGAACCCCATTAGAAAGAGAGTTAATTAAAAGTAACAGTAACAATTAAATTGTAGCCTCACAGAGCAATAATGTTTTAGCTGCCAGGGTCAATGACCCCCATCTGAAAAAACTATAAAATTAAAATGAAGACCAATTGAAAAGTTGCTAAGAATATTTAAAACATGCTGGGATCTGCAGTGCAGAAACATTTCTTTTTGGCGGTTCCAGAATGAACTTCATAGTGTGGAATGAGCTGCATTTTACCTGTACTTGTACACATAGGGGCAGATTTACTATTGGTCAAATTTCGAATTCCCACATGGGAATAGTGGGTGAAGTAAAATCCTTCTAATTCGAATATCGAATTCAAAGGATTTTACCACAATTCGATCGATCGAACGAATGATCGAATAGGAAAAATTAGATCGATCAATCGAATTTTTTTTATTCGATCTAAAATAATGATTCCCAATTCACTAGCTTGGTTCTATGTGGTCAAATAAAAATTTTATTCGAATTATTTGAATATTCGAATTATTCGGATTCGACAATTCGATGGTCAAATTTGCCTAATTTGCATATTCGAAGATTCTAATTCGAATTTTATTAAAATTTGATCGAACTTCAAATTCTTCATGTGAATTTTGTAAATCTGCCGCATAAACTATAAACAGCATATGCAACAACCATGAATAGCATGCAATTGTTCCCAAATGGTGGGAACATGCAAATGTCAAAAACACAAATATTCATATATAACAGCAATAGAAGGAGACTTTTCTGCATCAGTATTTTATTTAGATGACTACAATTACAGTAATAAAATATCATTTATCATTGTATTTTCTCTGTACAGAGCTACTGAGTACTTCTAAAATGATATCTCCTGTTGCAGTAACCACTGGATATTCCCAAATGAACCATCTCATATTCTTTATTGCAGGGCTATGCCAGCCTAATTCCAGGGGCCACTGTTGGACTTTTGGCAAAGGATTCTGGGAATGTCCTACAGCTAATTATAAATGCATATAAAGTAAGTGCTTTGATGACTGTGTTATTCATATAGGAGCTTGCTACTTATGGATCCCAAACACTATTTCCACCTCCAACTTTTGCTCACTCTGGACAGGGCCTGGATAGTTGTCCTTCTCTAAAACAGCTCTGGAATAGGCTTAAGGGATGACTTTCTTAGCTCATGTCCAACCTCCGTGTACAAATGATTCAGTGCAAACATCAACTCTAATTTGAGATTTCAGAGAAAAGTTCAGTACTGTTGCTAATAGACACACATTCACCATCTTGGAGCGGTGAATCCATTTCATCTTTTAGCAGACTAGCTGAACATTTTAAAGTATATATTGGACAGTTACCCACAGGGCAATAAGGCACACAGTGACAATATTCACCCTCACTGCAAAGCATGATGAATGGATTCCCACAAGGTTTCTGTGCTGGCCTCAATTTCCATTCATTCGCAATAATGTTAAAGGGAAGGCCAGCCTGGGAAACAGGAGGGGAGGTAATTTCCTCTCAAAGAGATGCAAGCGGGGCCCCTCCAGCGATAGAGGGGATTCCGAAAATCCATTACAGAACAATTTTGTTTCATGGGGCTTCAAATAATATGAATCCGTTTTCTGTTTAAGTGCATCAGCAGCAAAAGCGATAAAGATATGTCGGATCACGCAGAGCTAGTAATGAACTCCGGCCTTCTGCTTTAAATGCCCGAATTAGCCACCAGCCTTCTTATCCTTCCTATCCCAGCTGTGTAATCACATCTGACATTAATGGCAATGTAATATGACAAACTATTTTATCCACAGCTGCTGGCTAATGGGCCAGGCTTACAGAATAAGGCTACCCATGACTGAGGCTATTATAATGCTGTTAAGTCAGTACGAAGGGAGGGAAAGGGGAAATTCAATTTAAGCAATGCAAAAAAGAGAGCAGAGATACTGCAGAGCCTAAAGGTTTTCTGTTTGGTGACAAGCCAACCCTAATGTGAGTTTGTTGTTAGGCTTCAGTGCAACTAATGTTAAAATAAACAGTGTTAAAATCAATATAATTTTCCCCATAGTGCATGATGTTTGTGTTTGTTACCTAAAGAGATATTCTGCACAAATTCCTTCATAGTATCCCAAGGTCAGGTCTATGCATGATACTCAAGAACATGTGTCAAGATAAATACAGTGCCAATTTTATAGCTTTGAGGACACACTGCAGGATAATGCAGTGTCAATTCTATATATTATGCACCACATGCTAGTATAAATGGGGTTTTAATTTCATGTATTATAACCCCAGAGCACATGGCAGGATATATGCCTTATTGATATATAATATTTCCACAAAAAAATATGTTGGTATTGGTTTGTGGAGACTAAGCTCTTCTAGCCTTCATTTACATCTCCCTACCATTTACACAACATATGAAGTCTTGGAATGGGTAATGTTATCGTATAAAATGAAATTTATTTCTGATAAATTCTGCTGAGTGCTATGTTGTAGAACTGTTTTTACTTTATATTTGGGGTTACAAACCTTTTAACAAGTTTGTGTGCTGAACTGAAGTACTCTCAAGGTTTGGATTCTTAAAACAATATGTCTTGATAATTCCATTCCATTCTTTTACTCTAGGCCCACCCCTAATTTCTTTAGAGGGATTTCATCTGAACAAAAGGGAAAAAATCCCTTGCTATCCTAACATGCTGTCCAAGGATACCTTCCATAACTTATGCTGGGGGCTAACCCCTTTCCCATTATTGCACCGTCTTTACTTGTATAGGTCAGTCTCTCTAGAGCAACCAACTAGAGTCATGTAGGAGCCATTTACACAGCGGACTGTCATTGCTCCAAAAGAAGATACATTAATATTGAAATGCATACTGACTGGGATGTGTAATTCCAGAGTGGGCTGAGACAGAACACACAGCAAGTTAATAGGAGAATAATTAGAACAGAGAACAATTACTTAACTTGTTACTTGTTCCAGTCCTGTATCTGAGGTTGTTTTGTGGCCCACGCTTACTAACTTTAGTAGGAATCAGAATTCAGGACAGATTTTACTGGGAGTAAGTTTTGGCTATGAGCCCCATGGCTACTGCCCTATTTGTCAGTGTTATCATCTGCCATTCCAGCCATCTGATGAAGATGGAAGTGGGACCTGGGGTGTACACAAAGAAGGCAGATTCCCATTGGAGGATGATCTTTTTAAGTGGGTCACTGGCCTTAGAGAACTGTGGAAACAATGTTGCTTTAAAGGGAAACTTTCATTGGAAAACATGTTTTTTTTTTTTTAATGCATCAGTTAATAGTGCTGCTCCAGTAGACTTCTGCACTGAAATCCATTTCTCAAAAGAGCAAACAGATTTTTTTATATGGTTACCTTCCCATTGTTCTTTTGTTAGGCTGCTGGGTTGGGGAAAGGGAGGGGGTGATATCACTCCAACTTGCAGTACAGCAGTAAAGAGTGATTGAAGTTTATCAGAGCACAAGTCACATGACTTGGGGCAGCTGGAAAATTGACAAAATGTCTAGCCCCATATCAGATTTCAAAATGAAATATAAAAAAATCTGTTTGCTCTGAATTTCAATGCAGAATTCTTCTGGAACAGCACTATTAACTGATGCGTTTTGAAAAGATTTTTTTTCCCATGACAGGATCCCTTTAAGAATCCATCCCTGATGTTGCTGGACTACAGTCATCATCAGAACTAAATTCTCAGCAGAGCTTGAATAATAATGTATATACTATACTGAATTGGGAGTCTTAACATGATAACCAATGGGTGAAATAACACTGGTAGGGCTGTTACCTCAAAGCCCTGAACTTCATCTTATTATATTTGTATAACTTATTTATAAGGCATTATATGAATATACAGCACCGTATACTTTTAAAGAGTGGAATAGTAAACACAGGGAGCACCAGCATAATAACAAATACTAAATAAGATACAAGTACGGTAATAAATAATTATAAATATACAGAGATTAAGTGCCATGTGATAAAAGACACCATAGACACAGTACAACATTATCTTGGTGATAATTCTGTAATAATCAGAATCTTAAATACAGTGCACCTTTTTGAAGATTTATGCACTTGATCCTGTGGCAAACACTATGCTCTGTTGGTTCTGCATGTTATATTGTATCATTGCTCCGAACGGTTTATTAACTTCAGTGTTATTCAACAAAAGCTCAAAGATTCCCTGCAGTGAGCGGGAGTGAAGCTTCTCTTTCATATAGGAGAGGCTCCCATCATCCTGGTATTATGTAAATCTGCTAAGAGGATTATTTTCCATTATGCTTAATGCCTAAGTTGTTTTCAGCTAGGTTATCCTGATTTATCCAAATATTTGTTTACTGAGCCATGAGCACACTTCTCCCAAGGCGAGTCACCGGCTGCCCCGGCAGGTTCCTGCTTGTTCACTGTAACACAGGATAAGTCATGTATCAGTCTGCATACGGATGTGTTTTATCTAAGGTTAATATCATGGTTATGGCCCTTGCAGAACAATCTTCTGCTTATAGAAAGAACAAAGTCCAGATCATGCAAATTGTGTTTATCCTGTAATAAAAGGAGATATAATAATCACAGCCGGATTTACCAACTGGCGCCCCTAGGCCCGCTGTCGTTTGTTGGCCCTGTCCACTCCCTTTTATTTGTTTCATCGGGACAGAGCAATAGGAATTGACACACAGGGAATTTACATTTCTGAACTAATGTGGGTGTGGTTGAGCAGCATGTCGCCCCCTAAAATCCTGCTGTCCTAGGTGGCCTCTCCACAAATCCGGGCCTGATAATAATACATGTTTACATGCTTAGTCTCTTTGTGTATCTTCTGCTATCCTCTGCTCAGCCCTTCCTCATACATCAAGAAGCTTTTCATTCTGACATATTGACCAGTTTGCATCATTTCACTTGTTCTTTTTGGTTCAGAAATGGGGGAGACTTCAGGGTCAATAGGTACAGCCAGTGTCAGACTGGGTGTCCCCTATGGCTCTAGGGGAAAGGGTTAAACCTCTTTTTCCTGCATTGCTGGCATAGTGTGTCCCTAGCCTCTGTTTATTCCCAGCCTAGTGCCTGCTCAGGTGAAAGAAACTAAAACAGCAAACAGCATCTCTAGCTCATAAAGCAAAGACAAGACAGGACATTTCTGGGAAAGGCAAAACTCTGTGCCCTCAAGGCAATGGACTGCAACTAATCTCCCAGGATCATAGGCTTAATTTTAGGATTCTTTCATAGCAGGTGTGGCATCCTTAATTATGGGGTAATAAATTCACATGGTTTAGAATATTCCCTTCCCCTCATCATGCAGGCAGTAATAAAGCTGTTCATGCATCATTTGACTGCTCATTTGCAAAGTCTTATTTTATATGAAGAAGAGGCAAGTTAAAATAAGGGGCTATTGGATTCAGTGGTTGGGTGCATTGAAGGCATTTAGTAAAGACACTTGCATCCAAAGACATTCCCTTCACTATGGCTGTGCTTGTCACTCGTGCAGCCAACCAACCTCCTGTTCTGAATTGCAATAAAGTGCATACAATTTTCTGGAAAAAATACTGGCCTTTCCTATATTTTTATGGTTTTTCCCAATAAATAACATTGGCATCAAGCTACTTTTTTACTGGCCAGGTGGCAAACATGCAAGTGCCTCTCCTGACAGTTGTCAGAAACACCCGAACTCCTCCTCAATTAACCTGGAATTGTGGAAAAAATTATGCATTCTGCATTAAAAAAAACGTGAAATTTGTCCAAAATAGCACTTTGCACACTACACTTATGTTGGGAAATAACTATATCTAATAAATGTAATAACTGTCCTAGGCCTAGGTTCTGGATTTATGATATCAGAAGGAGGTGCAGATGATGTGTGGAGGCAGGGTGGGTGCCCTATGGGGGTGGTTAACAGTTATACAGCAGATAGCGATTGTCCAAAATCTCCAGTCTAACCAGAAGAGTTTTGTCTGGGCTTCCAAGCTGTGATGCCCAGACAGACACGTTTGAACCAGACAGCTCATGTAAAAACTGCACTGTCTGGTTCAAAACCAAAGTGCTCCTATTCTTAAAAAAAAAAACATATCAGCTAGTGCACTTAAGGGCCTTATATCAACCTTGCTGATTTCTCCCTGGTGTCTCAGAACATAGCTAGCTGCTCGTACAATAATCACTGAAGAAATCTGTACTGAGCATGCACTTAATGTAAATAGTGACGCAATGCTGTAGTGCAGCCAGCAGGTGGCGATAGGGCTAGTGAGCCTGAACATTTGTTGTCCCAATGAGGAGTAATAGTCTGGGCTAGAGCCCTGGGAGTAGGTTAGCGGAGAGCCTTTGGAAAAAGCTTGGGCTGGGCTTTGGCTTGTATGAGAGGTGACAGCAGAGAATCGGGGGTAAGTGTACCTTAGCAAAAGGAGGCCCCTGAACAGCTAATAACACTCCTACCAGTGTATCCAACAGGACAAAGGCCCTGGAGGCTTTGGAAGGGAGAACACTGTGGTGTGTAACAAGAATTGTGTGATTACAATCTGAGTGATTTCCCTGAAAGAGGCTGTTATATCAATAAAATTGTTGGAGTTAATTGCATTTATTGTGAAGATACTTACTTCTTGCAGTAAAGGCTGTGCAAACATCTAACACAGTGGGGTAAATTTATCAAAGAGTGAATTTCCACCACTAGGGTGAAATTCCGCCACTCTCCATTGATTTCTATGGGATTTTGAAAATACGCCTTTAAAAATCCCATAGAAATCAATGGAGAGTGGAGGAATTTCACCCTAGTGGCGGAACTTCACTCATCGGGATACATTTATCAAAGAGTGAAGTTAAGAGTGAAGTTCCACCACTAGAGGAACATTTCCCTCTAGTGGCAGAACTTCACTCTTGACTTCACTCTTTGATAAATTTACCCCTTAACTTCACTCTTTGATAAATATACCCCAGTGATGGGAGCCCACCAGCCACTGGCGGCTCCATCACACACCCACCCAGACAGGTGCATGGCATACTGGATGCAGGCAGCAAAATTACAGAGGTGCAGTCTACGTGGAATTTCCCTAGGTTTTTTTTTAAAAAAAGAGGTCATCAATTAAAGTCACAGGGGGTGCTGAACAAACTGCCACCCCAAGGATTTGGGGTTTAATTCAACTTCTTTCTTAAATTCTTTCTTAAATGCAGCATACCCTCTTCCTAGCACTCTCTTTACTTTCCTCCTTTAATGGGCAACTGCCTATGTTCCCATTTTATACCTCATGTTTCTTTTGTTTCCATCCTCCCTGAAGCAGCTTCCTCTTCACCTCCTCCATGTTCCTTCTTATTATATATTGTTTCACTGTTAGGTATGGAATATTTGTTTGTCACTTATGATGACCGCATGAACTAAATGCTATTGAAATTATTGGGCATTTACATGTGCTAAGGCCATGCATTCCTTTTCTCAGGTGTAACTGTTTTTCTTCAATCTTTTATGTTTGCTCAAGGAATTGAGGTCAGAGATTGAGCTTGAAGTACTTGGAGACACAGAAGGGCTCAGTCTCTCCTTTACAGCATTATGCAATAACAACACAGCTATCCCACACAGCAAGAAATGCCAGCATTTAAAGGTTGGAGACAGAGTGAGTACATTCCATATGCACCTATGCTTCCATTTTTTTCAGTTATACACAAAACCAGTCAGCCCTTGGGAATCAGCCACTGTTGTACTGCATCTGGTCAATATGTTTGATTATTCAGTTGAACTCATATTCCAATTCATCCAGGGCCAGAGGCCTAATTCATGTAAGCGTATGCTCCAATGAGAATCCTGTTTGCCCCATGGATAATTGACACTTGCTTGTGAACAACCTATCTGCACTAGATATGAGCCAATCCCAGGCTAGCTATGAGTTTGTTGAAAGTTTTTGATATTTGGTTTAACAAACATGTGTTGTAGAATCTTCCCACATTTTAGTAAAGATAGGAATGGGGTCATATTGTGTATTTCACCTAAACTTTGATTTCATTAAGCACTCATTCCCAGGACAGAATCAGATACTGCAAGTGAATATAATAAAACTTGTGGCAGAGACAAAGCACATACTTGATATGAAAGATATCTAATAGTTTAGTGGATTTAGAGGTCATGCAGGCTATGTTGTTACACTAGATGAAATATCAAATACAATTTTTTACAGAGGGATGGAATATACAGAGATGACATTCTATTTTATTCCTGTAATTTCTAGGTGTCTTTCAGCGTAAGCATTACGTCCACTTCTTGTGAAAAACAATCCCGCCACATAATTATAAAACCCGTGGGCCTTGAAGAGAGCCTGGAAATTGAGATTGAGTCTGAATGCACATGTCACTGTCACAGAGAAGAGAGGAGCGGTGAATGTAGTCAGGGGAATGGGGCCCTGGAATGTGGAGTTTGTGTTTGCTATCCCCCTTACTTGGGCGATCATTGCCAGTGTAATGAAGGCTTCCTCAACAGTAGCTCCTGCAAGGAACTGGACTCATGCGGTGGCAGAGGAGAGTGTTACTGTGGCCAGTGTATCTGCTATCCCTCAGTTTATGGGCGCATTTATGGGTCCCATTGTGAATGTGATGACTTCTCTTGTGTGAGGCACCGAGGAATAATCTGTGCAGGTACACATTTCTAACAATGATTTGTTCATGTGTTTATATTATATGTATGTTTGGTGTGATGGAGACGCAGGGAGGACAGGAGACATGCAAAAGGGTTAAAAATCTAATAGCAGGGAATGTACTGCAATACTATCTCTAAATGTGATCATCATTATACATGTTATACAGGATTCTGATTGGTATATGAGCACACCACCATATAAGTGAGCACTGTTGACCAAACCCTACAATAAACCACAGTACTCAGCTTTAAAATTTACAAATAGTCCTATACCGGTATATATGGCATTTAAAACCATTTTATACAGTAATTAACCAAAATTGGAAAACGGATAATTTTGTCCTCAAATGCTCTGATTTCACTATGTTTTTTTTAACTGTCTAAGAGACAGGCACACTGTATTTTTCAATGTTTAAAATGACTAAAAAGCTTAAATTGCCCACCCACAATGCTTCACTTCCATCTATGGGATTATTGCATGCAATTCTGTGCTACAAACATGCTTGTGATATTGACACTAGTGGGAGGTTAACAATTTGGTCCATATGACATCAAGCTTTCAGCTTGGAAACTCTATGAAAAGTTTTACTATATTGACAAAATGTTAACTCTAATTGGAGGCTGAAGTTAGAGCAATTCTATTAACTATATCAATCTTTAGAGATGTCATCAGTGTATGAAATGTGGCATAGGCTTCTGAATCTGTACAGCAGGAGGAAAACCTTCTGTAACTTTATAGTTGAGAGATATTTGGTCTCACCATAATTGTTGGTTCCTCTGTTTTACTGCCTGTAAAATAATGCTTTATTTAAATGCTGGATTCATTGGGTTCTACTATTTACTCAACCGCTGCCCTTTTATGTCAGTGCCAAGGCCATTCTCCTTCATGCATATGATAGGAAAGGGAGAGTGGAGAGTGGAGAGCATTGAAGAGTGTAAAGCAGATTCTCAGCTTTTTGGTGGACCCATGAAAGCCGAGTGCAAACTCAGATTAGTATCCAATTTGTACAAAACAAATGCTATAGGTCAGTACAGCTGCTCCCCATAGAAGGGACTGGAGGAGTGTGTGGGGTGGGGGGGCAAAGCCTGAAGGATAATCAGTGTGAAATTTCAGGAGAAGCCCACGTTTTCCTAAATCCGTAACCTCATTATGAGTTTAAGGGAGGGTGTACAAAGAGAACGTAACAATTACAACAACCACTACTACAGGTGATTTGTGCTGGTCTCAGGACATATTTAATTTCGATTGCAGTGTCGCAGGTCAGATTCCCCCATTTGCTTCTGTGAGTCTTGAGCAAAATATTTTACTGCTTATTTAACATCTGCCAACAACCAGCTACAGAGGACACAAACTAAGTGATGTTTTTCACCACTGTTTCTACAGGCCACGGAGACTGCGAATGTGGAGACTGTGTATGCCACAGCGGCTGGAGCGGCTCCTACTGTAACTGCACAACAGATACTCAGAGCTGCATTTCAGAGAGTGGCACCCTCTGCAGTGGAAGAGGTGAATGTGTCTGTGGGAAATGTGTTTGTAACAACCCTGAAGTTTCTGGAGATGTGTGTGAAAGATGTCCAACATGCGGTGATCCCTGCACCTCAAAAAGGTAAATTGCTTGCAATCTCTTTTCATTTAATCTGTTATTCTACATAGTTACATTGGGTTGAAAAAAGACAAAGTCCATCAAGTTCAACCCCTCCAAATTAAAACCCAGCATACATACACACACACACACATCTCCACTCTTTCACACAAACCATATATGCCCATAGCTATACTAACTGTAGAGTTTAGTATCAAAATAGCCTTTGATATTATGTCTGTCCAAAAAATCATCCAAGCCCCTTTTGAAAGTATCAACAGAATCAGCCATCACAACATCACCCGGCAGTGCATTCCACAACCTCACTGTCCTCACTGTGAAGAACCACCTACGCTGCTTCAAATGAAAGTCCTTTTCTTCTAGTCTGAAGGGGTGGCCTCTGGTGCGGTGATCCTCTTTATGGGTAAAAAGGTCCCCTGATATTTGTCTATAATGTCCTCTAATGTATTTGTAAAGTGTAATCATGTCTCCTCGTAAGCTCCTTTTTTCCAGAGAAAACAACCCCAACCTGGACAGTCTCCCCTCATAATTCAAGTCTTCCATCCCCCTAACCAGCTTAGTTGCACATCTCTGCACTCTCTCCAGCTCATTTATATCCCTCTTAAGGACTGGAGTCCAAAACTGCACTGCATACTCCAGATGAGGCCTTACTAGGGATCTATAAAGAGGTATAATTATGTTTTCATCCCTTGAGTTTATACCCTTTTTTATGCAGGACAGAACCTTATTTGCTTTAGTAGCTACAGAATGACACTGCCCAGAATCAGGCAACTTCTAGTTTTTCTAGTGGTCTTTTAAAGGACAAAAATAAATTTGTCTGGTGGGTTCTTATTTTAATGAATTGTTTTGGATACCATATGGCTATCAACAGTGAGTTGGCCCTTAGGGCAGTGTAGAGATCAAGGTCAGACTGAAACATCTGATTCTGGAGAAATGATTATACATGAGACTCAGGTATGAGTAAAGCACTATTTATCATGCTAGCTCGCCTGACTAATGTTGCCCAAGGGAATGTCTCAAGGTACAATTGCCAACATTACAAAATGTAAAACCAGAATGTTGGGTTTTTGTCAGGGAATATTGTGCATCTATGGAATAAGTATGATATCTGAGTTATAACTGAAACTGAAGTTTTTAGAGTTTCACAGCTCCTTCCGACTGACATTGATGGATGAGTTGTGTCTTCACAGGGCCTGTGTAGAATGTCATTTACTGTCGGCAGAAGAAAGACAAGAGGAATGTGAAGAGACATGCAAGCTGGTGGATGCAACTGTCAGCAGTGCAGAAGGTTTGCAAGATTTGACTTATATCTCAAGGACGTCCTGTAGTGTATTCCAACATAATAGACTTAAAGGGCAGCTATCATGTCTTAGAAACTTCTAAATACTTAAATACCACTTCCCTCAGTATCATAATTCCCCCATCTTTATCTCCATGTCTTTTTTAAAGGGCAATGGCATATGTAGAAATTCTGGGTGTTTCTTCATCCAGACAATAAATAGCACTGCAGGTGGGCAACTAAAAAGTTTTAATCAGTTTTCATTTGACATGCACAGTCTAAGGAATTGTACCTAGCAATTATTGCCTGGCATAATAGTCAATGGTTTCAAGCGAAACATCATCTGGCACACAGGTGGAGCCACAGCTCCAGGAGATTGCCACATATGCCATTGCCTTTACCATAAAAGTTGTTGTGGTAATCTCCTGCTACTTGTCTTTTGGGGGTTTTTTTTTTTGCTTATCTCCTCAACAGTGAAGGGGCGATACTTTCTGGGGATGGCATGTTGGCAATGTGCAAAGGACACCGGGAGGGGGGATGCCTACATCACAAACAGTGCTGTATCAATCAATGCAGCCGAACATCTCTGTGCCCCAACTGCCAGCTTTTTTTTTGCACTTTACACACTGCTTTTCCATGAGTTAATGTTACAAAGTGGGCAAATACATATTAGCATTTGCCACATCTCCTTGCATTTACATCTTGAGCCCCTTTTGTAAAGAAGTCCTGGAATCTCCCCCATCCTTCTTTAATGTTACATTTCTTGTTGTGCAAGCCTCAACAAACATCTGCTGATATCAGCCTGTCTCATTTTTCAAGCCCAATTATTTTCTGACTCTTTCTATAAATATGTAAATCTCCCCTCACATATTAATTTGAAAGATATTCTGCACAAACAAGAATATGCAAAGTGTAAAGCAGTACAAAAAAGAAAACACTGTGAAAATGTTGTCAAGTTTTATTAAGAGCTAGAAGGCAATGCATTAATTAAGTGATATTGTTTTACGATAATGTGAGATGTTGAAAGTAAATCAGGTGGACGTTATCCTTTGCATTAAAGGGAAATGCACCACAAATCTAGAAAGAATCTGCTGCTCCATTTTTATATAAATATATATATAATATATGGTTCTATACATTTCTTTCAATTTAGTCCCCTTGAAATACTCTTTTCTGCCCCTAGCTCTACTTGCACTTTAACTTTTACATCCAAGAGGGTGGCATCATGGGTGTTTTCTATTTATTTTCTTTGTAAAGTTTTATATTTTTTTTTCCACGTCTCTCGAGTACTGGTTCCTAGGGCAAATCTCCTACACTGACTAGCCTGGTTATGAGAATAAAGAACGTTCATCACTTGAAATTACCCCTAGCTGCCATTCCATGTGTTCTGTAATGAACCTAACCTTCTCACAGCGCCTGGCACAGTAAATACTGCAGTGGTTTGAGCTATCCATTTGTAATAAGAGTCCCTGCTCTTACCAGCATTTGTGGATGACTGTGAGTAATGGAGAGCAGAATATACTCGGTGTAACACAAATGGCACGGTGATAAGCCTGCAGCCCTTTATAACAAGCTTTACAAGGAGCCGTTCAATAGGGTCCCCTTTTTGCTGCTGACAAGGGCATTAGGTGACCAATGCTGAGTGACACAGTCAGGATGCACAGAGACAAGAATAATCCCAGCCAGACGTCGGCATTGCACGCTAACAACGGCGAGAAACAAAGAAATATTGAACTTGCTGCGGCAATTTCTCCACCAGACTTTAATCTTAACTATTTGTGAGTGCTCACTGACACTAAGATCCATCAACTTGGCTCTTTTGATACCATACATCTTATTTGACCTGTCTCTCCCCCCCCCC